>CM071874.1:10454371-10487939 GCA_036759665.1 Gynandropsis gynandra
TGTAATTTGATAAGATTGATATCCAAAATTATCTTATCCCACAATGTCTTTAAACAAAGACTAAATATCTATAATCATAACAAATATGCATAACTGAAATATGATTCATAGATAAGCAAAATCAAAACTTATATTGATATCTAGAGTTCAAATAAACTTCAATGTGCAAGACTTATATTCATACATGTATAATCGTCAGCAATACAAGGACTTCGCGACTACTCCCATTTCACTAACATGGCCAAGAAAGATCTTTGGAGCTAGTCCTTTAGTCAACGGATCCGCGATCATATCATTGGTGCCAATATGCACAATTTGAACTCTTTGATTTTGCACTTCTTCTTTAACCGATAGATATTTTAAATCCATATGTTTGGCACCCTTGGAGTATCTATCGTTCTTCGAGAAGAATACGGCTGACGCATTATCACAATATATGTTCATCGGTTTAGCAATGGTACCAACGATGCCTAAACCATGAACAAAATTGCGCAACCACAACGATTGAACTGTAGCTTCAAAGCACGCTACAAATTCGGCCTCCATAGTGGAAGTAGCAATGACAGACTGCTTACCACTCTTCCATGAAATAGCTCCCCCAGCTAGAAGGAACAAATAACCGAATGTCGATTTTCGAGTATCCGAGCATCCGGCATAGTCTGAGTCTGAATAACCAACAATCTCAAGATTGCTAGTTCTTCTATATGTGAGCATGTGATCCTTGGTGCCTTGTAGATATCTTAAAACTTTCTTTGCAGCTCTCCAGTGAAATTGTCCGGGATTTGATTGGTAACGACCCAACATACCAACCGAAAAACTGATATCCGGTCTAGTACAAGTCTGAGCATACATCAAACTTCCGACTAAAGAGGCATAAGGAATGTCATCCATTTCCTTACGCTCTAAGTCATTCTTAGGACATTGGGATAGACTGAAACGATCCCCTTTCTGTATGGGAACCGGACTTGGTGAACATGATTCCATTTTAAATCTTTCTAAAACTTTGTCGATGTAAGCCTTTTGAGACAATCCCAAAATTCCTTGTGATCTGTCTCGAAATATTTCTATTCCGATCACATAGGAAGCCTCACCCATATCTTTCATCTCAAAGTTACTAGAAAGATAATCCTTAACATCATGTAATAACCCACGATCATTGGCGGCAAGAAGAATATCATCTACATACAATACAAGGATTATAAACTTTCTTTCTACAATCTTTATGTAGATACACCGATCAACGGTCATTTCTACAAACCCATATGACAATACAGTATCATTGAATTTCAAGTACCATTGTCGGGAAGCTTGTTTTAATCCATAGATAGATTTCTTCAACTTACATACCAGATTGCTTCTACTTGTGGTCTCAAAACCTTGAGGTTGATCCATATATACCTCTTCTTCTAAATCTCCATTGAGAAAGGCTGTTTTAACATCCATTTGGTGAAGCTCAAGATCAAAGTGAGCCACCAAAGCCATAACAATCCTTAAAGAGTCCTTTCTAGAAACCGGAGAGAAAGTCTCTTTGTAGTCAATACCATTCTTTTGAGTGTAACCTTTGGCGACAAGTCTGGCTTTATACCTCTCGACGTTGCCCTTAGAGTCTCGTTTGGTTTTAAAGACCCATTTACAACCAACTCTTTTAGAATCCTTCGGTTATTTCGTCATTTCCCAAACATTGTTGTCATCCATAGATTTCAACTCTTCCTTCATGGCCATCAACCATTTGTCAGAATTTCTACTGCTCATGGCTTGGTCAAAAGAGACTGGGTCATCATTCATGCTCAAGTCATTTTCATGTTCAAGTGCATAACACATATAATCATTTGAAATAGCTGGTCTTCTATCTCTAGTAGACCTCCTCAAAGCTATTCCTTCTTGAGGTTGCACTTGTTCATTTGCTTGAACATTTTCTTGCTCTTCCTGAACAATGGCGTCGGTAACTAGGTTCTGTTCTTCAAGGAAACACTAAGGATGGAGTTTATGTGTGGTCGTCCCTTACCACCAATGCCTCACCCACCGTTGCCTTCTCTGGCCTTATCCACACTCCCGCACTCCCACTAATTTCGTCATTTTCAATGAAGCGAGCATTCCCAGACTCTACAATTCTCGTACTATGGTTAGGACAATAGAATCTATAACCTTTTGACCTTTCTGGATATCCAATAAAATAACCACTAATGGTTCTGGAATCCAATTTCTTTTCATGTGGATTATATATCCTCACTTCGGCTTGACAGCCCCATATGTGAAGATGTCTTAAACTAGGTTTCCTAGATGTCCACAGTTCGTAAGGTGTCTTAGGAACTGCTTTACTAGGTAACCTGTTCAATATGTATGCAGCTGTCCTCAATGCATACATTCACAGTGAAATAGGTACAGAACTATTACTCATCATACTCCTAACCATTTCCGTCAATGTACGATTACGCCTTTCTGCAACGCCATTTTGTTGTGGCGTGCCGGGCATTGTATATTGCGCACAAATGCCCTTGGACTCAAGAAGTTTCTTAAATGGACCTGTAATTTGTCCAACTTCTGATGTCTTTCCGTAATATTCACCACCTCTGTCGGAGCGTATTACCTTAACCTTTCTATTTAGCTGTCTCTCAACCTCCGTAATGAATGTCTCAAGGACATCAACATATTGAGACTTTTCATGCAGCAAATAAAGGTAACAGAACCTAGAGTAATCATCAATGAAAGTGATGAAATACTTTTCACCGCCCCAAGACGGTACATCAAAAGGACCACAAATATCTGTATGTATTAAGTCGAGTAATCCGCTACTCCTTGTGGCAGTATGTTTAGACACATGTTTGGTTTGCTTACCCTTAATGCAATCCACACAAGTGTCATTCCAATCGGTAAAATCCAATTGAGACAAAACATTAGTTTTAATTAGTCTCATAATCCTCTCCTTGGATATATGACCGAGTCTTTTATGCCACAAATCAGCGGAGGACTCGTTAAGTGCATTCCTCTTCATACCAACATCATGTTCAGTCAAAATATGAAACAGGGAATTAATAAATTTAGAACTTAGATTGAAACAATACAAAGTATCTGATAATAAACCAGTACCACACAGGTTTTTACCACGATACAATGAAAAACAACAATGTCCAATCTTAAATTCAAAACCTAATACATCCAACCTTGAAGCGGAAACAAGATTTCTAGAATAATCGGGAACATATAAACAGTTTTCTAGATCCAGGCAATAGCCCGTATCTAACACGATTCTATATGTCCCGACACCTTCAACTCTAGCTTTCATCCTGTTTCCCATAAATAGAAAGTTTTCACTTTCCGGCATTCGTTGGAGATTTAGGTAACCCTGTATAATATTAGAAAACATGAGTGGTCGCACCAGTATCAAGCCACCAAGTATTAGAAGGTACTTCAATCAGATTTGATTCGAAGCATACTGAAACGAAATGTATACCTAATTTTTCAAACCATGATTTCCTTTTCATAGTACACTTCTTAATCTCAGCAATGAATTCCTTCGCATTTTTCAGTCTTAGGTTGGGAAGGCTTAATATTAGGCAATATGCTAAGCTTGAGAAAGCTCATCATAAGTCTATTCTACCTATCCCAATTCTCCCACAGTTTTTTATCTGCCTCAGAACTTGTATCAGTTGGTTTAATGGGCTCATCTATAATGAATGCTGAATCGAGTCCCAAAAGGTCAGCATTTAGCTTCACATATTTGATCCAGTCGTCATAATTATGCCCATTAAACTTGATATCATGGACAGTCATACTCAACATAGTGGATACCACTACAAAATGATCACATCTCACATTTAATTTTGCTTTGAATTCAGAAAATTATTCAGACTATATTACTTATACTAAAATATTGTATTTAAATTCACCTTTGGGCAGAATCTAAACACAATCATCAAACAACTTATATAAGATTAATCACAAAGTTACCTTAACATATAAGCCATCTTTGGATGTACATCATATGTTAATTAAACAAAGTTCATAATCTACTTCAATTGTTATTAACATGAGTAAGATCTACCTTTGGGTAACCGTATAACTACATGTTAATAACTATAAATGTTTATCATCATTCTTAAATGTCATTATGAAGTTAAACATTTATATAAATAATTTAAATCATTAATTAACTCGAGTGGGCCACTTTGGTGACTAACGCACTCACTTAAAATTAATGAATTAAATTACGTGTTCTTAAAGGCAAACATACTTTGAATTCCGTATGTCAATATATACAGGACCATTTCATTTATTAATGAAATATTTATTTGGCCCAGTGGTTATACCCAGAATAATAACATAAATATCCTGGGTTCGAACCTCCACTTAACCAATGTTTCACATATTATTTTATTATTAATACTATATTTTAAACGACATAGTTTTATATTGAATTAGCGACGTGGCCTAATGGTTATCACATATCCCATTAGTAAGGGTGGGCAAATTACCCGGAAAACCCGTCCCGACCCGAAACCCGTCCCGAACCCGCGTAAAATTACTCGAACCCGCGAGTTCGGGTTCGGGTAATGAAATCTCATTACCCGCGGGTTCGGGTTCGGATTCGGATTACAGAATGACTAAAACGGGTACCCGAGTATATATATAATTAGTCATATATATTGAAGTAATTACAATTATGCCATTTGACCTAAGATTTTTTATGTTATTTTTTTCTTTCTTCCTCAGACTACCGCCTCCCTTTTGTCATGTTATAGAGCAAGGAAAATTGTGACCATAGATTTGTCATCCGATTCCGATTCTTACTTTATCTTCTTCTTTTGCTTCAATATCTACCAGTATCTCAGCTACTTTTTTTCTTTTGAGAAGTGCAGGAACGGAGAGAGAGAGAAGGAGGATCTTTGGTTATTGTATTCGCCGGAGCGAAAACACAGAGTCGCCGACGAGGGGATTTATGTCGGAGGTGTCTTGTCTGAGTTTTGATCAAAGTTCCGGCGACTCTCTGTGTTTTATCCTCTTTGTAACTGCCTTCGACTTCTCCTTCTTCATCTTAATCGCTCTCTATTCTGTTCTGTTGCGTTTCTCATCCCATAGCTACTGCTGGATTAGGCAGTGGTTGACTCCGGCGATTTCATCAGTTTCCATGCGTTTAAGGCCAAAAAGGTATTATGGGTTTTCAACTTTTAGCTGTTTTGTTGCATGATGTTCCTCATGTCTGAATCTTACTGATTCTTGTCACTGGACTTGTTCTGGAGTAAAGATTTTTGGAGGATTTCTTATAAATCAACTTTACCTGTTCTTGAGAGAGGTTCTCACTTGAATTTCCTCAGACTACCGCCTCCTTTTTGGGTTCGGGTACCCGCGGGTACCCGGTGCGTTAGACGGGTACCCGAGGCTCGGGTACCTGAGTCTCTCGGGTTCGGGTTCGGGTAGGAAAATGCCTACCCGTCCGGGTTCGGGTTCGGGTACCCTCAAAAATCCGCGGGTACGACCCGTGCCCAGCCCTAGGTTGGCGGTTCGAATCCGCTTTATTACCTTTTTATTATAATTACTGTTATGATATAATTAAAACATTGTATCTCTAAATTGAAATTCTAACTTGGCGCAGTGGGTTACCATTCACCTTACAGGGGCGCCGGTTCGAATCCACCCTTTCCCTATTATTATTTTTTTAATAGGGAAACCACCTAGAAATTTACAGCGTCCAAACACTGTTTTTCCCGTCGATTTCATACGAAACCACCTAAATTCGTAAAAAATCAACCGTCGCGACTTATTTCCGAATCACTTCGCACCGATTTGCTTCGAAATACAAAATCCGAAAACAACCCGAATCCCACCGAAAATTCGAAGTCGATTCGTCGACGAAACCACTGGAGGTTCGTCGGTTTAGAATCGGACCACCACAAGACGGTGACCGTCGCCGAAATTCTAAAATTCGGTGGAGCAACCCGAAAGTCCGAAATTCCGAAATTCGGCGGAGCAAACACCGACGATACTTTCGGTAGTCAGTGAAGATTCGGTGGTCAGTAAAGGTTTCGAAGCGGGATTGTGGTTTGTTGACTCGGACGAAGATTACAGAGGAGGAGGAGGAGCCAACCTCCTCGGTTACTTCTTCCGTAACCGTGTTTTTTTTTTTAATTAAACCTCATTTTTTTATTCTATTAAACCCATGAATCAACATTAAATTTCATCAAACCCACAAAATTTTTTCAAAAAATATCAGAATAAAATTACACAAAATCCAAAAAATTTAATTCTGTATCTTTTGTGCATATTAGATTTAATCCGTTTATTTCAATTCGGTGATTTAATTCCTATTAGTGGGTTCTGATACCAATTGTAAGAAAATTTCGATAATCTTATATGCGGAATTAATTATCGACATTCTAATAGGAAATTAAATCAACCAAAACAATAAATAAATTATATTTACTTGAATTTTCCATAATTTGCATTCGGTGGATTATCTTTTCTTTTCTCCAATGTCTATTCCTCCAATTTCTCCTTCAATCTCTCTTTGATGATATAAGAGAGTTTTTGTTTTTGTGTTTTTTGTGAATGATGTTACGGTGCATCAAATTCAAGGGCATTAAGACATATTTGTAATAAATGAAAAGACATGTCCTAAAAGACATGTCTTTTGATACATACCTTTAAATTCTCATTAATTACAATAAATCTTCAATTTGTAATTAATCACAAAACCATCATTATATTTCTAGAATTGCGGAATGGTACGCAGAGATTTTCACCCGATAATTGTCTCTTCAATACGACACTAATCATCACCGTTGGTACCTCAATAACAATTATCTAATACTTATATTTATATGAATCAACGTTAGAATAAAATTTTTAACATATATATATCCAGTCATATGGATCTTTCGACTATAAACTCATCATTGGATCATCTTGCACTGTTTTTCTATTGAAACGTAATATCACGCAAGTATAGTTATACAAGAATATTTAATGTGTCGGTGAAAAATTTATTTGCATTGATTTCATGGATAGCTTGTCTACTAGAAGTATTGATACAAAATCAATAGAATCCTTATTTTTCTAAAAAAATTGGAAGTAAATATAATCGGATTAGGATCTATTACCGGAATAAATTACAAAGTACATATTGAGAAGACACATAACTCTAAATAATGATATATTTATATAAAAAAATGATGCTGATATAGAAAACAAAAAAATGTCTAAATAATTATACTTTATAATATTTGGTATAATCTCTAAAGATTTCACAAAATTTTAGGAGAGTGAAAATTAGAATTAAGAGAGTAAAAATTAAGGGTTAATTTGGTGAAATTGAAATAATTATAAAATAGGGCAAAGTAGTGATGATGATGATGATGATGATGATGATGATGATGATGATGATGATGATGATGATGATGATGATGAATACCTTGTCCGTACCGCTGAAATATTTGTCGGAGACGAAGTTGTCGTTTATTCCCATGTTTATTCCAATTCTCTCCATTTCCTCATTATTTTATGTGTCTCCTTCTCCTGCCGATGCCTACAAACACCAAGCACCAAGTGCTTCTTTCTGTCTTCCTCTTTTTTTTCAATTTTTAAATAATTTTATTATATTCCTATTTATTCTCTCTCGTTTATATGTAATGGGTATTGTTTTCAAATATATTTGTGGTGTAATGGGTGTTGTATTGATGATGGTAGATCACACAAAATAGCATGCAAAATGTTTTCAATTACTTACAAATAAATAGGGTCTTACCAAAAAATACATGACACCATAATTGAGCAACGAACTTGCAAGAATCCGTTCGGATAGACGGATTACCGCAATTATTACGCATATGCTTGTTGAATTTTTTTTTTAAAAAAATTGCTTTCTTCTTTTGTTTCATCAACAAAACAAAAGCCAATTTCTCATGCATTTTATTTATTTCCATAACATATATTACACGAGTTCGGCGGCGATTGGTTGTTTGTGTTAGCAATTGATTACATTTTCATTGGCGGTTAGAGTAAGTTGATTGCATTTTTCTTAACTAGTTGCAACAATACATTTGGTTACGATTGCGAGTTATTTATATTTCAAATGAACGGTTGATTAGTCCTGTGATTATAATTTGCAAACGAGACTTCAGAGCTACTACTAATGATATTCTATCTTGTAATAATTGGAAGTTTATAGTGTAGACACACAATAAATTTCTGTGATTTTCTCGTAACACCATATTCAACACTAGTTTTTATCCAGATTTCAAACGGTCGTTAGATATCACTACAAAAAAAATAGTCGATTTCCAACGGACATATTCGTTGGAAATCTCCGTTGGAAATCACCATTATTCCGTTGAAAAGAACGATTTCCAAGGGTTTACAACGGATTCAGAAGCATTAGGAATCACTCGTTGCAAATCCACATCCATTGCGATTTGTAACGGGCGTGCAACGGATATTATCCGTTGAAATAATATCAACGGACTTGCACCGGACAAATCCGTTGGAGGTGGCAACAAATGCCCGTTACAAATAGTGCAACGGATGCCCGTTACAAGAAATACAACGGATGACCATTGAAATGTTGTAATGGATTCCACGTCTGTTGACACTAAAATGGTGGGAAATAGTTTGCTTCAACGGATACCCGTTGGCAGTGGGGCGGGAACTGACAACGGATTTCCGTTGCAACGATGGCGAGATTTTCCATTTCAATGGATGTTTGTTTGATATTTTTTAAAACTTCTAACGGGCATCCGTTGAAATATCTACGAAAAAATAAAAAAATTTTAATATAAAAGTTTTTTTACAAATTAATAACGTAATTGATTTTACATATCATCTCAATTAGTTGTGTCGTCGTCATCCCCGTGATTGCGACACCTCGTGAAGGTGTTGCTTCAGAGTCTATTACCGGGTCTTGTCGTGGTGTTGTTTCCCCTGTCGTCGCTGGCGGTTGATACACTCGACCGGTTAGCAATTCGATGATGCTCTCCATGTGACACATCTTGGCTCGAGTTTCTTGAAGCTTCGATGGTGTTACCTGAAGAGCATCTTGCGTTCCATGAAGAACGTCTTGCGTTGTCCTAAGTATGGTTTTCCAGATGCTCGATACGTCGTTCTTGCGTGTAACTCTCTTGAACCATGGGGGTACCGTCGTAGCATCCTCGACGATATCTTTTTGGAGTGAACCGAGACCGTATAAACGACCCTTATACGGTCTAACAGACTACAATATCAAACATGTTAAATTTAGCATTGTTAAAAAATATTTTATTAAAATAAAAATTATAAACAATAATCTTATTATTTACTTCCAAATAAAATTTTTCTCTTTATAGAGGACTGAGATCGTTGGGAGTTGAACTTCAGGCTTGTGATTGTTGTGTGATCTTATCCGTCACAGTTTTCATGGTCTGTTCTGCCCGAGGGTCGACGACTTTGGATTCGTCGCTCTCTTCCCCGACGACGAACTTCTTCTTAGCGTGGGTTTCTACAACCAACTCAAGAAGAGTATGTTCTCATCCATTCTAGGCATCTGTAACATTATAGTTATATAATTACATAACAATTTTATATAATAAAAAATTTAAATAATGCATTAAAATAAATTTTACCAATTCTTTCTTTCGTTTCGAGAATGATTTTGATCCCAAAGTATGACGATGTGGTCCATCTCCAGGAACCTTCTCGCGGTACCGACATTTCTTGGCATTCTCGCTCTTGGCCTTGAAGTCCTTGGACTCCCAATGTTGGACGAGTTGGTTGAAGACCTCATCCGTTTCCCATGTCGAGTTGGCATTCTTCTTGTAATAGTTGTGCTTTGCGTTGTTCATCATCAAGCACAACCGAGCTTGCATGTCGTGCATCCAAACAGTGTAGATACGCGACGTATCCTTCTTCCGCCATCTATATGCGCGCTGAAAAATTAAATTGAAATAAATTAGTTAATAGATAAAATTATATATCAATTTAAAAGTTAAATTGTATACTAAAGTTTTACTTACGATGAATATACACCACCATCGGCGGCGTATGACTTCTGTTGTAACTTGCCAATAATAGTACAATCAATCTTGTAGCGATCCTTGGATGATGTTGTTGTTCGTACGTTTCAGAACATCATCTACATCAAACCTGCACGTGAAAATCAACTTTTTAGATAATACTTATAACTAAATACAATATAAATTATGTAATTATTGTCTTACCATAACGTCCCGTCAGGATGTTCAAGATCAATAATCGAGACGGAAGGACGCTCGTCAAAACAATCGATCAAAACGTCTATGTCCACCATATCATCTTTTTCATCAAATATCGGTGGTTCCGATATAAGTGAAGGAGGACGATATGATGGCAATGGAGGTGGTGGCGGAGCTCCTGCCGAATCTGCCAACATACCACTGTAACCGATGAATCGTCGAGCTCTTATTTTGTATTATTTATAAGTGTTTAAGTGTTTGAGAGGATTTTTTTTTGAAATTGTGTTGAAGAATGATTTGTTCAACGAATAATGTAATGAATTTTCCAATGACATATGTTGGAAATGTTAACGGATGCCCGTTGGAAATTACGTCAACTCAACGAACGCAATTAATGGTCGTGACTGTTGGGTTCTCAACGGGCATCCGTTGGAAATACCAATGGATGCCCGTTGAGAACGCTTATTCCTGAGGCAACGAATGCTGAAACGATGGTACGTCTCCTTTTGCCACGGGCATCCATTGGGATTTCCAACAAATGCCCGTTGAGAACCATAACCAATATTACAGGCATAGGCTAGCCATGATGACATTTGTCAACGAGCATCCATCGCAATTTGCAAGGGATACCCGTTAAAACCTTCTAACAGGTTTCCGTTGCAAATCAGCAACGGGTATCCGTTGCAAACCAGCAATGGGTATCCGTTGGCGGAGACCAACGATCATCCATTGGCATCCTGAACTGTCGCAATGGGCATTCGTTGGTGGCCTGAAGTGTCACACGGGCATCTGTTGCTAGTTTCTAACAGATGCCCGTTGAGATAGTATAAACCTTGAAAAGTTTTTAAGTGTTGATCTGAATTGAATGTTTCAACAGGTTTCTGTTGCAACGGATGCCCGTTGAAAGGTGAATATATTAAGTTAAAAAAAATTAATAAGTTAGAAAAATTTATATATTACAACTACATAATTCAAAGTTTTTTGGTAGATTCTTTGATTGGCGAGTCTTCCATCAATTGTTCATTGAATTCATCGCCGTTTTCATCTTCTGTATCTTTTGGTTCAACATCTTCATAATCATATATGTATTCTCTATCTATATCAGTTCTTGCGAGAATCCCTTTCCGAGTGTATGTATTAATTAATCGTATCAGTTCTGGATGATCGGTTTGCAATAGATCTTATAGCTCCTTGTGGCTTGACCTTTATAATAGCCTACCACTCCTTTCTTTGGCGTATTAGTGTTGTTGGATATTGCACGTAACATACTTGATCTGCTTGATCTAGATGAATAGATAATACTTACAATATTGTCCTACCGGATTGATATCAATTCCTCCCCATCGATTTTTTCGTGTACCACGTTTTACGGTTGGATCGTACCATTTACATTTAAAAAGCATTACCTTCAATCCAACGAGACCAAGATATTTCACCTGTAGGATTTGGTGCAAAATATCGTAGAAATTATCACCCTCTATTTCACTATTAACTCAAACGTCATAATTGCTTCTATGTTTTCTATGTTCGTACGTGTAGAATATTTATCCATCAGTAAACAAAATTGGCTAACACATAAGATTTCGTGTTTATAAGATCGATTTTCATTGTTTTGTACATTTCGACAGGTAATAGCTCTTGACAATTCAGTAATATATGTGTGTGGATGTGATTATACTACTCTGGTGTCAGCCAATATTCTTCGGATTTACCTCATGTACGTCCAATCGGTGTAAATATCTCATGAATCGTGCCAAATTGCGAATTATATTGATATAGATTGTTTGTGTGATCTTCCGCTTAGCGTCTTTGTTTCGTCCGAATATACGACTCAGAAATAAAATATGCTGAAATATGTGATTTCTTCCAACAAGTATTGTTTATTAATAGATCCCTTAACCGATGCTTGTTTTTTTCTTTTTTCTTTAGATGATAGAAAAACCTTTCGAACGGATACATCCATCTGAATTGGTTATGCCCATTGAGTATTTCCCTATTTAGTAAATGTATTGGCAAATGTTTCATGATCTTGAAGAAGGAAGGCAGAAAAACTTTTTCCAATGAGCATAATACTTCAGAGATATTGTTTTTCATTAATTCCAAGTCATCCCTTTTTAAATTTCTGGAACATATATCTCTGAAAAATATGCTAATTCTGCATAGTACATCGTGAACGTATCGTGGTAAAAGCTCGACAATTGCAATTGGAATGAGTCGCTGTATGAAAACGTGACACTCGTGACTTTTCAAACCGATCAGCTTCGAACCAAAAATATCAACACACCTAGCAATATTTGATGCATATCCATCTGGAAACTTAACGTCTTCTCTTAACCACCTTAATAATGTGGTTTTCATCGGCCCAGACAATCTGAGTACTGGGATAGGTGTCCTTCCATCTCTTAACTCCAACTCAGGTTTTCGATATATTGTTTTCAAATCTTTTCTTGATTGTATATTATCCTTAGTTTTCCCTGTCACATTTAAAATAGTGTTGATAATGTTATAAAAAAAGTTCTTTTCGATATGCATAACACCCAAGTTATGACATAATATCAATGATTTCCAATATTGTAGTTCCCAAAAGATACTACGCTTATACCAGTTATGTCGTTCACCTTGGCCTTTTGTTTTTTGATGCCCACGATCTCTACCGCATTCTATCGATTCTTGTAAATATCCCATTGTGTTTAATCGTTCATAAAGGATTTGTGTTTCGGTTTGCATACACGGTGCCTCTTCTTGTTGTGCCACGTTCTTTCAAATTTTTTTTTATCTTTTCTGAAAGCATGTCCACGGGGATGAATTCTTCTATGACAATCAAAATAACATGATTTCTTCCCATGTACTAGTCGAAATGAATCTATGTCCTCCATACAATAGTCGAAATGAATCTGTGTCCTCCACAATTTTGGCCGTGAAATAACCAAATTTCTTAATTCTCTACGAAGTCCACCTTGTAAAGATGTTTGCAAAAATTTCTTGACTTTGATATTTTATATTTTGCATCTTTTACAGGGATATAACATTTTCTCACGTTCTTATCACAAAGGTTGAATCGATTCAAAACTCATGAACTACTCCAATCCGTGTAAAAATTCTTGAGTAATTTCCTCGGTTACAAAATCTTTTCTTCTATACATCCACTCTCTTGATCTATATATATATATATATATATATCTATTTGAAGATTATATTTTTTGAAAATATATTTGTTTGTTGATAGCTTGTTGGTAGAAGTCGTGTTTTCGATCATTAAATCGTGTTTTTTCAATGGAAATTCGTTAGGAATCTCAACGGATGACCATTGAAATGTGCAACGGATGCTCACATTGAAATATCCGAACGACAACCTCAAAAGTTACAATTTCAATTGGTATCCGTTGGCCGGTTTTACGGTTTCCAACGGCCGTTCAACAGATATTTGCAACGAATTTTTTCTGTTGGAAGTCTGTTGCCAATTGCAACGGATTGTAACGGATCTTAGCTCGTTGATCATTCTAGGGCATCCGTTGGCGTTCGTTGGAAATGGTCATGAACGGACGGATCCGTTGATCCATCCATTGAAAGCCACATGTTATTGTGTAGTGTATAATTCCGTTTTCATGTAAATATACATGAACTATATGATTTAGACACTCCCCCTTGACTACAACACCCGTCTTGAATAAAAAATGTAAGCAAAACGTCACACAACACCTTGTGTAAACCGCTCACAACTGTTATCACAATAATCATACGTTCTCGAATGACATGCTGTCAAATCACTCACCCACAAACTTTTAATCTTTTATTGTTTAAGGTTTATATTATAAACGCTTCTCTCACAGGCTCACAAAAACTTTTTGTTAACTCTCATCTCTTTCTCTTGAATTTATGATGCACCAATATGATGGAGTAGTTTGGATGTACAACCACTTGTTCCTTCAATATGCTTAGTCCTAGAATGTTGTGTCGTATTCGTAGAAATTTTTGTGGCACTCGTATTATCACAATGAGTTATAAAGGTTCCAGAGTCTAAACAATAATCTGGAATCATTTGACTTATTCAAATGAGTTTCGTATAACAACTTCCTAGTTATATCATCCTATTGTTTCACGTGCAATCCAAGAAAATTTTAGTTCACCGAACATGCTCATCTCAAATTCACTTGTCATTATTTTTTACAAACCAATCCACTTTCTTTTGATTGATCGATCCAAATAAAATATCATCAACATAGATTTAAACCACAAGAAGATTATTATCATATTTATGAATAAAAAAAAGTTTGATCTACTGCCTCTCTTTTGAATCTGTCGTTGATGAGGAAGTTTTTTTTAACTTTTCTTACCATGCACATGAAGCTTTTTTTAGTCAATAAAATGCCTTTTTAAGCCATTACACTTTATCAGGATATCTAGAGTCTTCAAATCCATGACGTTGTTTTACATACATTTCTTGTATGATGACCTTGAGAAATGTGTTCTTGACATCCATTTGATACAATCTTAAACCAAGAACACAAAACCTTAAATAGCAATAGAATATAATCTAATCTAGAAATGTGTGCAAAACTTTTATCAAAATCAATCCCTTCTACTTTTGTGTACCCTTGAACTACAAGACATGCTTTATTTCGGGTTATTTGACCATCTTTATTGGTTTTATTCTGGAATATGCATTTGGTCCCAATTACATTTGTGTTGGTAGGCCGAGAAAAGAAAAATATCAGACATATTTACGCACAAATTGTTCCAATTCCTCATGCATGGCCTTCACTCAAAGTCTACATTCAAAGCCTCATTCACATTCTTAGGATCAAATTGATATGTAAAGCAAACAAATCTAACAAGGTCATTATAGTTTCTATGTGGCTTTTTTAGTATTTTTCTTACGTCATGAATATTTCCAATGACATCGGAATGAAAGATATTGTGTACTAAGACAGTGTTATCTTCCTCTTCTAAATTATATTCATCAACCGAGCATTCCGGTGAAGATGTTGTTTCATCTTTTTCCATATGCTCGTCAGGTACATCTTATTGTTCAGAAGCATCGTTATCTTCATCGAATATAATATTAATTGATTCAATGACACTCTTGGTTCAAAAAGTATAGACTCTATAAGTTATAGAATTTGTATCAGATCCAAAAAACATAGTTTCATCGCTCTTAACATCAAACTTATCAATATAATCATGATAATTTAGGATGTAGCATGTACACACCTTTTTATGATATGGCATGCAATATTGATTGCTTCTGCCTAGAATCGAGGTGCGACTCTCTTGCCATACAACATTGCTTGATCCATTTTCTGCAACTTTTTGTTCTTCCTTTCCACAACATCATTTCTTGTAGAGTTTTAAGAGTGGAAAACTCATGTGACCACTCATAATCCTTGCAATGCTTCATTTCATATTTATCATTTTCGAACATAGGTAATGAAATGTATATAATGTCTTTCTATTTCTTTCAAAACTTCCACCCATGTGAATCTTTACCTCCAATACTCTTAATTTATGTTGGTTCCATCAAATCCATATGAAGTAATTCCAACACAAGATCAATCTTATTTCTTGATATTCTTTTGTGATGAATTCATATTTATTTTCCCACTTGAGAAGGTTTACACAATTCATCCACTATTTTGGAAAACCTGGGTACACCTTGAACTAGATATGTGATAAACAACTTTAAAAGTGTATGATAACTTACATCTTCCAAGAGTTAATGCCATAAATTAATTGGATCTTGTGGGACTCTATAGCATTTTAATTCTCGAGTCCAAATGTAATAATTATTTGAAGCACGAGTCCCTACAAGAACAATTTCTCCTTTTTCTTTGCTGATTATATATTTCTCATGTGATAATTGAACATTTAGTACTTTGTCATTAGATTTGCTCAATGTCCTTGCACAAAATATTTGTTAGTCAACTTAGGTAGTCCAATTGTTTTTCAATCACTTTCCCCATATAACTTCCCCTTGTGTCCATCTCCAAAAGTCACATCCTTCTTTGATATTTTATGTACAGTTGGAAAGTAAGTTTAAATCTCATGTCATATGTCTTGAACAACCACAATCAAAATACTCCATTTAATCTTGTTCATCTTGAATTGATGTAAGTGCAAAGTTGTAATATAATTTAGATTACTTTAACCTAAATTTGCTTAAAATTATATGAAAAGAATACTTAACTCGAAATTTTGAGACGTCCAATAACAATTTGCTTTCCAATTTTTTCTTGATTGACCAATATCTGTACTCACCATGAGTTCTTTATGGTATCCAAGTAGAATACTTTTTTCAAGCTCGTTGTATCTTAAGCTAGTAGCATTTGGATTGGATATGTTCCTTCTTTCTACAGTAGTAGCAACTTCTTTGTCTTCTTTACGAATAACTATTTTAAAGTCAACAATAATCTGAAGTGCACTCTGTACAATTTGAAGTATGCCTTCCTCAATGAAGGATCCACCCGAGATAAACCTCCCATGTGTGCTTGATTTTCTAACTTTGTAAACAAGACCAAAATTATTTGGTTCATTCCTTCCTATTGTGAGGAGATAATCTAGATTTTTTGTTCTATTAGTCAACATCTTCAAATTTTTTGTTTTTTTGAATTTGACTTTTAACTAGCGTCACTTCTTATTCTTTCTCTTTGAGCTTCTCACAAGTATGTTATAATTGTGAGCGTATTACCTCGTTTTCTTTGAGAATATCGATATTGAGTTTCCTCATCATGATGTAATTTCCATATATCTCTTCTATGGTGAGGTCATCATCTCTATCATATTCTTCGACATTTCTCCTTCATCATCGAGATCAATAACCCAATGAATGTTATATAACTTTTCATCTCCTCATCATCACTTTGTTCTTCAGAATGTTACTCTATTTATTCTTGATTGTGGAGAGATTTATTGGATCTTCTTTGATAGTTTCCATATTTATTTTTTTTTGAAATCTTTGACAATTGAAATATTTTGGCGAACTCAATGTCTTAAGCAAAGATTATGTTTTCTAAACACTATGACACTCATTTTCATATGCCCATATCCTTTTCAATCATGCCATTGTAATCATAATTTTCCTTCTTCTTTTGGTACGTCGCAGAAGACTTGAGATACACCTCAGGTTTCTTCCAAAACTTGTTAAACTTTGCCATGATAGACACATCTTCTGCTACATATTCAATTCTAGATCCTTTACCAATGACTTGAGTGTTATTCCTTAATTAGATTCTTTGTTGGTGGACTCTTGTTCCAATTTTAGTTTTATCTCGTATACTGACGTGTGGAAACACGAGTTATAATTAACCTAGTCCACTTCACCGCAAGTATACGGATCTTGTAGTACCAGGATCGATCTCTAGGGACTAATTGCAGCTAAACTAAGAATGAAACTAAACTAAGATGAGAGAAGATAAAGTGAGATGTGGTCCTAATTATCCTAAAACTATCCTAAGGGTGACAACGAAACTAGGTTAAGGAGGAGACTAGATATGGTGAACACGACTAAGGATATAGATCTATAACCTAATCTTGACTACGGGAAATTCATGCTCTACGGTGAGGAGTGATTCTTCCGAGCCTAAACCTCCTAACCATGGATACATGCAACCTTACCTTCCAGCAGCGATTAACATATACCTTGGCAGTGTTACGACCGCAATCACTATCCCTAAGATGACTAACCGACCGGTCAGATTGCGGACCGGATTTGTTCCTTAACCTTCCAGCAAGGTTCGAGATCCTATGTTGTTGAGCGGTCAGCACTAACGTATGATTGATATTGCTAAGCGTAGAACCGTAAATCAAGAGTAAAAATCATAAAACTAAGCATTAACGTAAATCATCGTTCATACATACATATCCGATATCCCTACCCGCAGTAGGGACTCTACTCACTCATGGAAGAAACGAAAACAGAAGATAACAGAATTCTATACATGATAAACCCTAAGGAATTCGACGCCTCGACCTTCCCTATTGTGTTACCTTTGCCCGGTCGGGTATATGCAGCCCGACCGTGTTGATTCATGGAGCCCGATCGGGTGGATGTCACCCGATCGCGTGACTAAGCGGACCCGAGTCGCGTGTTCTCTCGGGGTAGATTAGATGACTATTAGCCCGAGCGGGTACTCATTATGCGCCCGATCGGGTAGTGATCACCCGATCCTCTTTGCTCATGTGCCCGGGTCGTGTCAAATACGTGGATAAACCCCGTAGGTTCTACCCGAGCGGGTGAAGGAATAGTGCCCGATCGGGCACCCTTGTATCCTTGAAATCTCTCTTTTCCGCTCGTTGCTCGGGTGTTCCTTTGGGTTCTGGAGCTCTGAGTAGATATGACGTCAATTCTTGTGGTTTTGGCAGGGAATCCTTCATAATGAGCTCATTTAGGCCTTGTCGCCTAAAAACCTGAAAACCAACCAAGAAAATGTGTAAAACTCGAAACCGTATCGGATAAGTATGACTCGATGTAAGATACATGCGAAAATGGTGTAAAAACCTATCCTAATATTGATACACTTTCAGTGTTTTCATATACCAAAAGAATTTCCATAATCTACGTCAACCTTGTTGTATCCATGTGGAGAGCCATATTTGTTGCAACATTTTTAGCAGCAAATCTTTCGAGGAAAGCAATGAAAAAGCTTATTTATCATTTTTTTTATCTTCACACGATTAGTAAAACACATTTGCTTCATTTATAAGTGCATTGACTTCCGTTGAACTCCTTGGTATTATCGTTTTCTCACATTTCAAGCTTCTCAAGTTGGTGGTAAAAATGTCTAGTATTATTATCTTCATACTAGGAGTACCTTCATATGTTGTCTCAAGCGTTTTCCAAGCCTCTTTAGCAAATTCATATCCTTCTATTTACTTGAATTCATTCTTACCAACTTAAGAAAATATGGTAGCCAATGTTTTTGCATTGAAAGCTTACAATCTCTTTTCAGCCACTACCCATTGTTCGAGTGACTTCTTCTTCTTATTTCCATGTTCATCGATCACCATTAGACGATTCCACCCATACTTGATAGTCACTACAAAAAGTCCATTTAAAACGGCCAAATTCGTTGGAAATGGCTTATTGTCCCTTGTAAATAACATTTTCTAACGGATTTATGGATTTCTACCCGTTGCAAATTGATTGTTGAAAAACCATATATGTTGCCAACGGAATTTCAATGGTCATAATCTGATGGAAAATTATCAAGGGATTGCAACAGATATGGTCGTCAGAAATTACAATGGATGACCATTGAAAGTTCAATGGATAACTATTGCTATTTGCAATGGATACTCGTTGGTTTGAGAACC
This sequence comes from Gynandropsis gynandra, assembly GCA_036759665.1. Lineage (NCBI taxonomy): Eukaryota > Viridiplantae > Streptophyta > Magnoliopsida > Brassicales > Cleomaceae > Gynandropsis > Gynandropsis gynandra. Next base: position 10,473,856 of record CM071874.1, read on the forward strand.
AAGGGGCATCTGTTGGAAATCTTCGCGGGACTTACCAACAGATGCTCGATGATTTTTGGCGGTAAAATTTAAAAATTTTCAATGATAGTCCATTGACAATGTTGTTCTGTTTTCAACGGAGATACATTGATAGTTGACGATTTTTTTAAATTTTGCTTTTATTTTAGGTAAATTAATTTTTTTAATATATTGAAATTTTAATACAAAATTTTAAACTAAATAGAATACAAAAAAAAAAAAGCTAGCCTACATATCATCTAAATCGCCATTGTCGACTTCATCTCCATCTTCTTTAGCACCTCGAGAAAGGGTCGCATCAGAGTTAATGATCGGTTTTTGTCTCAGTGGTGTTTCCGTGGTTGGTCGTGATGATTGATATATTTGACTATTCTTCAATTCTATGATGCTCTCCATAAGACGTATCTTCACAACCATATCTCGAAGTATAGTCTCGAGTTGCCCGATGCGTCGTTCTTTCACATATGTCTCCTGGACCTTGGGGGAAACTGTTGTGGCGTCCTCTGCAATATCTTTTTGTAGAGAACGCAGACCATATAGACACCCTATATATAGCCTAACAGACTGCAATATCAAATAAATTAAAGTTAGTATATTTGTTTATTAACTTTTATAAAATGAATATTATAAATTACTAACGTTATTTTTCATAAATAAATTTTACCCTTTTATGAAGGACTAAGTTCATCAAGAGATAAACCGACGTCTTGTGATTGCAGTGTGAACTTCTCCTTCAGAACTTCCCTTGTGACAGGCTTCTTCTTGACATGAGTCTCGACGACCATCTAAAAAAAAGTCAGTTTTCTTCCCATCCTTTGCATCTGTAACATTAAAAAATATGATTAGATAAATTTTTAAAGATAAATAAATTAAATTATAAAATAAATTTTCTCACCATATATTTATTTCTTTTGGTAAACAATTCGCTCTGGAGGTATGGCGATTCAGACCATCCTCTCGATCTTTCTCGTCATACCGACACTTCTTGGCCTTTTCTCTTTTCGCCTTGAAGTCCTCCGACTCCCAACTTTGGACGATTTGGTTGACAATCTTGTTCATTACCCATGTCGGCCTGGTGTTCTTATTTTAGTAGTTGTGATTGACGTTGTTTATCATGAAGGTAACCGAGATTACATATTAAGCATCCATGCAGTATAGATGCCCGATGTGTCCTCTTCTGCCATCTATAGGCTCGCTTCAAAATTAAATATAAAACATTTAATGTATTACACACATTCAATAATAATGAATTAAAAGTTTATATTATAGCACATACGATAAAAGTACACCACCATTAGCGACGTATAAACTCTAGTGTCATTTGCTAGGAATAGTACAGAATATTGGATGATATTGATATTAGTGTGTTCAAGAACATAATTGGCATCAAACATACACATGTAAACTAAAACATTATATGATTTCAAAAATGAATACAAGAAAATAAATATATGTGTGTAAATAAATATTATTATACCATAACATCTCGTCAAGATGTTTTCGATATCGATGATGGAAATATTTGGATGATCGTGAAAAGGTATCGATCAAAGCATCAATACCTACCATTACATCAGCGTCATCAAATATAAGTGGCACCGATATAAATGACGGAAGATGGTATGGTGGCGAAGGAAGTTGGGGGGGGGGACCTCCAGTAGAACCCGCCAACAACCCATCGTTGTTGATAAATTGTCGATGTCTGACTGTGTTTAAGGATGTAGGATAAATGTTTGAGAGATTTTGTAGTTTTGATTTTAAGATTGTCTTGTTAATGGAACTGTGCAACGGGTCATATACCAAAATTTCCAATGGATGCCCATTGGAAATCATGTTCTCGAGGCAACAAACATCATTAAGCGGTTGTACGTCTTCCCGTTGGAAATCATGTTCCCCAGGAAAAGGGCTTGGAGATGCTAGCTAGGTGTAGAATAAATCATCATTGATGCTTCCAACAGGCATCTGTTACAACATCCAATGGATACCCGTTGATAATTTATAATATATTCCATCGAGCATCCGTTAAAATTGACAACAGATGCTCGTTGAATAATTTATGATATATTCCAATGGGCATCTATTAAAAGTAGCAATGGATGTCCATTTAAAAATAAAAAATCCTTGAAAATATTTTAAGTTTCGAATAGAGTTTTTAAGAATCAATGGATGTTCATCGTAATTTCCAACGAATGCCCTTTGAAATAGAATAAAAGAGTTAAAAATATCTAGCGTCATTTGGTAAGTCTTTCTTTGATGGTGAGTCTTCTTCGGTTGATTCATTTAATACATAATTCACATCTCTTCTTCCATTGATTTTTCAATTGGAGAGTCTTCTTTAGATAGTGCATTGAATTCGTTTCCATGTTTATCTTATGTATCTTCTGATTCAACATCTTCATAATCGTCAATGTATTCACCATCTATGTCAGTCCTCTCGAAAATCTCTTCATGATTTTCAGTATCAATTAAGCGTAATGGCTTAAGGTGATCCTTTTTCTCTAGATCTTATTTTTTCCGTGTTTATAACCCCACGCGGTTTAATCTTAACTCTAGTCCACCATTCTTCTCTTTGATGTTTTAATTATGTTGGATATTGTGCACAACATACCTGATTTGTTTGATTTTTTTTTGAAGAATAGATCATACTTTGCATAATGGTGTACTTGGTTAATGTCAATTCCTCCACATTGATTTTTTCGTGTACCATTCCTATTGTTGGGTCGAACCACTCACATTTGAAAAGCATTACCTTCAATCACACAATACCAAAATATTCGACCTGTAGGACTTAGTGCAAAATATCGTAGAAATTATCATCATCTATTTCATTATTAAGGCGATAATTGAATGTTTTTCTGTGCATATAAGTGTGGAATGTATATCTCCGAGTAAACATAATTGGCCAGCACAATATATTTCATGTAGGACCCTTAGCCAAATCTGATAAACAAATAGGATATCTCTCATCGCAACTCTGAACCTATAATATAAAAATGAATGATTAATTATAAAATATATTATTTTAAATATATATATATAAAAACATATGTGATGTATATACTTACATAGTCTCTCAACCAGGAGCATAATATTGAACCTTCATTTTTTTTAAATCATTTTTGTTTAGAATAGGATAAGTACCCATTAGTTCTTCATCAAAGATCTTTTAATGAAAACATATTAATATATATATATATATATATATGTTTGTAATAAATTAAAAGAATAATTGTCATCGTTTGTACCTTTTGAAAGGTAATAGCTTTTGACAATTTATTAATATATATGTATGGTCGTGATTATACTCCTCTAATGTTAGCCCATATTCCTCGTATTTCCTCCCATACATCCAATTGGTATAAAGATCTCAAGGATTGCACCAAATTGAGGAATATATTGATACATATAGTATGTGTAATATTCTTCTGATCTTCTCTATTTCGTTAGAATATGCGACTCAAAATAAAATTTTCTGACATGTGTGATTTCTTCCTACAAGTATTGTTTATCTTTCTTAATTTATGTCCACGAGAAAAAAATCTTCTATGACAATCAAATCAACATGGTTTCTTTCTGTGTACTTGACAAAATGAATATGTATCCTCCATAAAATATGGACATGTTATTCTCTCATGTGTGCTCCAATCAGATAACATTCCATAGGTTGAAAAGTCGCTTATTATCCACAACAATAATGCTTTCATTGTGAAGTTTTGTTCTTACTTACGTCATATGCATCAATTCCACTATTCCACACATATCTTAATTCATGAATTACGGGATTCGGAAACACTTCAAAATTTTCTTCAGATGTTCTTGTCTTGGAATCACCAACATCAGAAACATAAGTTCTCTTTTCAAATACATCTCGAGAGACAAATTATACGGAGATAAAATCACAGACCATAGAGAATATTGACTTTCGGATTATCCATATGGACTAAAACCATTAGTGCATTGACACAAATAAAAATTCCCCGTTGCATATGCAAACTCAAAAAATATTTTGTTAAAATTCTTCCAAGCCCTATCATCCGATAGATGTTGCACTATTCTTTCACTCGTCGAGTGTTCTTTGTGACATCTCATTGTCGCATCGTTTTTTTTACTTGTATAACCTCCTAAACATGTTTGCTACACGCATATAAAACATCTTTTTGTATGATACATGTTTCCTGAAGATAGGTTTTTAGACGAAATCTACTTGCACTGGATAATTTACATTCTATTTCTCCAAAACAACATGGAACTATTTCTACAAATATCAATCTTCTCATGTGGTATACCCTTTAAAATATTTGCAGTTTCATAATATGTGTCAGATATTGATTTTTTTTCAGTAGATATTCACGCATGGTTTTACAAATAAATCCATTAAATTTTAAGCTACATTTATACTCATTAATCTCGTTGATAAGGATAAGCAAGACTAACCTTCACGATAACATTCATGTATAGGTTGTTTTGCCGTATTCCCATGAATTTTTGCCTTTTTTTTAACTTTCCAAAACCCATAATTGGATGCATTTAGCATCACCTGTTTGCAATACGAGTAGATATATCGTGTTGTTTCCAACTCTTCTTCTGGATCTCTCACATATGTATAATGTTAATTCCTGTGATCTATTTTAAGCTCTGATACCAATTGAAAGTTTAGATAGTAGACACATAATAATTTTATGTGGCGTTCTTGCAATACCACATTAAAAATTACTCTTTATTCAAAGTTCAAACGATCACCATATATTACTCGTTTTTTTGGATACCTAGTACAACATCCGTCTTGAATCGGAAATATAAAAAGAATATGACACAACACCTTGTGCGAACCACCTAGAACTATTCTCAAAATAATCTCAATTTTCTAAATGACTCTCATTCGAATCACTCACTCAAAAGCTTGCAAAATTTTCTAGTTTAAGATCTATGTTACAAATACTCAATTCAAATGTTATCAAATGCTTAAAAAGACTTTTTTGTTCACTCTCATGTCTTCCTCTTAAATTTTCGACGCATAAAGGGTAGTTTGGACGTTCAAACACCTCTTCCTTTTAAATTTAAGCCTCTTTCTAAAATTTGCATTGATTTTGTTTCCATATAATTGTTAAATTCTTTGATTTTATTCTCTCAGAGTATTTTCAAAAATCTTGTAAATGTATCCAAATATAAAAAATATCTAATACAATTAAAAATATCAATAATAATGGAAATATGTATAATGGAAATATCATAATATGAATTCTCAATAAAAATAAAAAATATACATAATCATAAAATCATAAAAATATCAATAAAAAATCTAATGCAATAACAATAATCATCAATTATACTATTCAAATAATTTCTAAAATCAGTCCAACATATTTATAAAAAAGAAAATCTAATAAAGAGATATATATATATATATCCATATATATACATACATATACCTATATATATTCCAAAACAAAAAACGGTTCATTAATATTTTCAACGGGTTAACAACCATTTTTCATTGAAACTCATCAATAGATAGAACATTTATAAACTCTCATGATATCGCTAAAAATTAGTTGCATTATCAACGGATGTACGTAGTTCAGTCATTGAACTTTATCAATAATAGTCGTTGCAGTGTTGTTGAAATAGTTCTACAGATAATTTATTGATATTTTTTAGTAAAATAATGAAACTTATCAACTACTACCATTGATATATCGTTGAAAATTTTACAAAAATTCAGCGGACCCTCCATTAATAATATTAGATTTTTCAATGAATGATTTTTAATATTCTAATTTTTTATAAGTTTTCTTGGTTGTTAAATTACAATATAAGGCTATAAATTTTAAGTTTTTATATTTGATAATTCAAATATTAAAACTATAGATTTTCAAATTATAGTAAATAACGTTATGTATAACTTAAAGTTTAAAATTGTAATTGCAAAATGTTTACTAGAAAAACTTAAAATAAAAAAATTGTGAAGCCTAAAAAAATTGTGTCCGTCTTTTCCAAGACCAACTGCTCTGGTCGATCGATCTACATGACAAATTTAATAAAAAAAATGTTGTTTTAAATGAACGACTAAAATATCCTTCCATTGTAATTTTTAGCAGCAAATTATCAACAACTCATTATCCATTGAAACATGTTGACAATATCGATGACACGTCAATGGAAATTTATAGTTGAAATATCTATTGATAGATATTGGATTCGCAATTGGGACCTTCAATGGAAACGAACCATTGAAGATTATCAATGGATGTTCAATCAACAAGCATCTTTTAAAAAATTGTTAGAAATTGTTGAAAACATAGATAAATATTCCAACGAATGAGTTTTCAAACTATTAACGAACATCCATTGATATTAGCAACAAATTCTCATTTAAAAGTTTTAAATTATTGATGCAATCGGTGGAAATTTTTTACTGTTATATTTATCGGGCATCCCTTTGGATTATCAATAAATTCCTTTTGAAATATTTGCTATTAATATGAAAAACTAGTTTTTTCTATCATTATGTATTCAAAGTTAAACTTACTTTCAAACAATGTATTTGTTTTATATATGTCAATAGAATTGATATACAGAAGAATATACACAAGAATTCTTATTGAGGTTGGAACAATTTATGAATTTTGTATAGATGCAACACGAGACACAATATTATGTTTGATCAAAAGATACAAGAATATGACATATCGGAGTCAAGAAGCTTGCAAACATCGTTATAACATTATGTTTCATGGAGAATTACCAAGTTTGATTCTTGCACGGTGAAGACTCCGATGTTAGAGGTGTGATGATGCACGGATTACAATCAAAATAAAAAAAATGATGATGAGATTGTTATAGTAATAAAAACGATCAATTCATATGCCAAAATGGTAACATACACTTTTCTAGAAGTTTTAGAGCAAACATCGAAAAAGACTCACCCCAAACATTGATGCATGATGATTCTTCGACTTATTATGAATTTAATGAGTATAAGATCTATCGAAATATGATGAAAAATTGTATGGATTCATTTTGTTAAACTATTTGTAAATATTAACCAAAAATAGTAAAACTCTAAAAGCGTTATCTTTCTTAGGGGTGGAAAATTCGGGTTTCGCTTCAAGTTCCATAGATTCATTCTAGGTTTCGATTCCCCCGGTTATAAAAATGAAACCCAGATTGGAACCGTATATTTTTCGATATGGGTTCTCTGGATTTCGTTTCGGGTTCTCGTTGTTCGGATGTTAGAACATTGAACCAAAATTACCCATATTATGTTTGGATTATTTGGATATTCTAGATAATTCGGGTTCTTCGGATAATTTGAGCTATTTGGTTAGATGTAATTCGGGTTCTTGGGATAATTTGGGTTGTTTAGTTAAGGGTAATTCGGGTTTCGATCCGGATTCCACGGATTTTTTGGGTTCTTCGGAATTTTTTTGGGTAATTCAAGTTTTAACACACAAAAACAATATAACATACAAAAAATCCAAACAAATACTCATTATACTAAGTCTAAATCTATAATAAATATTTTCAAATAAACTATTTGATTCCTTCTAGTAGAAGACTTTTACTCTGAAATCGTCAAAATGATTTTTTTTAATTCTAATTAACACTTTACTAGTTTAGAATACATATATAAATAATTAAATTTCATTTTATACATTAGAATGAGTGTAAAAAAATATTTAATCAAGTTGTACGAAAAAAAGTCACATCGAATACTCATTCGTCGTTTGTATCTGATATGCTAAATAATAATTATTAAATAATACGTCCAAAGTTATATAGTAGGATAAAAATAATTAATACAAAAACAAAATTTTTAGGGTTTTTATAGTTTTTATTTAAATTTTGGATTGTTCAATTTATTTGGATTCTTCCAAACCCGAATCAAACGGCTTGTAAATTTTGAATTCATATGAATTTTGTGGATTGTCCAAATAACTTATGAATTGGATTTTTTGGATCGGTCCAGATTATTTAAATTGTCCACCTCTAATTTTTTTCTATAAAAATATTTTGTAAAATTTTTTTAAAATAAAATATTTTTCTTTCTATAAAAATTTTAAAATAACAGATATTATATTATTAGATAAAATGTTAAGATTTATTTGAGAATAAGCAAATTTAACTATTTTCGGTGTTTTCAATAATATTAATATGGAAACACGTTTCCGAACTAACGGAAAATATTATAAAATGGATGATAATCTGAATGTATTTATCAAATATTATTTTTTTGTTAAAGGTAACCGGCCACAAGAAACTAAATTATAGATTAATCACAATTTCCTAGAATTTTCAAATTTTTTTTTGAAATTTAAATCCCACGATGAAAAACTATAAATTTTTAGCGATAGATATTTTCGAATATTTTCGCTTTACCAAAATATATGGCGACTTTTGAAATGCTAAAATTTATTGTAATAGTCAGGAAAGTTATTTGATAATTCTCCAAAACAAATTTAGACTGATGAAAAAATATATAATTTTTAAAATTATTTTTATATTAATCAATTTGATCCATTTCAATTCCTATAACAATTTGAAAGTAGTTTTCAAAGTTATATTATTTTGAATTAACGTGTTGATTAATACATTATTATAAAATAATATATATATTATAAATTAATATGTGAAAAATAAATCATGTATTTTTTTATAATTTGACATAAATTCAGTTATTATTATGAAATTTTTTGAAATAATATGTACGTTTTTTTATGTAAAATTGATGAATTATTAACGTATAATTCGAATATTGATATTTTTATGTCATTAATAAATTTTAATATACATATTGTCTCAAGAAAATTTAATAATTGAGTATTGCAAAACGAAAACATTTCACGTTTTCCAATAAATTTCTCAATTTATTAATTTAAATAAGCTAATTTTAATAGAAAGAATTGTCCTTTTGTAAGTAAAACAAAAAAAAAGGAAAGATAACCATTTTAAAAGGAATGGAGCCGACACATTGTCGTATTAGAACGACTTATTGAGTCGGTTTTAAAAGAGTCCAAATCAAAGGAGAATGTTAATTAGATTAATTTATTAAATTTTATTTTTTAATCAATTTAAGATAATCCGTGACAAAACGACCATTTTTAAAACTTCTTAATGTCTTCATTTCTTCCTCGAATTTAGAACACTACGCGCGTATACCCATCAAAGGCTGTGCTCTTTGTTTTTTCTTGTTCTTGCTTCGATCATCGGATTCTTCTATTTATATTAATTCTTAATCAAATTTAATATTACATAACTGATATATCATTCTGAGTATATATAAATTAATTAGATCATGTTCCAAGACTTAATCATAATCCTAACCAATTCTTTATTACTAGATTTTTTTATGTAAAGGTAATATATTATATAGAAAAATTACAATCATGGTATATTCTCATCTAAAGTAAACCTTAAATACATATAAGAGATCAAAGAAAACAATTTTTCACGAAATTATTGATAACGTCTAAATATTAATAGTTAGATCTTCTATTTAATTTAAAAGGTGAAACTTTTATTTTCTCTTCATCATTTTCTATTTCGTTTATTTTCTCTTAATGTTTCGCATTCATTCTAATTTCTTTTAATGTTTCGGTTAACATTCAATTTTCCCCTCAAGTTTAAAATTATGTCTATAACTCCCCCCGTTACAAATTTTGTTAAATCTTTCAATTTCAACCTGATTTTTTATCTAATTTCGATTCGACCAGACCAAAATTAATTTTGTTCCGATTTATATTCAATTTTGATCAGGTTCAGACTCAATTTTGACTAGAATTTAGATCCAATTTTGACTTAATTTAAACTTAATTTTGACCATAATCTGAAACCAACTTTAACCAAAATTTGGATCCAATTTTAATTTTTACCCATTAAAATTCAAATCAATATAAAATTTTAACCGAACTAACCTTAATTAAAGAAAAACCAATTCTTATCGAAATTACACCTAAATAGCAATAAACCCCGAATTAATATGAACTTTCAACGAAATAAACCGATTAAATCCGAATTAATATAAAATTTGAACCGAACCAATCTGAAATTTAAACGAAAAATATTTTCTGGATATTAGAATGACCAAAATTTTTCATATTATAACTCGAATTTCGGTGTAATTTTTGAGTGATTCGGTTTTTATTCGAGTGAAAATCAAAATCGAATTAAATTTGTACCGAATTCGTGACAAAATTGCTCTCAATCATGATCCAATTTTGATTTTTACTCGACTAAAACCCGAATCACTTAAAGTTGCATCAAAATTGTGTCAAAATTGCACCCAATTCGAATCAAAATTATACTGATTTCGGGTTCGAACAAACTGATAAGAATTGGTTTCAATTTAAATTTTAATTTGATTTTGTTGAATTTCATATTGATTCAGGTTTTAATTGGATAAAAATCAAATTTGGGTCAAATGTACCGAACTCGAGTCAAAATCATACTAATTTCGGTTAAAATCGAACGAACCGATAAGAATTGATTTTTTGTTTAAAATTCGGTTTACTTTTGTTGAATTTTATATTGATTCGGATTTAAATGATATGAAAATCAAAATTTGGTCAAATTGTAATAAAAAAATGATGACATTCTCATAATTTTAAAAAATTAAATTAATATAATCGAATTGAAAACAAAAAGTAGAGTATTACATTTTTTCTCTATATAAATTAATCTTATATAACAAAATTGAACATATAACAATGTGACAATTCTAACATGATATAAATTCTTCTTATATTTCTATAAAACAATGAAGTTCTGTTTTTTTCAGCGACGTGCCATTTTTGTTTCTCATATTCATGAGGTGGTTTTGACGAGTACAAGAGTTGACTATCGTATACGCAATTACAAGTTTATTCATGGACGTGGACGTATATATATATAATACTTGCTATGTACAGAAGGTTAGCCATAACCGGAACTTATCGCTTCAGGAGAAATTACACGGAAAAATAAAACTTTTTGTTGGACATTCGTGCACGCATATATACACTATACAGACAATACTAATTCGCTTTAACAAAAACATATTTCGCATTGCAAAATCAATTTTCCAACGTTCTAATCAATGCTAAATTAGGATTGCAAAGGATACCATTATATTTACAATCTCCCATAAGAATCAAATCTATAATATAATCTTGATATGCGATTTAAATTTGAAAATTTGATGAGAGAAAATAAATTTCATATCAAATAGTTTAAATATATAAAAAATTCTGGTAGTGTTTTGCTAACTTTTTCATAAGGGGTATTCTCTTTATGCAAATCAATGAGCCAATTAATGAGTTTCTTATTCGGTTAATTAGAGATGAAGTCGGTGGATTATATTAAATCTTTTTGTTATTTCACCATAAGAAATAACTAAAAAGTGTATTTGAAGATTGATTTCATTTTAAGTATGATTTAAAAAAATCAAAAGATGAATAATGAAAGCGGTTTTGATAGGTTTATTGATACCGAAGGAAAGAAGATTAGTTGATAGAAGACACGATATAATCTCGGAAAATAAAATTCTAAATAGACAGTAAAAATAAATCAAAATATCTTGTGAATCATGACAAAATATGCATGATTCTAAAAATGATAAAATAGTGTAGAAACAATTAAAAAAATTAAGAACGATACAAATAAATAAAACATAAAGGATAATCCTAAATAATATCATTTTAGGTATGATCTCAAATCATATGGTAAATGGCCGTGAAAATAAACAAATACCTCTAACTTATAAGAAACAATAAACTAAACTCACATAACCAACGGTAAAGTTGATCGATCTTAGCCTTTTGAATAATTCGACTAATAATTTTGATTCATTGAATGATGTTACAAACAATTATGAACTAACGTTTAATAAATCAAAATTAATCCCATAAACGAAATCGTTCCATTAAAATTAATTTTTTTGGTTTAAGAAAAATCATGAGCTAAAAAATCACAAATGATCCGAATGAGAAATTAAAGTCACAAAACTCTATATCTTAATAAAATGTTTTGCCTATTTATTTGGTACAAAAATTGAATAATATAAATGTAGATAAAAATAATAGGATAAAATAGAATTATAAGATAAGATGAAATTGTAAAGTTTTGAGATGATTTGTATATTTTTCATATAATTTGGAATTTTTTTAAAATTATCGACAAAATAATAATGATAATTCTATATTTCGTAATGGAGTTTAGATCATTGCTTGCTGAAGGATTTCTACATTCAATGCAATATATTAAATGTTTTTTACAACATAATCTGATTTCTTTTTCAATTTTTGGGATCTCTTTATGCTAAAAAATATCATTTCTATGGAGAAAAGTTGAATCAAGATAGTGTTTACTATAATTACATCTATAAAAATAAATAAGATGTAAGGCAACAAGGAATTATAATTTTGAGAAAAAAGATTTATAAATTAAACAAAAATATTTTTATGACCCCTACATCCATATTTATTATTCAAAACAATCATTTTGGTACCCATATGGCGATATGCACCAACAAATTACCAATCATTCTCACCAGCATAATATATATCTATATATATATTATTCAATTAAAATACAGATCCCAAAAACTCCTAAAATCATGCTTTATGTTTTTATTTTATTGCTCTTAATTGTTTTGTCTTATTATATGTATATAATGTGGCATTAACAAATTAATTGTACTATTTGCAGTTTTTCCTCCACTCGTTGAACTCTAATGACTTTCCCTCTGCCTATAAAGCAGGCAACTCTTCCTTTTCTATCCCCTTTTTCTATACATCCGCATCTGCGTAGGCTTAAACTATATATATATATATATATATATATTACCAATTGATTAATTATATTTTGGGTTATATTATTGATAAACCACCGACTTACTTTGATATTTATTAAATATTTTTTACCCATTAATAAATCTAATCTAATATACTCTAAAACATAATCTCAGTGAACAGTAAAAGAGACACGTGACCTAACACTGATCGTCCGATCGTCTTTTTTTGTGCTGGCGCTTTCTCAACCCTCGGATGGGCAATGGCTACTATTCACGGGTAGGTGCGTTTTACAGCCATTGGATTAATTTCCCTCGATTGATTCTGGCTATTGGTTTTTTTCCCTTTTACCCTTTGCTTTTAGGGTTATGATGAGCGTGAACTCGAGTTATATATTTTCTTAGACCACTTCACCGCAAGTATACGGATCGTGTAGTATCAGGGTCGATCTCTAGGGACTAAAACAGCCAAAAACTAAGAATAACACTAAACTAAGACGTATGGAAATAGATAAAGGTGTGGTCCTAAATACCTAAAAGACTAAGCTAAGTGGTGACAACGATGGTAGGTTTGGATAAACTTGGATATGACGAACACTACAGGTGTCGGGATACCGTGAATCGTATGGATGAAACAACTAAAGATCATAAACCTATCGAATTATCTTGACAACGGGAAATTCATGCCCTAAGGTGAGGAGTGATTTTTACGAGCCTAAACCTCCTAACCATGAGTACGTGCAACCCTACCTTCCAGCAGTGATTAACCCGTACCATGGCAGCTTTACGAACGCAATCCTAATTCCTAAGTCGACTAACCGACCGGTCAGATTCTCATTAGCCGAACTTAACCTACAACTTAACAGAAACGGATTCATCCTTTAACCTTCTAGCAAAGTCTGAATTCCTATGTTACTGAGCGGGCAGCACTAGTATAAGAATGATAATGTTAAGTGTAGAACCGAAAATCAAGATAAAATCAATAGATCTAAGCATTAACGCATAACATTGTTCATCCATTACAATCCGATATCCCTAACCCATAGTTGGGAACCTACTCACTCATGGAGAATACAGATAACGAAGATAACACAATCCTAAACATGATAGACTCTAGGAAACTCGATGCCTCGATCTTCCCTATCGTGTTACCGATGTGAGGATTGATGCTTCTCTTCTCCTCCAGCGTCTCCCGAGCCTTTTCTGATGTTTTCCAAACCTTTCCTTGTCCTCTACGTCTCCCCCTTTGCTCTAGATCTCCTCTGGTCTATAAATTAGGTCGTTTGAATGCAAGATCTAG
>CM071874.1:10509747-10523790 GCA_036759665.1 Gynandropsis gynandra
TAAATCTGCCCCACGCTTCAAACAAAGTTTCTCTCTCTGCATCTAAATGTTGTGATTTCCCCCTCATCTGAATCGATTTGCTCGAAGGAAAGAAGCGTGATAAGAACAATGTGCAGAGCTGGTCCCAAGTCGTGAATGAACCAGTGGGAAGCGATTGCAGCCATGTTTTTGCTCGTCCCCCAATTGAGAAGGGGAAGAGATGCAGTAAGATCGCATCGTCTGAGACTCCATGTATCTTGAATGTACCGGAAAGCTCAAGGAAGTCTCTGAGGTGTTGATGCGGATCCTCGTGATTTTCACCCATGAATTGCTTCTGATAAAGCATGTTGATCATCGCCGGCTTAATTTCAAACTGTTCTCTAGCAACAACAGACATTCTTATGGTTGTTTGCACGTTGTTCATGTTCGGTACCACATAATCCCTGAGGCGACGTAGTGGAGGAGCCTGTGGTTCTCGCAGTTGAGGCGCGAGTTGCTGTTACTACATGTGTCCCAAATTACCGAGAGGTAATTGAAGCTGTACTGGCCGTTCTGATTATCCATATCTCGTTCTGACGGCTCTGTGTTACCTTCTTCCTTGCCCTTTCTCAGTTGTCTACAAGTTCGCTCGATCTCGGGGTTGATTTGGAGTAGATTTGAAGCACCTTGAGATCTGGTCATAAACCAACAAAGGACAAATAAACGGAATTAGGTAGAAAGAAACAAAAGAAAAGAAAACAAAAACAAAAACAAACAAGAAAGACTCTAGGCTCGAATCTAAGACGTGTTGACAATAGTCCCCGACAACGGCGCCAAAACCTTGATGCGTATCGAAGTTAAATAAATAACCTAAACTACCCGCTAGTGCACGGCACGTGTGTAGTACTTCAGGTGTCGATCCCACAGGGACTACGCAACACAACCTAAACTCAAACTATGAATCAAACTTGCAAACGAACGAAATATGGGATTTGAGAATGAAATACTAAAAAAAAAAGTAAACAAACAAGTTTCTAACAATGAGACAAACGTTTTAGGAATTTGGTTTCACTACAAGACTACCGAAACCAACAATCAACCTATCTATCATGATATCCCGATCAAGTTATCTACGGCAGAAGATCCTAATATGATATCTACCCTCTCTCAAGGCATAGACACGTGATTTAGTCAAGTTATCCCCTACTTTCATGGCTGACACCTTGAACTAAACCCATAAGTTCTGTGATTCATCCGTTTCACCCTCAACCGCTGCTACCCTACTTTCGTGGCCTAACCTCGATTGTTCTAAACCTGATTATCCGGAATTAGAATTCTCCTTTCGTTCATTCTCCTAAGTTCCTAAAACATGCATCTACGTGGCCATCGCAAACACAAGTCAATGAAGCACTCATATAAAGAATAGATAGACGTAAACTGGAAGATGCATTAAAAAATAGATCAAAATGGTTCCGGGATAGCCAAGGTCTAATCCCTTCTCCTAGAACAAAACAAACTACTCGCTCATGCGTTCAAAAACAAACAACATAATTGAAGTAGAAAGTATAAAGAACATGAAAACCAAACGAAACGGAAGTCTTGAATTGATCTCCATTGCTCCTTGAATGTCTCCTTCGCAAAAGCCTCCTTCTTCTTTGATTCTCTCTCTACTCTCTCTCCTCGATGAAAAACTCCGAACTAACTCTCTCTAACTGAAGCTCCTCAACCCCTAGCTCCTGTTCTTCCTTTTCCTTCTTCTTTTCTTTCCTTTTCTCCTCCTTTTTCCTTTTGGCCGTTCAATTCTTTTCCTTTTGTTGCAGCAGCCCCCGATTTTGCCTTTTCATGAGTTTTCCATTCTTGATTAAGTTGGACAACGTTTCCATTACTTTCTCCAGAAAAATATCTCTTTTTCTTTTTCTCTAAAGTCGTTTTCCTTTTTGCAAAAGTCACTAACAAGTTCCTTTTCGTTTTAAGACAAATTAACTTATCTGTTAGTTGCAGGTGATGGACGCGACCCGCGCAGGCTGAGTGTGTGCCCCGCGCGGGTGCGGTGCAACGATCGCGATGGAAAACAAGGCCTCCCCGCACGGGCTAGGGAGTGCCCGCTAGGGCTGGGGTGTGCCCCGCTCGGGCTGAGGTATGCCCCGCGCGGGCTAAAGCCCGAGCGTGCTGATGGCTTGCCCGACTTGTGCTCAATTTGCTGGACCAATTGCCGAACTAAATGCCCCACACGGGCAAAGGTGTACCCCGTGCGGGCTGAGCTTGTTCTTCGCCGATTCTCGTCCCGTTTGTTTTGTTATGATCCTAGATGTTGGTACTTTGTCTCGTGTACGTCCTTTAGCTCCAAAATGAACCGATTACGCATTAAAACCTGTAAGAACATGAAAACACGAAAACGAGTAAAACGGATACAAAATCATACGTAAACATCGTATCTATATCGTAAGCATCTCTAAAATCATGCAAGAAATACGTATGAAAACGAGATGATCATTTCGCATCAGCTCGATAACGCCATGTGGTGAGACGCTTTTGTTATGAACGGCCCGGACCAGCGTGACTTGAGTTTTCCTTGAAAAAGTTTCAAATGTGAATTGAAAACAAGTACTCGGTCACCTACCTCGAAATTCCGCTGGACTATGTGTCTATCATGCCACTTCTTTGAGCGCTCCTTGTAGATTATGGCGTTCTCAAACGAATGGAGGGGCATCTCCTCTAGATGATGGAGCTGTAGCATCCATTTCTCAGCAGCTGACTTGTAATCATAATTAAGTGCTTTGATCGCCCAATATGCTCAATATTCTAACTCAACCGGTAGATGGCATGCCTTACCGTACACTAGCTGAAACGGAGTCATTCCGATTGACGTTTTGAATGCTGTACGATAAGCCCATAATGCATCATCGAGTTTCAGCACCCAATCCTTCCTAGATTTAGAGTCCGTCTTCTCCAAAATCGACTTGATCTCTCGAGTAGAAACTTCCACTTGGCCGCTGGTTTGAGGGTGATATGGCATTGCTATCCTATGTCAAACACCGTACTTCTTTAATAGCCCTTCTATGATGCGGTACACAAAGTGCTTACCTCCATCGTTGATCACAACCCTCGGAACTCTAAAACGCGGGAATATGACACGTTTGAACATCTTGGTTACTGGTTTAGAATCGTTGGTTGGACTTGCCAAGGTTTCTACCTAATTCGTTATGTAGTCCATCGCGACTAGTATGTAGAGGTTTCCGCATGAGGACGGGAAGGGGCCCATGAAGTGTATTCCCCATGCATCAAATGGCTCGAACTCTATAATATATTGTTGTGGCATTTCATGGCGTCTAAAAAATATTACCCGCCCTTTGGCAATTGTCGCATGATGCGACGTAGTTGTGGGCGTCCTTGAAGAGTGTAGGCGAATAGAAGCCTGCTTGCAGCACCTTTGCAGCTATCTTGGCTGCAACGCTTAAAGATTCCGTCTGTGCCTCTGTAGAAAAGATACGGCTCATCCCAATAGTACGCCTTGACGTAATGGAGAAACTCGCATTGTAATTCAGCCCTTCCGGTAGTACTTGCCATGCTAAGTAATTCACAAAGTCAGCATACCATGGAGTGGAAGTGCAAGTCAAGGATATTACCGCATCATCTCGACGATAGTCATCGATAGGAATGCACTCGGGATTTCAAGGCGTGAAAGATGATCAACTACCCCATTCTCGGTTCCTTTCCTATCCCTTTTTTCAAGCTCGAACTCTTGCAGCAGTAAGATCCATCTAATGAGCCTCGGCTTTGCGTCTTTATTGGTGAGTAGGTAACGTAAGGCAACATGATCCGTGTAAACTATTACCTTGGAGCCAACTAGGTATGAGCAGATTTTTTCAAACGCAAAGACGATTGCAAGTAACTCCTTCTCGGTAGTGGAGCAGTTTCATTGGCCGTTGTATAATGTTCGACTAGCATAATAAATGGCGTGCACCATCCAATCCTATTGTTGTCCCAACACTGCCCCAACCGCACTCGCATCGCATATGAGCTCAAACGACAGCTCCCAATTCGGCGGTTGTATGATGGGTGTAGAAACCAACGCCTTCTTCAACTTTTCAAATGCAGCTCGACATTCCACTGTAAACTCAAATCGTTCATTTTTGCCTAACAGTTCAGTGAGGGATTTAGATACCTTGGAATGATGAACCGTCTATAGAACCCCGCATGACCTAGAAAACTACAAATGGCCTTAACGTTCCTAGGAGGTGGCAGCTTCTCAATAACCTCTATCTTCGCCTTATCTACCTCTATTCCTCTTGCTGATATTTTATGCCCCAACATGATGCCTTTGTGAACCATAAAACGACACTTCTCCTAATTCAACAAAAGATTCGCTTCTATTCACTTGTCTAACACTTTACACTGATTGGTTAGACAAACATCAAAGGAAGGTCCATGAACCGAGAAATCATCCATGAACACTTCCATAATTTCACCATTTACATTGGAGAAGATAGAGGTCATGCACCGCTGAAAAGTAGCAGGTGCATTGCACAAACCGAAAGGCTCCGACGATAGGCGAATGTACTGAAGGGACATGTGAACGTCATATTATCTTGATCGTTCGGATGGATTGGTATCTGAAAGAAACCTGAATAACCATCAAGAAAACAAACATAGGAGTGAAGAGCTAAACGTTCCAGCATTTGATAAATGAAAGGTAAAGGGAAGTGATCTTTCCGAGTGTTGGTGTTCAGCTTGCGGTAGTCAATGAACATGCACCATCCCGTGACCGTTCTTGTCGGAATCAGTTCGTTGTTCGCGTTTGGGATGACGCTGATGCCTCCTTTCTTCGGAACTACCTGTACAGGACTCACACACGCACTATCCAATATAGGATATATAATTCCGGTGTCTAACAACTTAAGGACCTCTTTCTTAACTTCTTTCATCATGTTCGGGTTTAATCTACGTTGATGCTCAATGGAGGTCTTAGAGTTATCTTCCAAGTGAATCCTATGCATGCAAAGGGCTGGACTATATGCATGCAAAGGGCTGGAATAAGTCCCCTACTATCCTCTAATATATAACCTATGGCATCCCTATACTTCCTAAGAGCTTCTAGCAATCGTGCTTTTTGGGATTCGTCTAAGTTATCATTCACTATCACGAGATAAGTAGATTGGAGTCCAAACAATTCGTACCTCAACCCTTGTGGTAAGGGCTTCAACTCCACTTTTGGGGCTTTGTCAACACTTCATTCAGGTTTTGGACGCCTGGTTTGGTTATTAGGCATCTCGGAAGTGGTTGAACTCGCGTTGTACGCTGCTTGAGGCGCACTGGAATCTTTCTGGAACGCGTGGAGATTTGTGCATTGGTTTATGACGTTTTCTTGACTTGAATCCATGTCCATTTGAGCCGTGCTTATGTGTTTGTGAGTTGAGAAGTTCTCTTGATAAGGATTGCCCGAAATTCAATATTTTTCTTGGGTTACGACCTGCTGTGCTCGGACCGCACAGAAATCTGCTCGGAGTGCATCTAGCTCAGTGTTCGGGATCTCTTTCGTTTTTCCTTCATCCAGCAGCATTGTGTAATGTTTCAGTTCGTTAGGATCATTATAAAGTCCCTCTCCAGCTGCTAAAAGAGACATCTCAAGAGAATCCATGTTCCCGAACTCTTCGATAACTTCCTCGGCTAGTTACGTCTATGTAGAATACCGAGTCTAACATACAAGGGTGTTTGAGCGTGTTGTTCAAATTAAACTACACTTCTTCATCTCCAAACTTCAATGTTAGTCTAACTTCAGCATAATGTATGATCGTCTTGGCCGTATTAAAAAACGGCCTACCGAGGATGATTGGGATTTTCTTGTCCTCCTCCATATCCAAGACGACGAAGTCGACCGAGATGAAGAACTTCCCAACTTGCAAAGGAACGTCTTTGAGCATGCCCTCTGGTATTCTAATGCTTCGATCAGCCATGGTGAGCACTATTCGTGTGGGTTGAAGATTCATCCTATTCCTAAAATCCAATTTTTCGTATAATGATAATGGTAGCACGCTTACGCTTGCTCCGACATCGATTAATGCATGGTTAATTTCATAATCTCCTATTTTTCAAAGGATCACGAATATACCTGGATCGGGCATCTTCTTAGGTAGGTTTGGTTGCAAAATAGAATTAGTCACCACGACGGTTTCTGTCTCCACGTCTTGCTTGTTTGCACGTATGTCTTTGAGGAACTTGGCATATGAAGACATCTTCTTCAATGCTTCGTGGAATGGAATAGTGATGTGCATCTTCTTCAACATCTCACAAAACTTTGCAAATTGAGAATCTTCGTAATTTTTGAGTTGGCATTGAGGGAACGAAAAAGGAGGAGGCCTCGGTTCGGGTTTGACGTATTTTGGCTCCTCTTCCTCCTCTTTATGCTCCTCGACGTTGCTGCCCTTTTCCGCTACTGTACTATATGATTCTCCCTTTTCAAACGTCGAATGAGTAGGCTGATCCAATGTCTTACCACTCCTTAAGTGAATGGCGTTGATTAGCTTACGAGGATTAGCTTCCAGTAGAACTCCTAACGTTTGAGAGGAGTTTGCAGCGAGTTGTGCAACTTGAGTATCCAAGATCTTTTGGTGCGTCTTCATCTCCAAAAATTGTTTCTTTACATCTTCATGTTCTGCTCCCATCCCTCTAGACTCGTTGTATAGATCTTTTTGTCCTTGTAAGAGTTCAACTAGCATAGACGTAATATCGGCGTTAGCTTATTGTTGCGGAGGAGGAGGCGCACGTGGCTGGTAATTCTGGGTTTGGGGCTGCGTCCTTGGCTGAAAATTCTGATTCCTTTGCATTACTTGTGGCTGAAAGTTTCCAGATAGTTGTTGCACATTCAATGCACCGTCGGAATTCTTGTAGGAGAAATTTGGGTGATTTCTCCATCCGGGATTGTATGTATTTCCCAAAGGATGGTTGTTGCTCACGTAGTTTACTTACTCATACCCTTGGACTCCTTGATCCTCTAATTTCTCTGGAAATTGTGGATGACGTGATTCGGATAGAAGATTGTAAGTTCCAGTGACTCGATCCTTCATCTCGGCTAAACCGGCAAATAGAGCATGTGTGTCGTTCACATGAGCTACCCTTGCTGGAGCATTGCGATTATATTCTCCAGCGACGTTGCTGCCTTCATCAGCCATACGATCGATTAGGTCCTCCATCTGTGGAAATGTGAGGTTACTCAAGGAACCTCCAGCGGTGGCTATGATTAGAATCCTCGTGTTATCCATGAGTCCTTGCAGAAAATTATGTATGAGATAACCCTGATCCATGCCGTGATGTGGGCAAAGGCGTTGATAGCCTTTGAATCGTTTCCACGCCTCGTATAAACTCTCAGCTGCCCCTTGAACGAATGTGTTGATTTGATTCTTGGCGAGCTGAGCTTTACTCTGAGGGAAGAATTGCGTCATGAATTTCTCCTCTAGTTGTTCCCATGATCGTACGGAATTCGCTGATTTGGAATACAATCAGTCTTGCGCCTTATCCTTCACTGAGAATGGAAAGGCAGCTAGCATGACGTCCTCATCCGAGATTCCGTCTCAAGTTCTGATAGTTCTGCAGAGCATCTTAAAGTAAGTAAAATGCTGGTTCGGATCCTCGGTGGGTCTCCCTGTAAACACCGTCTTACTGAGCATCTAGATGAATGCCAGCTGTAATTCAACGCGAGCATCTCTCCTAGTGATGCATGACAAGAGTTGTGTATGCTTAGGGACCATGTATGATACATAGGTAATCGCTGGTTGCATTTGTGGAACATTCAAGTCTCGACGTTCTGCCATTAACTCTTCTTCACTCTTGTGTACAATCTTTGGTTCGATTACTACCTCGGGTTGGAAGTCTAGGTGCACTTGTGTGTTATCGACCGGTTGGCTTGCACTAGCTCTCGTTTGTCTCCTTAATTGTCTGAGCGTTCTATCGATATCTGGGTCATAAACTAGATCAGCACTTCTGGTACCTCTCATGCACAAGTGAGCTACACGAGATAAGAAAACAAAACACTAAAGTCGTGTGAGTTCCCAGAATTAAACGAATTTGACTCAAAACAAAAGAAAGAAAAAAAAAACGAAAAAACAAATAAGACTCTGGAAAGGACTATGTCCTAATCCAAAAGTATCCTAACTCTAAAGCCGTAATCAAGTCCCCGGCAACAACGCCGAAAACTTAATGTGGGTAATCTCAAGTCATAATTTACCAAGACTTACGCTTCCGCAAGAATACGGATCGTATAGTGATGCGTTATAAAAGTTAAACAAATAACCTAAACTACCCGCAAGTGCACGACACGTGTGTTGTACTTCAGGTGTCGATCCCACAGGGACTATGCAACACAACCTAAACTCAAACTACGAATCAAACTTGCAAACGAACGAAATTTGGGATTTGAGAATGAAATACTAAAAAAAGGTAAACAATCGAGTTTCTAACAATGAGACAAACGTTCCAGGAATTCGGTTTCACCACAAGACTACCGAAACCAACAATCAACCTATCTATCATGCAATCCCAGTCAAGTTATCTAAGGCAAACAATCCTAATATGATATCTACCCTCTCTCAAGGCATATACACGTGATCTAGTCAAGTTATCCCCTACTTTCGTGGCTGACACCTTGAACTAAACCCATAAGATCTGTGATTTATCCGTTTTACCCTGAACCACTACTACTTTACTTTCGTGGCCTAACCTCGGTTGTCCTAAACCTGATTATCCGGAATTAGAATTCTCCTTTTGGTCCTTCTCCTAAGTTCCTAAAACATGCATCTACGTGGCCATCGCAAACACAAGTCAATGAAGCACTCAGATAAAGAATAGATAGACGAAAACGGGAAGATGCATTCAAAAATAGATCAAAGTGGTTCCGGGATAGCCAAGGGATAATCCCTTCTCATAGAACAAAACAAACTACTCGTTAATGCGTCTGTAAACAAACATAATTGAAGTAGAAAGTCTAAGGAAAATGAAAACCAAACGAAACCGAAGTCTTGGGTTGATCTCCAATGCTCCTTGTACGTCTCCTTTGCAAGAATCTCCTTCTTCTCTCCACTCTCTCTCCTCGTGTGAATTATCCAAAATTAACTCTCTAACAAAAGCTCTCCCGACCCTTAGCTCATGTTCTTCCTTTTCCTTCTTGTTTTCTTTTCTTTATTCTTTTTTTTTTCCTTCTGGCCGTTCGTTCTTTTCCTTTTGTTGCAGCAGCCACCAATTTTGGCTTTTCATTAGTTTTCCATTCTTGATTAAGTTGGGCAACGTTTCCATTACTTTCTCCAGCAAAATATCATTTGTTCCTCTTCTCTAAAGTCATTTTCCTTATTGTATAAGTCCCCAACAAGTTCCTTTTCCTTTTAAGACAAATTAACTTATCTGTAAGTTGCAGGTGACGGACGCGACCCGCACGGGCTGAGTGTGTGACCCGTGCGGGCGCGGCGCGCATGATCGTGATGGAAAAAAAGGCGACCCGCATGGGCTAGGGAGTGCCCGCTGATAACATGTAATCCGTCGTAGTATTTATATGATTCTTAGGTTTAGTTTTGATTAGATTTCTTTGGCTTTACCGACTTATTGAGTTTATTCGTAGATTTCATCTACCATTTCGTGTTTTGTATAGGAAACAAAGACATGAAGAGAAACATGAGTGATTACGACAACTCCACCCCAAAACGTGATTGGATGACTAGATACAACATGTGCACGACCACAGATCCAAATGGAACACTCAAACATCGAGCGAAAGGAGCGGAAACAGCAAATGGTGACTACACGCTCGTGCATGGAAGAGCCCCGCTCGGACAAAAGTTGCGTAAATTATCCCCGAAACACAACACGACTCGGGCACAAAGTGAACATGGTCGTGTGACCATGCCCGCTCGGGCTGCAAAAGGGACCCGCTCGGGCTGCAATTACGACTGAAAATCCCCAAAACAGAACACGACTCGGGCTATAGACCACACGGTCGGGTAAACAAGCTCGCCCGGGCTGCGAAGTGTACACGCTCGGGCTTGCCTTCTGCACGAACGGGCGCATGTTGTATCCGTGCGGGCCGCCAATCTCGAAACTAACTTGTTTGAGTGTTTGAACGTGCAATTAAAGAGAAAATAAGCCATCTAGGGCTAGGGGAGGAACCAGAGACGAGAGGAGACACTTAGAGACATAGAGAGAGAGAAGGACGAAGCAAGGAAGCCGGAGCGTGGAGGAGCTATTGAAGACGTCGATAATAGAATAGGGAGGGATCTCATTCTTTATCCGTGTCGAATATAGTAATCTTTTGCGTTTCTTTTGCCAAGTTCATGTCTGAGTAGATCCACAGCCATGGGTTAGAGAGCTTTGCCGATGTGTAATGAAGTTTTGTTCTTAATGCTTGGTTATAATATTTGATCGTTTCGGATTGATTGGTTGTTCGTAATGCTTTTGTTCTTGTTGGCCACTTGAATGAATGTCTATAAAAATCTAATTGCATTGGGAGATGAATTGGATTTTGGAACGTAGCCATGATATGAAGTCTCAATTAATTTAGAACCTTGGCCGGTCGATTTATTGAACTTACGAATTAGGATAGCGATCTTAATGCATCTAGTAGGTGAGATGACACAATTGAGAGATTGGTAGTACGCATGCTAGATAGTGGGTTTAGGCATCGGGAGAGTCATTCCCTAAAAATGAGCTTGAATTTCCCGAATACGTAATGCTATCCATAACCATGATCTTGTTAGAAATTCGTTGCAACATCGTGCATCTCTCGAAACCTGTGGTGTTTAATCATTGAGTTTATCCCGTTAATTAGTTTAGTTTATCTTCATTCGCATTCCCATCACTTATCGATTTCACACGTCTAATTCATTAGTTTATTAGCTTTAGAGTTGCATCGATTCCTCGTGTCCGACCCTGGTACTATACGATCCGTATTCTTGCGGAAGCGTTATTCTAGGTAAAATAATACTTGAGATTAACCACATCAAGTTTTTGCGCCGTTGCCGGAGAATTGATTACGGCATTCAAGTTAGGATACCTTTGAACTAGGATATAGTCCTTTCCGGAGTCTTTATTTGTTTTTTGTATTTTTGCTTTTGTTTTTCTTTCTTATTGGGTCAAATTTTTTTACCTCTCGGAACTTAATCGAATTTTGTGTTCTTTATTTTGCGAGGTAACAATGTCCATAGCCTTATCCGCTCCCATGTTAGATACATCTCGTTTTTCAAATATCGAGGGATTTGGCTCATCTACCGTTTTCATGCGTTGACGTTGTTGGAATGGCAATGGAGGTGGCCTCGGATCTGGTTTTACGTACTTTGGCTCCTCTTCCTCCTCAAGCTTCTCCTTAAGCTTGTTGACAGCCGTTTCTGCTTCTGTGATAGATGCTTCACCCCTTTCAGACATTGGAGTACGCTGATCCACCGTTTTACAATCTCTTAGGCAAATTTCTTCGACATGCTCACGAGGATTTGTTTCTGAACTTCCCGATAGAATATCTTGTGGTCGTGATGCCCCTTGTGCAAGTTCTGCAACTTGTGTCTCCAATTGTCTAAGAGTAGTTTGAAGGCTCTCTAACTGCTTCTTGGTGTTCTCTTGAATCCTCACCAGATTATCCTGACTTTGTTGTATTTCTGAAATCAAGTTACCTTAAGTTTCGTAGGATTGGAGGAGACGAGTGAACATGGCGTTGAAATTGGGGACTGCTTCGGATTGGTTTGCCTGTGACTGAGATGCACATGGCCGATAGTTCTGAGTTTGGGGCTGCGTCCATGGCTGAAAGTTCCCCAATAGATGTTGTGCATTCAGCGTACCATTGGTGTTCCTATACGGGAAATTTGCGTGATCGCTCCATCCGTGATTCTACGTATTCCCGAAAGGCTGATTGTAACTCTCGTAGATCTCTTCTTCATATCTGATAACACTGAAAGTGTATCAATTTTAGGTTAGGTTTTAGTGCCATTTTCGCATATATTTTATAGATAGGTTTACATATCCGATCCGATTATGAGACTGAAAGTGATCAATTTTAGGTTAGGTTTTAGTGCCATTTTCGCATATATTTTATAGATAGGTTTACATATCCGATCCGATTATGAGTTACATGCACCCGTTTTGTTGGTTTTCAAGTTTTTAGGCGACAAGGCCTAAATGAGCTTAAAAAGACGGACCCCTGAACAAAACCACGTACTTTGAAGATAAATCCACTCAGAGCCAAGATCAAGCCTTAGAACCCAAAGGAACACCCGAGCAACGAGCGGAAAAGAGAAAATTCAAGACTTCAAGGGTGCCCGGTTGGGCACCATAATCCACCCGCTCGGGTAAAACCTACGGGGTTTTATCCGCACACCACGACCCGAGCACGAAGGCAACGAGATCGGGTAGTCTTACCCGATCGGGCGCTACAAGGATACCCGCTCGGGCGTTAGTTCATCCCAATTATCCCCGAGAGTTTGCACGACTCGGGCCGCTCAACCACATGATCGGGTGCTGATGCCCGGTCGGGCTCTATGAAGGAACACGACCGGGCGCGCCTCTGCACGACCGGGCAATAGTGGTGCCCGAGGGCCGTGTATTTTGCAACAACCTTGATCTTGCATTCAAACGACCTAATTTATAGAACAGAAGAGATCTAGAGCAAAGGGGGCGACGTACAGGTGAAGGAAGGGCTTGGAAAACATCTGGAAAGGCTCGGGAGACATTGGAGAAGAAGAGAAGCATCAATCCTCACATCGGTAACACGATAGGGAAGGTCGAGGCATCGAATTTCCTAGAGTCTATCATGTTTAGGATTATGTTATCTTCGTTTTCTGTATTCTCCATGAGTGAGTAGAGTCCCAACTACTGGTAGGGATATCGGATTGTAATGGATGAACAATGATTTGCGTTAATGCTTAGATTTATTGATTTTATCTTGATTATCGGTTCTACTCTTGACATTATCATTCCTACACTAGTGCTGCCCGCTCAGTAACATAGGATTTCACACTTTGCTGGAAGGTTAAAGAATCAATCCGGACCTGTTAAGTTGTAGGTTAAGATCGGCTAATGAGAATCTGACCGGTCGGTTAGTCGACTTAGTAATTATGATTGCGTTCGTAAAGCTGCCATGGTACGGGTTAATTACTGCTGGAAGGTAGGGTTGCACGTACTCATGGTTAGGAGGTTTAGGCTCGGAAGAATCACTCCACACCGTAGGGCATGAATTTCCCGTTGTCAAGATAATCGATAGGTTTATGATCCTTAGTTGTTTCATCCATACGATTCCTGGTATCCCGATACCCACAGTGTTCGTCATATCCGAGTTTACCCCAACCTAGTATCGTTGTAGTTTTAGATATTTAGGACCAAACCTTCATCTATCCCTATTCGTCTTAGTTTAGTTTCATTCTTAGTTTTTGGCTGCTTTAGTCCCTAGAGATCGACCCTAGTACTACACGATCCGTATACTTGCGGTGAAGTGGTCTAGGAAAATTTGTAACTCGTGTTTCCACACCATCAAGTTTTTGGCGCTGTTGCTGGGGACTAATAACGGCCTAGACTAGGAATTAGCTAGATTAAGATCTAGTCCTTTCCAGAGTCTTTGTTTGTTTGTTTGTTTTTCGTTTTTGCTTTTTTGTTTTTCCCTTTTATCGAGTCTTTTCTATCTACCGCGGATTTATGCTTTGGTGTTTTGTTTCTTGTTGTGCAGGAGACTTGTATGAGAAGCTCTACTCAGAAACTTCTCATCTACGATCCCGAGGTTGAATGCACTTTAAGGAGCCTGCGCAAGAAATGAAGGATTGGAATAGCTGATTCCGAATCCGAGGTAGAAAGTACGAGCAACCACGAGCAATACGCCTCTGAGGTGGAAGATACACATAGTGCAAGCAGCGGAGAAGACGCAAGTATTCCCGACAAGACTTATGGAGCATACACCGCTCCTAAGCACACGCAGTTACTTTCGTGCATGGCCCGCACGATTGATAACCAGGTTGAGCTACAACCGACTTTTGTACAAATGCTCAACAATTCGGCCTTTCGAGGAATGGAGAACGAAGATCCGAACTCCCACCTTACGGACTTCAAGATGCTATGTAGCACTACTAAGGT
>CM071874.1:10568099-10594926 GCA_036759665.1 Gynandropsis gynandra
AGATAGAACAAAGAGCACTACATAAGTAAGTCTGAAAGAGCGTACATAATCGCTAAAACTAAACAGAAAGAAAACAATAAAAATAGGTCCATAATAGATGAAAAAGAAAAAGAAAGAAAGGAAAAAGGGAAGAGTGGTCTAATCTTCAGTATCTCCACCGCGGGTGGCCGGTAGGTCTACTGGCTCCGTTGATGCTCCTTCCCCAGGTGGGAAGTAGAAAGACCGCAGCTCGTAAGGGACGATACAGGATGGCTCCAATATGATAGTCCTGCGGGATCGGTATGTATGGCTCCTGGTAATGCTGCATACTGAGCTGCTGAAATCGACGGACAGACTCCGTGAAGTAGTATGTATGCTGGATCGACTGCTCCTGGAATTGCTGCTGCTCCGTATATCTCGCAGCCTCGATATCGTGTCTCGCTGCCTCCATGTCGTACCTCTGCTCTGTCATAAACGACTGATACCTGGTCTCCTCCGCTACGTACCTGAAGACGTCGGAGACTCCTTCCATCGAAGGGAAGTCAGAGCGGCGGTGAGAATACTCTGGGCGGGCGCATGAATGTGTGGCGCGTCGGCTGCACTGCCTCGACATGGATGGTCCTGGTGCAGCGGCTGGAGGTGGATCCATCTCAGCTAGCCTTGGGCCAATGTGTCCGATGGCTGGATCAATCCTGAATCGTGATCCCTCCTCGTCTAGACCCGGCACCTGAATCTCACTGAGGTCAACTTCCAAGTTGCGACCATGCTCGTCCTTGTAGCACCAGATGACTTTGTACCTCTCCAATGTGATTACTCTTCGGTTGCGTAGGTTCTGGAGGTTCAACTCGGGCTCCTCGTCGATCTTGTCCTCAGTCAGGATGCCAAGGTTGATCCCGACTCTCCGTGCGATCATCGTGACTATGCCACTGCACATGATCTTCGTGTCCGTGNCGTATGTGGCTCGCCTTCGACCTCGTCGAGTATTCGCCGTACGCAATCTGAGCCCAGAATTCTCCTTGACGACTCTGGTTATGCTCTGGCATCTTCGTGAAGTTGCAGTGTGGAGCGTCAAGGATGATCGCGAACTGTCTCGCGGTGAGCCGATAGTTCTGCCCCAGCAGGCGGAACTCCATGAAGGCTCTTTCCCGATCTCCGGACTCGGGAAAGAAGGCTGCGTACGATGCGAGGAACTCCGCCGTGAGGTTGCGGTATGTGTACTCCTGTGTATCTCTCAGTCCCGTCCATCCTAGCGTGTTGAAGATGGCGTCTATGTATGCCCCGATATGGAGAGCACTCATTGCTTCGGCTGATAAGATGCGGGACGGGAAGATCCGCGGCTGAAGTTCTGTAAACCTCGACTTCTGACCGGACAAGAACGTCATCGTCTGGTAGTTGTATTGTTGGTGGGAAGTGGTTATAGGCATGTAAAGCGTCAACTCCGTAATTGCATCCGACCTCGCTGGCCATCCTTGCTCTGGGTCATATACGTCAGATCGGCGCTTCTTGGAACTCTGAAAGATCTTAGGGGCCATCCGCAAAACAATTGAATACGAAAAATAAGTGTTAGGCACGGTTCTGCAAGATGCCCGATCGGGTACTAGGTGTTGCCCGGTCGGGTAGCATATTGTCGAAATACCCCCGTGGGTAGTGCCTGACTCGGGCGAGAAAGCCCCCGATCGGGTGAATGTCCAGGTCGCCCGACCGGGTGCTATACCTAGCTCGGTCGGGTAGAATCACGAAATCGCGACCTGCAGTTCGCGATTCGTGGTTCAATCGACAAAATGACCCTAAATCTTTCCTAATCAGACCTAGATCTAACCCATAGCAGTCCAAATCTCAAAATAGTTCATGAATATACCTGGATTTCGTGATAAGATTGAGGAATTTTCAGATTTTCAAGAGATGGGAGAGGGGATTTCGAGTAACCGAGTCTCAACCGGCGACGATGAAACGGCGGCGGCGTATGAACAGCTCCGGCAAAGAGATTGCAGAGTGAGGGGTCGACAACCTTGGGAGCATGCTCGGGTATGATTTCTGTGAAGTGAACGGCCGCTCGGGTTACTCGAAATATAACTTACCCGTGCAGATTTTACGGTGCCCGATCGGGTAGTATGTGCCGCCCGATCGGGTAGTTTCCCGTGATGACCTACCCGCTCGGGTCGTCTTGCGATGCCCGACCGGGTTCTCCTAAATCTGAAAACGCCCGATCGGGAAGAGGTGTCTGCCCGATCGGGTACTGCTGCAAAACAAAAAAATTAAACGAGGAAAACATATGCTGCAAAAATCGATAGACCACTAAATTCCTAGATCCTAGAAAATTGTCCAAAACTAAAAATAAATATAAAAAGGAAGTCCGAAAATATGAAAATAAAATGAAAACGACTAAAGGATATGGGGCTCGGGTTGCCTCCCGAGAAGCGCTTGTTTTCGGTCTTTAGCTCGACCCTAGCGTCTTCATACGCGTGTGGTGGCGGAGAGAGGAGGTATGCCTCTTCCGTCTTCTTTCTGATCAGCGTGCTTGGGCTCGAATCCTGGTGGACTTCTCAATTGCGATCCTCAGTCTTTCTCATTCGATCCCACGACTCTTTTGTATCTCCTTCGAACTCGGTTAAGTTTGAGTGTTTTCTCAGTATTCCATTCGGGATAGGAGTGTACGTGGGTCACTGAGGGTGTAGGAGATGATGCACGTGACTATAGAACCGTTGCCCGCGTCGAAGTATCGACTAAACGGTGTGGATCTCGGTTCCTTTCTGACGCCCGATCGGGCTCCTTTGGTGCCCCGATCGGGTCAAAATTTGTGGCATTTACCCCCGTAGGGTGTGCATGCATCGGGCTGTCTGGTTGCCCGGGCGGGTTATCACTCAATCCATCTGCCCGATCGGGCTCACGCAATCATCCGGTCGCGTGGTTAATTGGAGAAATTTCCTCCATAGGCATTACCCGAGTCGGGCTATGAGGTTGCCCGACCGGGTCGTCTAAAAATGGCTCTGCCCGACCAGGTGGAGTATGCTGCCCGATCGGGTGACTTCCCTGCCGAAGGAATTTCGGCTTCTCCTCGATCTGCGTGAGTTCTTCCGACCTTGCTGGTGACTGAAACTGACTCCCGGTGCGCTCGGACAATGGTATCTCCTCAGGATGGATGTCTCGGTATACATGTCCAATCTCCTTCGTTGATGCATCCGTCGTGGTAACGTTCATTACGGGTTCGGTCATGAATAGCTTCTTCAATGCCTCGTCGAGTTTGAACTCGATAGACTCGTCCCCGAACTTCATACCTAGCCTTCCATCCACGCAGTAGATGACCATCTTTGTCGTGTTGACGAATGTTCATCCCAATATGATGGGGATCTTCGGATTGATCTCCATATCCACAACGACAAAATCCGCGGGGAACCATAATTCCCCCACTTGAACAGAAACGTTCGTCAATATACCCACTGGACTACGTACGGATTGATCAGCCAATGTGATTTGCATCCACGTGGGTTGAAGATCTCCTACCCTATTGAGCTTTTCGACAAGGGATAGTGGTAGCAAGCTCACACTCACTCCGATATCAATTAGCGCATGCTCAATTTCATAATCATAAATCTTGCAAGGTATGACGAAGTTACCTGGATCGAGCATCTTCTCGACCATGGTAGGAGGCTGTATAAGAGAGTTCGTTACCATTACCATCTCGCTATCCACGGTCCTCTTCCTCATTATGTTATCCTTGAGGAACTTCGCATATGAAGGGATCTTTGTAAGAGCGTCATAGAATGAGATAGTGACTTGTAGCTTCCTCAAGAGTTCTACGAATTGAGAGAATTGGGTCTCGTCACTTTGCTTCCTTTGAATTTGACGTTGCAGAAAGGGCAATGGTGGTACCCTCGGGGGAGGCGCTACATAGGGTAACTCCCTCTCCTCTTCTTCGGTCACCTTCTCTTCCACGGCTGGAGCGATGGGTTGTTCAATCTTATCGCTCAAAGGTTCTTCTCTTGCAGCCATGGGAGGCATTGGTTGCCCTACCGTGTTCCGCTCCTTAGGAAAATAGCATTCACTTGCTCGCGGGGGTTCGCCTCGGGTTTCCCGGGAAGCTGTCTGGGTTGTCGGTTCGAACTTTGGGCTAGTTGCGCTACTTGCGTCTCGAGAAGTCTCAAATGCGTCCGAAATCCATCCATTCTCTTCTTCATATCCTCTTGCTCAGCCCTGATCCCTCTAAGTGCACTCTTCTACTCTTGGTGCATCAATTGGAGCATCGAAAGAATCTCGAAATCACCCGAAGATTGTGCACGTGGCTGATATCCATAGTCTTGGCCACTACCTCTCGGTTGGAAACCTTGATTCTGGTTTCTCGCCATTATCCGCGGTTGGAAGTCTTGCGGATTCGCTACGTTGTTCGTGTTGCCATACGAGAGGTTGGGATGGCTCTTGATATAACTTTGTTAGTAGCCCCGATTGGAAATGTAGTTCACTTCCTCCATCCCTTGGCCTATGGATGTGTCATGTCGATCCACATGAAGTCCAGCTATCATCCGATGAATCTCGCCAACTTGTTGCTTCAAGTCCGTCAACTCCGGGTTGGCGATGCCAAGCTCGTTCACTGCAGCATTTGATGGGTAGTCGCGATTGTACTCCCCTACCTTCTTGCCTCCTTCCCTCGCCATGCTCTCGATTAAGTTCTTGAGCTGATTGAACGTAAGGTTGCTAAGGGAACTGCCACCCGCTGCCACGATCATGAATCAGGTGGTTTCTTGGAGACCTTGAATAAAACTCGTGATAAGATACTTCTTATCCATCCCGTGGTGTGGGCATATCCGCTGGTAGTTCTTAAATCGCTCCCATGCGTCGTCTAACATCTCGCCTCTTTCTTGCAAGAAAAAATTAATGCGACTCTTGGCGAGGAGCGTTCTATGATCCGGGAAGAATTGTTGCATGAACCGTTGCTCAAAATCATCCCACGACGTGATTGATGCAGCCGATAAGTTGAAGAACCAACGTTGCGCCGCATCCGTAAGTGAGAATGGGAACGCCATCAAATAGAGATCCTCCCGAGTAACTCCCGTTCCAACCTTGGTAGTCCTACACATCATTTTGAAGTCCGTAAGGTGGGAGTTCGGATCTTCGTTCTCCATTCCTCTAAAGGCCGAATTGTTGAGCATTTGTATAAAAGCCGGTTGTAGCTCAACCTGGTTATCAATCGTGCGGGCCATGCACGAAAGTAACTGCGTGTGCTTCGGAGCGGTGTATGCTCTATAAGTCTCGTCGGCAGCAGCCATGTCGGGATTACTTGCGTTGTCCTCTCTGCTGCTTGCACTATGGTTTTCTTCCTCCTCAGAGGCGTATGACTCGTGATTGCTCGTTCTTTCTACCTCGGATTTGGAATCCGCTATTCCAATCCTTCTCTTCTTGTGTAGGTTCCTTAAAGTGCGTTCGACCTCGGGATCATAGATGAGAAGTTTCTGAGTAGAGCTTCTCATACAAGGCTCCTGCACAACAAGAAACAAAACACCAAAGTGTAAATACACGGTAGATAGAATAGACTCAAGGGAAAAACAAAAAGCAAATGCGAAAAAACAAACAAAGACTCCGGAAAGGACTAGATTTTAATCTAGCTAATTCCTAGTCTAGGCCGTTATTATTCCCTGGCAACGGCGCCAAAAACTTGATGAGCGTGAACTCGAGTTATATATTTTCCTAGAGCACTTCACCGCAAGTATACAGATCGTGTAGTACCAGGGTCGATCTCTAGGGACTAAAGCAGCCAAAAACTAAGAATAACACTAAACTAAGACGTATGGAAGTAGATAAAGGTGTGGTCCTAAATACCTAAAAGACTAAGCTAAGTGGTGACAATGATGGTAGGTTTGGATAAACTTGGATATGACGAACACTACGGGTGTTGGGATACCGAGAATCGCATGGATGAAACAACTAAGATCATAAACCTATCGAATTATCTTGACAACGGGAAATTCATGCCCTAAGGTGAGGAGTGATTCTTTCGAGCCTAAACCTCCTAACCATGAGTACGTGCAACCCTACCTTCCAGCAGTGATTAACCCGTACCATGGCAGCTTTACGAACGCAATCCTAATTCCTAAATCGACTAACCGACCGGTCAGATTCTCATTAGCCGAACTTAACCTACAACTTAACAGATCCGGATTCATCATTTAACCTTCCAAAAAAGTCTGAATTCCTATGTTACTGAGCGGGAAACACTAGTATAAGAATGATAATGTTAAGTGTAGAACCGAATATCAAGATAAAATCAATAGATCTAAGCATTAACGCATAACATTGTTCATCCGATACAATCCGATATCCCTAACCCATAGTTGGGAACCTACTCACTCATGGAGAATACATATAACGAAGCCGTAAACATGATAGACTCTAGGAAACTCGATGCCTCGATCTTCCCTATTGTGTTACCGATGTGAGGATTGATGCTTCTCTTCTTCTCCAGCGTCTCCCGAGCCTTTTCTAATGTTTTCCAAGCCTTTCCTTGCCCTCTACGTCGCCCCCTTTGCTCTAGATCTCATCTGGTCTATAAATTAGGTCGTTTTAATGCAAGATCTAGTTGGTTGCGAGAAACGCGGCCCGCTCAGACACCACTTCCACCCGGTCGTGCAGAGGCACGCCCGGTCGTGTTCTTCGTCTCGCCCGATCGGGCATCAGCACCCGATCGTGTGGTTGAGCGGCCCGAGTCGTGCAAACTCTCGGAGAATTTTGGGATGAATTAACGCCCTAGCGGGTATCCTTGTTGCGCCTGATCGGGTATGGCTACCCGATCTTGTTACCTTCGTGCCCGGGTCGTTGAAGGTGTGCGAATAAAACCCTGTAGGTTTTACCCGAGCGGGTAGGCCATGGTGTCCGACCGGGCACCCTTGAAACCTTGATTTTTCTCTTTTCCGCTCGTTGCTCGGGTGTTCGTTTGAATTCAGATGCTTGATCTTGGCTCCGAGTGAATTTATCTTCAAAGTGCGTGGTTTTGCTCAAAAATTCGTCTTTTTAAGCTCATTTAGGCCTTGTCGCCTAAAAACCTGAAAACCAACAAAACGAGCGTATGTAACTCATAATCATATCGGATATGTAAATCTATCTATGAAATATATGCGAAAATGACACTAAAACCTAACCTAAAATTGATACACTTTTAGTGTTATCAGGTTACAAACGAAAGGCTGAACCAAGAAAACCAGCGATTCTCCTCTTCAGTGTTCGTCTTGGGCGATTCCGCTGTCCGACCGCTCCTCCGCCGAATTGCTTGCCGTTTCCGGCGTGTCCTTTGATTTGTTTCCGCCGTCGGGTAAGTTCCTTCCTTTGCTTTCGTCTCAGAGTTCATGGTCGGTCGTTTCGGTGTTTTCCTTTCGTTTTTACCTCGGTTTTAGGGTTTCGGTTGGAGTTTCTGAGCCGATTGTGTCGCGCGGCCGTTTCTCCGGCGGATTCTTTGTCGTCTCTGGTGTATTCTTTGATTTGTTTGTGCCGTTGGGTAAGTTCCTTCCTTTGCTTTCGTATGCCATTTTGATTCTGCCGTCTCAAGTCATGTTCCTTCCCCAGATATCTCATATGTAATCATTTTCCTTCACTTCCTCGCCTTTTTCATTTTCCTTCCCAGATATCGTCGATTCCCTCGAGACCCTTTTTCTCTGCCAAGGTCTTAGCGATGGCGGAAGAAGAAGCATCGTCTTCCACCTCATCGGTTTCCCATAAGCATACCAATCGTCTTGTCGCTGAACACAGTCCGTATCTTCTTCAGCATGCCCATAATCCGGTAATTTACCGGATTTACTTCATCTTTTATCTCTAAAGGATTCATCTTTCTTGAACCATCTGTTAAGATAGGGTTTAGAAACCCAAAAATTTGGAATTGAACCGTTACAGTTGAATTATGGTGCCATTACAGCTCCAAGATCCCATTTTTAAGCTTAAAGGATCGAACTTTAGAGTGATTAGTTTGGTGATAGGCTTTTGTTGTTCGAGTGATAGGTTGACTAGTATCCATGGGGAGAAGACTCTTTCACAGAAGCACGAAAGAGAGACGTGCCCATTTTCTTATCAAGTATATTGATTCGCTCTCGATCTTCGGTTACACATTTCATGAATTAAAAACCAAATTACCTCTTTTTTTGTTCTTTCTATGTGCAAATCTTGAGGTTGGATACAGTACCTGTCCCTGGTGAGGGTTCAATTACACTTTTGAAGTGCATTTCTTTGCTTATAGATACTGCCTCCTGATATTGATCTTAGAAGTCTGGAAAATTTTAAGAATCGAATTTAGAAAATTTGTTTACTTAGGGTAATACCTTTTGTTAGGTGTCACGTGATGGAAGTGGAATCTTTTGAAGATGAAGAAGTGGCGAAACTCTTAAACGATTGGTTTATTAGTATTAAGGTCAGTTTTTTAGTTCGATTGATCTGTTTTCGTATTTTGTCATCAATCATAATGATCATTTAATGG
Source organism: Gynandropsis gynandra (assembly GCA_036759665.1). Lineage (NCBI taxonomy): Eukaryota > Viridiplantae > Streptophyta > Magnoliopsida > Brassicales > Cleomaceae > Gynandropsis > Gynandropsis gynandra. The sequence goes on from CM071874.1 coordinate 10,576,528, forward strand.
TTATCCATTCAACAGGTGGTTCGAGAAGAGAGGCCTGACGTCGATAAGGTAAAATGTTCCTTATGATGAGGTCTATAGTTCGCCGTTGACCTAATACTCAATCTCAGAAAGACTGTTTCTCCTGACTAGATGATCAACCGTAGGTTTAGATGCATGCTACCAGTATTAATATGATAAGTTGTCCTACATCGACTATGAGATGAACTTTGGGATTCATATATATAGTTTTGAGCTAAATTATCATGGTTTTGACTGTTTAGAGTGATTAGTTTGGTGATAGGCTTTTGTTGTTCGAGTGATAGGTTGACTGATATCCATGGGGAGAAGAAGCTTTCACAGAAGCACGAAAGAGAGACGTGCCCATTTTCTTATCAAGTATATTGATTCGCTCTCGATCTTCGGTTACACATTTCATGAATTAAAAACCAAATTGCCTCTTTTTTTGTTCTTTCTATGTGCAAATCTTGAGGTTGGATACAATACCTGTCACTGGTGAGGGTTCAATTACACTTTTGAAGTGCATTTCTTTGCTTATAGATACTGCCTCCTGATATTGATCTTAGAAGTCTCGAAAATTTTAAGAATCGAATTTAGAAAATTTGTTTATTTAGGGTAATACCTTTTGTTAGGATGAGATTACATTCATCTCATTGTCATGCGCTTGCAGCAAATTTCAGATGGTAAGAGAAGGTTTAATGTACCTTGGCACAATGAAAGCGTACAATATTAGCCCTAACTTGAAGCACTATGCGTGCGTGGTTGATTTGCTTGGTCGTGCAGGTTATTTAGACGATGCTTACGAGTTTATTATGAAAATTCCAATACCACCAAACGCCGCTGTATGGGGAGCCTTACTCAATGCTTGCAGGATTCACCACAATATCGATCTAGGTGAACTTGCAGCTCAACGTATATTCGAGCTGGACAAGGAAGTAGCGGGTATTACATTCTGTTGTGTAATTTATATGCTGATTGTGGTAAATGGAAAGAAGTTACCAAATTGAGAAGAATAATGAAAGAAAATGGCTTAAGCATCGATGCGGGATGTAGTTGGATTGAAGTAAAGGATAAAGTTCATGTATTTCTTAGTGATGATGAACTGAATCGTTACATGCAAAATTGATATATTTTTTTTTCTATATTTTATTTTGGGGGTGCAGATATTTTCATTAAATATCAAGGTTACAGCAGGAAGTTTAGTAACCTTAACGTCGTGGATAAGCAGTTGGCTCGTGACTTACATTTTCAACTTCACGTTCGATTGGAGCTCTTAAGGTCCTTTTTCCCCTCTATGATTTTCCATTTTTAATCTCATTTAAAATTGGGAATATTAATAAAAATATCATGATATTATAATGACGGAATAATAATATAATACACATAAATATTGAACTCCATTGAGTAAAAGATAATTTGCATTGTATATATAAGTGACAGCGTCTTGGTCCTTCACATGAAATGTTTGATAAGGCTGTGTTTGTAGTTACGCCTACCTTGGTTTAAAGATATAGCCTCTCTACTTGACATCTAACATCCAAGTCGATGGATTATAGTTGTTTTGGATCTTTGTGAATCCATGTATGTTCTACACTACATCATTAATGTTATAACCAAGACATTCCATAGATCACTAATCATTTTAGTGCATAGTGAGAGATGAACCTTGAAACATTCGATAACTATTTATGAGTTCTGCCCGTTAGCATCACAATATATAAGTTTTCCCTCGGTTTTTCATCACAATTAGCTACAACAAACAAATATTAAGAAGCTGAAAGTGTTCATTAAAGCTTAAAATTAATGTAATGCCATGAACCTTTAATTGTTGTACCTCATCAAAGGCCTCAAAGATTTCTATCCTTGGCTGGTGGATCGTGCAAACGATTGTTCTCCCTATGTTAACAATGTTCTTTACAGCTCTCATAAGAATTGCAGCAGCTCTTGCATCAAGTCCTGTAGTTGGTTCATCCAAAAATATGATCGTTACCATTTTGAAAGTTTCTAACAAAATTTCCTTTTTTTGAATGTGTACTCAGTTATGATTCTAACGAATGGATGAATAGTATAGAGGCTACAAATGAATTTCCTTTATTCGCAAAATGTAAGTCATTCTCTTTCACTCAAAAGAAATTCCTTTATTCGTAAAATGTAAGTCATTCTCTGTCCCTCAATTTCTTTATTAACTTTTGGTTCTTTATGTCAAATTTATGACATTGAATATTTGTAGAGAAGAAACAATGGAGCTTCTGCTAGATGAGCATGATATAGACGATATCAAACGCACTTAGAAGAGTATTCATTTCCTCCATAAAAAAGGAATTTATGAGGTTCGTTGGTTGTTCTCTCTACTCTATTTGTTCCTGTTTTTTGGTAAATTCGGATAGGTAAAGAATTTAATTGGGTTATTTAGGAAATTAATGAGTTAGTTAGGTTCTATTTTGATTGTAGCAACAACTTGTTTTCCTTGAATTAGTCGATTGAGAGGGGAACACTTTGTGATGCTTTGAATGATTTGGTTGTATTTTTTTGAATACTATGCCTGCTTGGTACATCATTTGTTGTTATGGATTAATAGGAGTTCTATCGATGTTCTAAAGCTTTGTTATATATAATTGTTCTAGGAATGAAGTGAGGTTTTTTATTTGGTATGCAAATTGAACTATTATTGTAGTGACTAGATATTCCATCTTTGATTATTCTTTCTGGTTAATCATGTAATTTGCGATTTCGAAGGTTTTTAACAGAATCCCTTTCTACGAACAATTTATTCTCCCTGAATTAGTCGAGTGAATAGAAAAGATTTTGCGATGCTTGATGACGAAAATATCAAGCTAAATATTTCCTAGACCACTTCACCGCAAGTATATGGTTCGTGTAGTACCAGGGTCGAACTCTAGGGACTAATGCAGCCTTATCCTAAGAATATCACTAAACTAAGAAGGTGAGAAGTAGATGATGGTGTGGTGCGAAATATCTAAAATACTAAACTAAGTGGTGGCAACAAATAAAGGATTCGGAACACTTGACGTTGACGAACACTACGGGTGTTGGGATACCGGGAATCGTATGGATGTAACAACTAAAGATCATAAACCTATCGAATTATCTTGATAACGGGAAATTCATGCTCTAATGTGAGGAGTGATTCTGCGAACCTAAACCTCCTAACCATAAGAACGTGCAACCCTACCTTCCAGCAGCGATTAACCCGTACTATGGCAGCGTTACGAGTGCAATCCTAATTCCTAAGTCGATTAACCGACCGGTCAAATTCTCATTAATCGAATTTAACCTAAAATTCAACGGTTCCGGATTCATACTTTAACCTTCCAGCAAAATATGAATTCCTATGTTACTGAGCGGCAACACTAGTATAAGAGTTACGATGTTGATTGTAGGACCGAATATCAAAACAATTACGATAGATCTAAGCATTAACGCATAAATTGTACATCCGTTACAAATCCGATATCCCTAACCCATAGTTGGGAATCTAATCACTCATGGAGTTTGCTAACAAAAGAAATAACACAACCCTAAACATGATAAACCCTAGGAAACTCGATGCCTCGATCTTCCCTATTGTGTTACCGATGTGTGGATTGATGCTTCTCTCCTTCTTTAGCGTGTCCCGAGCCTTTCCTGATGATTTCCAAGCCTTTCGTTGCCCTAGGCGTCGCTCCCTTTGCGTCTGGATCTGTTTTGTTCTTTTAATTCGCTCGTTCAAACTCTAGATCTAGGTTGTTGCGAGAAAGGCGGCCCGGTCGGGTACACGTTTTACCCGATCGTGCAGAGGCGCGCCCGACCGTGTACTCCGTCCTGCCCGATCGGGCATTGCTTCCCGATTGCGTGGTTGAACAGCTCGAGTTGTGTAAACTCTCGGGGATTTTCAGGATCAATTAACGCCCGACCGGGTACCGTGTTGCGCCCGATCGGGTATGTGCACCTGATCATGTAGTCTTCGTGCCCGGATCGTGCAAGGTGTTGCAATTAAACCCCGTAGGTTTTGCCCGAGCGGGTAGACCTCAGTGCCCGAGGGGCACTCTTCAATCCTTGATTTTGCTTTTTTTCGCTCGTTGCTCGGGTGTTCCTTTGAGTTCCGAGGCTTGATTTTGGTTCCGAGTGAATTATATCTTCAGAATGTGTGGTTTTACTCAGGAATTCACCTTTTTATGCTCGTATAGGCGTTGTCGCCTTAAAGCCTGAAAACCAACAAAATGGGCGTATGTAAAGAAGAATCGTATCGGAAATGTCACTCTAAATAAGAAATATATGCGAAAACGATACTAATACCTAACCTAAAATTGATACACTTTATATGTTATCAAACTCCTCCAGACCTGAACCTTTGTTCATCCTCAAACAAAACTAGAGACAAGTGTAGGAAGAATCTAATAACGATGGATACTAGCACGAAAAGTTCGAAGAGTTAGTCATTCCACAAATCAACGCGTCACATGAATGTAAGTCTAAGCGTACCGAGTATAGCCTTATATCTACCGAAAGTTCCGAGCCATGAAATCCTACCAAAAATCTAAGTCTATTTCACAACCCTAGACAACATCCAAGCGATCTCCATACCAATTCCCCTAAGCTTTTGATATCATTAAACACGTTTTTCTCGTTCTTATTCATTTTTTTTCGATACTTAGATCCACGCTTTGTTCCTAAAACATCGAAGTCGAAGAGGGATGGCTTTCTACTTAGACCCAGAGTGCCTATGGCACACTCAGAAGGTCGTGTGACCTTAGTGGAGTGAAGAGGTGCGTTATTGAAGAACTTATTTTTTTTAGATTACGCATCACTCTAACCCTTAGGACGTAGAACAACGCCTCAACCCACCACTTAGACCCGAACCATCGAGCATCGATGTACTCATGTCAATCCTAAACCGGAATAGTCATAAACTTATCCTAGATGACAGCGGAGTATAAGTGTGTGGAATCTAATAACTATGAACGGTAAAGATATATCAACTAAGCAAAGGCTAGATGGTATACACGGAGATATGGCTACTTGGTACCGAAATCCAAGGAGTGAATTCAACTATAGATCAAGGCTTCAAACAGAACCACTCGACTAATCGGTATCTAAAAGGCTTCTAAGCAAACCTAGACTATTGTTCACGATTCGACAAGGTTGCAAAAATTGACTAAGGCTCAAAAATTCGTACTATATATTCATCTTATTCCTAATCCTAATCCTAATTTTAATCCTAATCGCAAATATGTCACTCATAATGAAAAATCCGTATCACTCAAAAGACACTCAAAAGAGTACCCCCTAGACCTGAACGGAACACAGCCCCGGTGTTCGAGACCTATAAGGGATACCGCATACCAAAATTCGAGAAAATATAAAAAGGAAGAACAAATACACCTGGTGTGTTTAGCTTTCTTGAATTTGTGATACATCCAAAAATCGTGACACTCTCTTGCTCTATTGCGTGTGTTATCGTGAAGGGCCTGTGTGAATCATGCAACGCAAAAGATAGAGAAAAGAGTACTAGATAATTAAGTCCAAAGAGCGTACATAAACGCGAAAACTAAGAAGAAGAAATAAGAAAAATAAGTCTATAAAACAAGAAAAAGAAAAATAAAGAAAAAGGAAAAAGGAAGAAAGGTCTAATCCTCATCCTCTCCACCGCAAGTGGCCGGAGGGTCTGCTGGCTCCGCGGGTGCCCCTTCCCCAGGTGGGAAGTAGAAGGACTGCAACTCGTATGGGATGTGCAGGCAATACGGGATGGCGCCAGTGTGGTAATCCTGCGGGATCGACACGTACGGCTCCTGGTAGTGCTGCATGCTGAGCTGCTGGAATTTTCGAACGGACTTCTTGAGGTAGTATGTGTGCTGAATCGACTGCTTCTGGAACTGCTGTTGCTCCGCATATCTCGCAGCCTCAATGTCGTGCCTCGCCGCCTCAAGGTCGTACCTCTGCTCTGTCATGTAAGACTGATATCTAGTGTCCTCCGCAATATACCTGAGAACGTCAGAGACACCTTCCATGGAAGGAAAGTCAGAGGGATGATGAGGGTACTCTGGTCGGGCGCGAGAGTGAGTGGCGCGTCGGCTACATTGTCTAGACATCGACGGTCCTGGGGCAGCGGCTGGAGGTGGATCTACCTCACCTAGTCCCGGGCCCATGTGTCCGATGGCTGGGTCAATCCTAAATCGAGAGCCCTCCTCGTCTAAACCCGGCATCTGAATCTCGCGTAGGTCGACTTCCAAGTTACGACCGTGTTCATCCTTGTAGCTCCATATGACTCTGTATCTCTCGATCGTTATCGCCCTTCGGTTACGCAAGTTCTGAAGGTTCAGCTCAGGTTCCTCATTGATCTTGTTCTCCGTCAGGATGCCAAGGTTGATCCCGAGTCTTCGTGCTATCATCGTGACTATGCCGCCACACATGATCTTCGTGTTCGTGCTATATTTCTCGCAGGCGATGTCATGGAAATGCCGCATGACTAGCGACGCCAAGTCGACGTCTAAGATGTCCCACTCGTCAACAACAAAGCCTGTCTGTACCACCCGCCTAAGGTACGCCAACTCCGTGTGGTCGACTCTGCCTTATGCTCCTTTTCCTAGTATATATGAGACTAGGAAATAATGGAAGTACCTTAGAGCGGGGTGGCGTATGTGGATGGCTTTCGATCTCGTCGAGTAATCACCGTACGCAATCTGAGCCCAGAATTGCGCTTGACGGCTCCGGTTATGCTCGGGCATCTTCGTGAAGTTGCAATGCGGAGCGTCAAGTATGATCGCGAACTGTCTCGCGCTGAGTCGGTAGTTCTATCCGAGCAGACGGAACTCCATGAATGCTCTCTCCCAATCTCTAGACTCAGGGAAGAAGGCCGTGTAAGATGCGAAGAATTCCACTGTGAGATTGCGGTAGGTGTAATCCTATGTCTCCTGCAATCCCGTCCATCCCAAAGTGTTGAAGATGGTATCGATGTGCTCCTCGATGTGGAGGGCACTCATAGCTTCCGAGGATAGGAAGCGGGATGGGAAAATCCGCGGCTGAAGCTCGGTGAATCTCGATTTCTGACCGGACAAGAAGGTTGTTGTCCGGTAGTTGTATTGCTAATGGGACGTTGTGATCGGCATGTAGGGCATTAGTTCCGTGATGGCATCCGACTTTGCTGGCCATCCATGCTCTGGATCATAGGCGTCAGATCGGCGTTTCTTTGAGCTTTTGAAGATCTTCGGGGCCATCTGCAAAACAAACAAAGAAGAAAAATCGAATTTTAGTCATTGGTTGCAGGGTGCCCGATCGGGTAGTAGCTCTTGCCCGATCGGGCTCAATTTCGTCAAAATACCCCCGTAGGCATCGCTCGACTCGGGTGGAAAAGCTGCCTGATCGGGTACAAAATCAGAACGCCTGATCGGATTCTAAACCTAGCCCGATCGGGTTGAGTCACGAAATCGCGACATCCAGTTCGCATTCCATGGCTCAATCAACGATTTCAACCTAACGTTTCTCTAACCAGGCCTAAATTTAGTCCACAGGAGTGAAAATCACAAAATAATTCATGAATATACCTGGGATTCGAGAAAAAATTGAGGGATTTCGGGTAATTTGCGAGAGAGGAGGGAGAAAGGTATTTCGAGTAACCGAGGGTTGGTTAACCGGCGACGATGGAACGGTGGTGGCGCACAAGTGACTCCGGCGGTTGAGTTACGGTGTGAAGGGTTGCAAGTTCTGGGAGCACGCTCGTGTGAAATTTTGTAGTGTGAGAATGACCGCTCGGGTTAATCGAAATAAAACTTACCTGTGCAGAATTTATGGTGCCCGCTCGAGTACTCTGCGTCGCCCGATCGGGCGTCTCTCGTTCTGACCTACCCGCTCGGGTGGAGCTGTCTGCCCGGCCGGAAATGCTGCAAAACAGAATTTCTTTTTCGAGGAAAACCATGCAACAAAAATCCATAAGACCGCTAAATTCCTAAATCCTAAAGAAATTGTCCATGTTCTAAAAAGAGTTCAAGAATATAAAAAATAAAATGAAAACGACTAAAAGGATACGGGGCTCGGGTTGTCTCTCGAGAAGCGCTTGTTTACGGTCTTTAGCTTGACCCTATGTCTTCATACGCATGTGATGTCGGAGAGAGGAGGTATGCCTCTTCCGTCTTCTAGCTGATCAGCATGACGTGGCTCGAACCTTGGAGGGTTTCTCACTTGCGATTCTCGGCTCTTCTCGTTCGATCCTACGACTCCTTGGTATCTCCTTCGAACTCGGTTTTGATTGAGCGTTTCCTCGGTATTCCATGCTAGATAAGAGTGTATTCGGGTCATCGAGGGTGTAGGAGATGATGCGTGTGGTCGTAGAACCGCCGCTTGCGTGGAAGTCTCGATCAAACCGTACTGATCTTGGTTCTTCTCTGGTGCCCAATCGGGCTCCTTCTGTACCCCGCTCGGGTATCCTGAAGTGTAATTTACCCCCGTGGGTTGTGCACGCGTCGGGCTATGAGGTCGCCCGGGCGAGTTCTCATCCAGTTCAACCGCCCGACCGGGTTCATGCACCCACCCGCTCGAGTAGTCAATTGCAGTATTTACCCCCGTAGGTACTACCCGAGTCGGGCTATATAGTTGCCCGACCGGGTCTCCTAAAATTGATGCTGCCCGCGCGGGTGGAGTGTGTTGCCCGCTCGGGTCACTTCTCTGCTGAGGGATTTTTGGCTTCTCCTTGAACTGCGTGGGAGCATCCGATCTTGCTGGCGACTGAAATTGACTTCCGGTGCACTGGGATAGTAGTATCTCCTCTGAATGAATGTCACGATGTACACGTTCAATCTTCTCCGTTGGTGCATCCGTCGTGGTAACGTGCATTACGGGTTCGGTCATATATATCTTCTTCAATGCCTCGTCGAGTTTGAACTAGATAGACTCGTCCCCGAATTTCATCACTAGCCTGCCTTCAGCACAATAGATGACCATTTTTGTCGTGTTGAGGAATGGTCGTCCCAAAATGACGGGGATCTTCGGATTGATCTCCATGTCCACAACGACAAAATCCACGGGGAACCAGAATTCTCGCACTTGTACAGAAACGTTCGTCAATATACCCACGGGACTCCGTACGGATTGATCAGCCAAGGTGATTTGTATTCGCGTGGGTTGAAGATCTCCTACTCTATTGAGCTTCTCAACAAGGGATAATGGTAGCAAGCTCACACTCGCTCCGATATCTAGTAGTGCATGCTTAATTTCGTAGTCGTACATCTTGCAAGGAATGACGAAGTTACCTGGATCGGACATCTTCTCGACCATGGTAAGGGGCTGTATAAGTGAGTTCGTGACCTTTACCATCTCGTTGTCCACGGTTCTCTTCCTTATTATGATGTCTTTGAGGAATTTTGCATATGATGGGATCTTCGTGAGCGTGTCGTAGAACGGGATAGTGACGTGTAGCATCCTCAAGAGTTCCACGAATTGAGAGAATTGGGCGTCATCACTTTGCTTCCTTTGACGTTGCGGAAAGGGTAATGGTGGTACCCTCGGGGATGTGCTACATAGGGTAACTCCCTCTCTTCTTCCTCGGTCGCCTTCTCTTCCACGGCTGGAGTGATGGGTTGTTCGATCTTATCACTCAAAGGTTCTCCTATTCGATCCGTGGGAGGCATTGGTTGCTCTACCGTGTTCCCACTCCTTAAGAAAATGGCAATTACTTGCTCGCGGGGGTTTGCCTCGGGTTTCCCGGGAAGCTATCCGGGTTGTCGGCTCGAACCTTCGGCTAGTTGCGCCACTTGCGTTTCGAGGAGTCTCAAGTGCGTCTGAAACCCGTCCATTCTCCTTCTCATATCCTCTTGCTCAGCCCTAATCCCTCCAAGCGCACTTTTCTGCTCTTGGTGCATCAATTGGAGCATTGGAAGAAGCTCAGAATCACCTAAAGATTGTGTGCGAGGCTGATATCCGTATTCTTGGCCACTTCCTCTCGGTTGGAAACCTTGATTCTGGTTTCTTGCCATTATCCGCGGTTGGAAATCCTGCGGATTTGCTACATTGCTCGTGTTGCCATAGGAGAGGCTGGGATGGCTCTTGATGTAATTTTGCTGGTAAGCCCGGTTGCTAACGTAGTTCACTTCCTCTATCCCTTAGCCTACGGATGCGTCGTGTCGGTCCACATGGAGTCCAGCTATCATCCTGTGAATTTCGCCAACTTGTTGCTTCAAGTCCGTTAATTCCGGGTTGGCGATGCCTAGCTCATTCATAGTGGCTTTGGATGGGTAATCGCGGTTGTATTCCCCTACCTTCTTGCCTCCTTCCCTTGCCATGCTCTCGATCAAGTTCTCGAGCTGATTGAATGTAAGGTTGCTGAGGGAACCACCACCCGCTGCCACGATCATGAATCGGGTGGTTTCTTGGAGACCTTGAATAAAGCTCGTGATAAGATACTTCTTATCCATTCCGTGGTGTGGGCATATCCGCTGGTAGTTCTTAAATCGCTCCCATGCATTGTGTAGCGTCTCGCCTCTTTCTTGTAGGAAACAATTTATGCGACTCTTGGAAAGAAGCGTTCTATGATTTGGGAAGAATTGTTGCATGAAACGTTGCTCCAGATCATCCCACGACGTAATTGATGTAGTCGGAAAGTTGTATAGCCAACGTTGTGCTGCATCCTAAAGCGAGAATGGGAACGCCATCAAGTAGAGATCCTCCCGAGTAACTCCCGTTCCAACCTTGGTAGTGCTACAAAGCATCTTGAAGTCCGTAAGGTGGGAGTTCGGATCTTCGTTCTCCAATCCTCTAAAGGCTGAGTTGTTGAGCATTTGGATAAAGGCCAGTTGTAGCTCAACCTGATTATCGATCGTGCGGGCCATGCACGAAAGTAACTGTGTGTCCTTTGGAGCGGTGTAGGCTCCGTAAGTCTCATCGGCAGCAGCCATGTCGGGGTTATTTGCGATGTTCTCTCCACTGCTTACGCTATTGGTTTCTTCCTCTTCCGAGGCGTATGTCTCGTGACCGCTCTCTCTTTCTACCTCGGACTCAAAATCCGCAATTCCAATCATTCTCTTCTTGCGCAGGCTCCTTAATGTTCGCTCGACCTCGGGATCGTATATGAGGAGCTTTTGTGTGGAGCTTCTCATACAAGGCTTCCTGCACAACAAGAAACAAAACACCAAAGTGTAGATCCGCGGTAGATAGAATAGACTCGATAAAAGAAAAACGAAAAGTGAATGAGAAAAACAAATGAAGACTCCGGAAAGGACTAGATCTTAATCTAGCTAATTCCTAGTCTAGGCCGTAATTAGTCCCCGACAACGGCGCCAAAAACTTGATGACGAAAATATCAAGCTAAATATTTCCTAGACCACTTCACCACAAGTATACGGTTCGTGTAGTACCAGGGTCGAACTCTAGGGACTAATGCAGCCTTATCCTAAGAATATCACTAAACTAAGAAGGTGAGAAGTAGATGATGGTGCGATGCAAAATATCTAAAAGACTAAACTAAGTGGTGGCAACGAATAAAGGATTCGGAAGACTTGACGATGACGAACACTACAGGGATCAGGATACCGAGAATCGTATGGATGTAATAACTAAAGATCATAAACCTATCGAATTATCTTGATAACGGGAAATTCATGCTCTATTGTGAGGAGTGATTCTGCCGAGCCTAAACATCCTAACCATAAGAACGTGCAACCCTACCTTCCAGCAGCGATTAACCCGTATTATGGCAGCATTACGAGCGCAATCCTAATTCCTAAGTCGATTAACCGACCGGTCAGATTCTCATTAATCGAATTTAACCTACAATTCAACGGTTCCGGATTCATACTTTAACCTTCCAGCAAAATATGAATTCCTATATTACTGAGCGGGCAGCACTAGTATAAGAGTTACGGTGTTGATTGTAGGACCGAATAAGAGTTACGATGTTGATTGCAGCACTAGTAAACCCCGTAGGTTTTGCCCGAGCGGGTAGACCTCAGTGCCCGAGCGGGCACTCTTCAATCCTTGATTTTGCTCTTTTCCGCTCGTTGCTCGGGTGTTCCTTTGAGTTCCGGGGCTTGATTTTGGCTTCGAGTGAATTATATCTTTAGAATGTGTGGTTTTACTCAGGAATTCGCCTTTTTATGCTCGTTTAGGTCTTGTCGCCTTAAAACCTGAAAACCAACAAAATGGGCGTATCTAAAGAAGAATCGTATCGGAAATGTAACTCTAACTTAGAAATATATGCGAAAACGATACTAATACCTAACCTAAAATTGATACACTTTACGTGTTATCAATGCTTCTTTAAGTTAGCTTTATATTTATTTTTGTGTGTATACATATATACATGTGTGTGTATACATATATACATGTGTGTATACATATTAACGTGTGTACATGCATTTAGGTTTGTATGTTTAGGTTAAGCAGCTAGTTAAAAGTTTTTTGTTACTTAGTCGATGATACATATCTAGGTTCACTGTTTGTGGTTAGTTAAAGATATATATTACACCTCTGACTTTTTGTAACTGTCTTGGTTGATGATATATATATATATAGATTTACTGTTTTCAGTTTGTTGATGATAGATGTTAAGTAATTATATCTTTAGAATGTGTGGTTTTACTCAGGAATTCGCCTTTTTATGCTCGTTTAGGTCTTGTCGCCTTAAAACCTGAAAACCAACAAAATGGGCGTATCTAAAGAAGAATCGTATCGGAAATGTAACTCTAACTTAGAAATATATGCGAAAACGATACTAATACCTAACCTAAAATTGATACACTTTACGTGTTATCAATGCTTCTTTAAGTTAGCTTTATATTTATTTTTGTGTGTATACATATATACATGTGTGTGTATACATATATACATGTGTGTATACATATTAACGTGTGTACATGCATTTAGGTTTGTATGTTTAGGTTAAGCAGCTACTGTCTGCTTATTCATTTGCTGGCCTTCTTTTAAAAAGACACCTCATTTATATACTGCCATGTGGCATCTTTATAATTTTACTATTTTTAACCTAATTTACATATTTATCTAATATATACTATATAAATGTAAAACAAAATTACATTTTACCGTTTTACCTTATCCTTCGTGCTAACCCTTTTTTTATATTTATTTTTTATGTGTATACATATAGACATGTGTGTGTATACATATTACCTTGTGTACATATGTTTAGGTTTATATGCTGCTGTCTCCTTATTGATTTGTTGGCCTCCTGTTAAAACACCTCTTTTTTACACTACCATGTGGCATCTTATATATATATATATAGATATAGATACTGAAATCTATTTAAGGCCGACACTGGCGTATCATCTCTCTGTGCTAAAAGAATTGTTCCCAAAGGGAATGAATGTCCTCTTGCTTTCTTCGGGTATTACTGATGCAGAAGTGGCCCTTCATTGTTTTCAAATTCTGTCTTTAACGGTAGTATTAGTTGAGATATCACACGTGAACCAGAACATCATGAGAAGTTTTTGAGAGGAGACAAGCTAGAAGAGTATTCCGATACAGAGTATTCCGATACAGATATTTACTGTTTAGCGAGCAAAGAATGAAGATTTCAGTTTTTGTAGAACAATGACTTTGGCTTTGATCTGGAGGGGACACAGATATTTGTAGAACAATAACTAATTTTTACATAATTCAGAAATTAACTGTTTTTAATATTAAGATATTATGATTTTTTTCCTTCTTTTTGATGCTGTTATGTTCTATTATTTGATTGATTTCTTGAACCTATAACTTTTTAACAAAGAATAAAGAGCATTTGTTAGTGACAGAAAAGTTACATGTCAAAGTCAATGTTTAAATAACAGTAATGAAAGCAACAATACATTCATTTTAGTTTTTATATTGTTAAAGTGGAATCTCTCTATGTAAGTATTTATATTGAGTAACGATAAGCAATTAGCTTCTACTGTAATTATAAGAGTAATATGCTTTACATGAATACTCCGGCTGAAAGGTAAAGATTTTCCGTTACTAGGAACGGTTTGTTTGCATTTCTACTGAATATATGTTTTGTTGGTTTGACACGTCAATTGTTGTTACGAATTATTTATGAGTTCTATTGGTGTTTCAAACTTTTGTTATACATAACTGATTTACGAATGGAATGATATTTGATATTGTTCCTCTATGCCTAGGACATCAAAATATTAGGCTTTATACGTTACATAAATATAGTTGTTTTTGGATGATGTTCTCTTTGTAAACGTATTTGCTTATTGATTTGATTATATTGGTTTATTTACAAGGTAACAGAATGCAAATGTCTGTAAGGTCTATTTACTGGAACAAACATCAACGACATTTGCAGGAGGGTAATTGTGTTGTCGTCGTTAACTTTAGTGTCTACCGTAACTATGGTGATTACAAAGTCGCTGCATCTGACATAAAAATTGTATTTAACTTCACAACCATAGTACGTCCCTGCAAAGAATTGCCTAATCGTGATAAGTATTTCAACTTCGTTGACTTCTCTGATATCACTACGGGTTTGCTGGATGAAACAGTATTGGTTGGTTAGTTCTAAAACGACCAAAACATAACTTTATTAGTTGGTGTTACTATTAAATAATTTTGTTGTAGATTATATCGGAGAAATTAAATCAGTCGGGAACTTAGAGGACACGACTTATGCTGGTCGATTTTCAAAACGTTTGACAGTAGTTCTACGCGACGACAGGTTTATCAATATTTTATTTTAATACTGTTTAAAAATCATGTTATCTTGACGATACCTATTTTTTTAGTTTAACTATTATTGTTTTGCATAACAGCGGCAAACTATTGGAATGCACTCTATGGGATAGACTTGCTGAAGAGCTTTACCAATGCGTGTATAATCATGAAAGAGGGCCATTGGTCATTATATGTCAGTTACTCCAAATTCACCCTTAGAACGGTAAATGGTATTAATATTTATACATCTAATATTGGATACATGAATTTAGCGTGATTGTACTTTTAAAATTTCCTTATTCCTATTTTTAATCAATGTACTGTAGATTCAAAAATTATAAGAAATGTCCAGTACTCAAGTAAACTCGTGACAGACCAAAACGTGCCATCAATAATAGCATTCAAACAACGGTGATGTACACTATGTTCCCATAATACTATTTTGTTATATTATTTTGATTTATGTTTAAAGGTATTAGTATTTTTTAAAAAACATCTATCACTGAAACTTTATTTGATTCTTGCTTGCAATAGTTTGCCAGAACATATACTTGATATCCCAGCAATGATTAATTATCTGGGTCCTCGACCTCCCGCGACAGAAACATTGGAATATTGGACTAGATTTCCTTTAAAGAGTATAAGTGATGTGTACCAAATCTCGAAGGTCAAACTATATTTTTTTTATATTATAGTCGTATCAATATTTAGGACTTTTACAAACAACTTTACTTTAACGTATATATCTAATGTTGCAAAAAGTGTTTTTTACAACGGGCGACCTGTGTAATTACCGCGAGAATCACTGATGTAATCACTAAAGACGGCTGGTATTACCTTGCTTGCCCACAATGCAAAAAAAAAGGTTAATCCTATTATCGACGAGGAATCAAATCTGCCCACAATGACAGATTTCTTTTGTGATGTTTGCAATGACGTTACAACTGAGCCAATCCCGAAGTGCGTTTTCTCGCAATAATTTTTTTCCCTGACTTAAATCAATTCTCTCATGTATTTGATTTTGTTGCATATATAATTGATAAATAAATCTGCTACCGATGTTCGTTGTTACGTTACACAGGTTATGATTTCACATAATTATTCATTAAATGTATTTGGGTGATATAATGTTATTATTATTTTTATTACATTACAAGTTATAAATACGCAAAGTAATTCGGTTATTTGTAGGGTATAACTGGTGGTAACTACCCTGAAGAGTTGTTGTTGTTGCGCAATCAAAATTGTCTGTTTGGACTCTCTGTATCACCACAAAGGCTAACTGCTCATACATGATCCACCCGTGCACACCATAAAGGATCTCGAATCATATTCCGTGCAAGTATAGTAACAACCAATCAAGAAATCATTACCGCTATTACTACGGTATATGTTACCTTTCTCTAATCATACATATTAAGATTTTCATAAATTATTCATACAATATGTACTACGATTTTCTTTTTTCCATTAGGCGGCAGTTTTCGGGCCTTCGCACGTACAATCATCTTATGGTTCGGCGTCAACTTTCCATTCTCTCGGGAAACGACATGTTGACGATACTGACAGTTATGTAACATCCCAATATTCGTCCTCTAAGGTAAAGCAAACAAATGTTGACGATGATGGAATTGAAACCATGGAAAACCAACGTACCTGAACAATCGACGTTTTCATCATGTATATTACGTTTGTATATTACTACGCGCGATAGGCTTGAATCCCGTTGATATAATTTTTTTAGCGGATTCTCGCGTGTTCTATAACAAGTGCTATCGTACTCTAGACTCGGTAGTATAACTTTTTGGCCCATGGTGATCACTTTTTGGATGGGAGTGCCGTCGGAGTATGTATACGTATGTATATTACATGTAATAATGTTTTTTAATAATGTTTTTTAATACATAATGTATACTGTTAAATATTATTATCTTTGCAACTTATTTTTCGTTCTTATTAATAGCCTAACAGTTTGACATACGTATATATATACATATATATTTATCAGAGATCACATATTCAAGATTCGTGTAAAAATCAAAACTCTGAATTTTTCCAATTGCATATACGAAGTCCACGTATATCAGCTATTTTAAATGATGCTTTGGAAACATCACACAGTGCATCATTTATTGGTATAATCTTCATCAAAATCTTTACATTAAAAAAATGGTATTTCCTAAATTAACATTTTAATCTTTTTTTTAAGAATACCATGACATTGGAGATCAAGAATATTATTGTCCATGTTGTGACGCATCTATGTGGTATGACGAAAGAATTAACAAACAAAAAAAAATATACCTTTTAAATTCTCACTATGTTGTTTACAGGGAAAAATATCATTATTAAAAACACCCGACCCTCCTAAATATCTGCAAAACCTTATATTCAGAAAAACGCCTAACGCTAAACATTTTTGCCAATACATTAGAGCATATAATACGATGTTTGCATTTACATTAATGGGTGGAAAGATTGATACTTCAGCGAATGACAAATCTGGACCATATATCTTCAAAATACATGGTCAAAATTACCATCGAATTGGCGGTCTATTACCTTCACCAGGAGATACACCAAAATTTGCACAACTTTACATACATGACATTATGAACGAATTTCAAAATAGAATTACTTCTATAAGGTCATATTTATTTTAACGCCTCAATGAAACTTATAAATTTTTCGTAAATTAACTATCTATTTTAACTGTTTCTTCTTTCACATTGCAGCGGTACACGACATACAACAAATGAAGAGAATAAAGTTAAACCCAGTCTCGTGGCAGGTTTACAAAAAAAATGCTTGATACGTATAAACCATATGTTAAAAATATTCCGTCAAGCAAAAGACATGTTCAATTCAGAAAAAAGAAATCAATATGAAAATTAGATTGATAGCTTCGCGGAAAAATATTGACAAGACATACTCGGCACCCAGGTCACTGAAGTAGCTGCGCTATTAGTGAGTGACTTTGATGAATCATTAGAACCTCGAGAAATTTTATTGAAAAAACATACTAACGAATTAATGCGTATTACTGAACTCCATCCAGCCTATTTACCACTTCAATATCCACTATTGTTTCCATATGGCGAAGATGATTACCATGTCGATTTAGAGTTACATCCCTCGGTGTCAATTTCGAAAAAACCACGAATCTGAATAAATATTCGGGAATATTTAGCTTATCGATTACAAGAGCGAAGCTCTAAATTTTCTATTCTACAACATTGTGGAAGACTTTTCCAACAGTTTGTTGTTGATTGCTTTTGTATGGTTGAGTCTGAACATATTTCTTATATTAGAAACAACCAGACCAAACTCCGCTGCGAAAACTATAATAATATACGTTCAGCCATTAATTCTGGACACAATGATGCTTCTACAATTGGAAATCGAGTTATTTTGATGTCCTCATTCACAGGAAGTTCTCGATATATGAAACAAAATTATATGGACGCAATGGCTATATGTCGATATTTAGGATATCCAGATCTATTTATAACTTTTACGTGTAACCCAAAATGGCCAGAGATACAAAGATTTCTTTCAAACCGAAATCTTGCCTCAGAAGATCGTCAAGATATCCTAACTCGCGTATTTAAAATAAAACTCGAGAACATGTTAAATGATCTTAAAAACAATGAGGTATTAGGTCGTGTATTAGCAGGTAAATTACTATAAACTTTCATGTAATACATTTCCATCATTTTTTAATATAAACTAAATGCTGCATTTTGTGTATTTTGCAGT
>CM071874.1:10595677-10636115 GCA_036759665.1 Gynandropsis gynandra
AACTTCGTTCAACTATTTACGAACTATTAATGGTATCACCTACACAACTTTTAAAGAAACGTGTCGTGCATTAGGAGTTTTAGACGATGATAAAGAATATATAGATGTCATACAAGAAGCAAGTAATTGGGCGTCCCCATCTTATTTGCGATCATTATTCACCATATATTAACGATGGAATGTATGACAGATCCGAAACATGTTTGGTCAACTATTTGGTTAGATCTTGCAGACGATATCATATACAAACAACGAAAGCCTTTAAATCTTCCAGGTTTTACATTATTTTCTATATTGACTACTCATATCTTCGTATGGATAGATTAGGTATGACACAATTATTTTCTTATTTTTATTTCTTTTTCAGATTTAGAGATTTCATCACAAGATTTGGAACAAAAAATTCTTATCCAAATTGAATGTCTTTTACAAAAAAATGGAAAATCAGTCAAACATTTCCCGGTAATGCCATTCCCTAACAATGACAACGCTAACTTCATACTGAACAAACTAATATATGAAGAAACATCTTACAATTTAACCACAACGAGATCAAAATTTAACGAACTAAAAATGCAACTCACCGACGAACAACGTCAAATTTTCACTACAATGATAGATTCGGCTTATCAACCCATTGGTCAAATGTTTTTTGTTTATGGATATGGAGGAACTGGTAAAACTTTTTTATGGAGAACATTATCAACGTGTATTCGCTCATCCGGAGATGTAGTTTTAAACGTTGCATCAAGCGAAATAGCTTCGTTATTACTACAAGGCGGACGAACCGCTCACTCAAGATTTGCTATTCCCATTGACATCACTGAAGACTCAATATGCTCTATCAAATTAGGGACATAATTAGCAGAACTGATAAAGATCACAAAACTTATAATCTGGACGAGGCACCGATGGTACATAAACATTGTTTCGAAGCATTGGATAAATCTTTTAAAGATATGATGAAATCTGTTAACAGTAACTTTGGAACCAAACCATTCGGTGGTAAAACAGTTGTATTTGGCGGCGATTTTCGACAAATATTACCTGTCGTCACAAAAGGTGATAGACACGATATTGTTGCAGCATCAATAAATTCTTCATATCTATGGAATTACTGTTGCGTCCTTAAACTCACTAAAAATATGCGCCTATACACAAATGCAAATACCTGGGTATTACAACTAGGCGACGACTCATTAGCAGAACCTAATGACGGTGAATGCTATATAGATATTCCTCTCGATTTACTGTTAACAGAAAACAATAACCCAGTCCAATCTATCATACATCACGTATACGAGGATTTAGCAAAAAAAATATCAAAACCAGTCTTTTTTCAAAGATAGAGCAATATTATGTCCGACAAATGACATAGTCGAAGAAATAAACAATATACTATTAGATATGACACCAGGTCATGTTAAAGAATATTTTAGTTCGGATACATTATGTCCTTCTAGCAATAACAATAATGACACTGAAATATATAACACTGAATTTCTAAATACACTTAAATATCCTGGAATTCCAACTCATTGTTTGCAACTAAAAATTGGAACCCCTGTAATGCTTTTACGAAATATAGATCAAACACTTGGATTATGTAATGGCACACGCTTACAAATTACGCAACTAGGCACGAATATAATTGAAGGCAGAATTATTACAGGAACTAACAAAGGTAACAAAGTATTTATTCCAAGACTATCTTTAATTCCTACAAATACTATACTACCATTTCGATTTAAACGCAAGAAATTTCCAATCATACATTGCTTTGCAATGACAATAAACAAAAGCCAAGGCCAAAGTTTAAATAAAGTTGGTATATACTTACCGCGTCCTGTATTTACTCATGGACAATTATACGTTGCCATTTCTAGAGTTAAAACACGTGATGGACTTAAAATACTAATTCTAGATAACAACCGAACAATATGTACGAAAACAATAAACGTCGTCTTCAAAGAGATATTTCATAATTTGTAATTTATTTACTTCATATTTGTGAAAATATGTAACAACACATTTTCTATCAAACAATCAAACATTATTACATAGCACATCTGAATGTAATATTATACATATGTACATAAACTTTATACGATCTTTATATCAGTTTCTGTTTAAAAAAACTCTCCCGCGCATGGCGCGGGTACAACACTAGTTTAAAAGTATAGTAGAATCAATTATAATGATAAATAAAAGTAGGATATATAAGTAACGAGAAGAAAATATGAGAAGGAGAAACTAATTCATATTCATAATATTTTCATGTGTATCTAATAGAAATAAATATAAATTTATTTATAAGCTTAGAAAGGATATTAAAGATTAAATAAATTATAGTTATCAGGATGAACAATTTGATTACCAATTCTATTATAACAAATATAAATTATTTAATCAATAGCTAAAAATAAACAAATGTGTTTGGTTATATAATGATTTGTTTTGGTTATAGTAACAAAAAGAATAATCTAAAAATATTTAAATTTTAATTTGGTTTAATTTATTCGATTTGTGTTTGTGTATTTTATATATATATCGGTTTATCTATATCAATCTAATTTATATATCAATCTAATTTATTATCAATTAAACAAAAAATAAAGATAATATATAAAAAAAACTACAAAATCATATTTGACATAAAAAAACGAAAATAAACCTTATAAAAAATGATAAAATAACTGATTAATATAAAATATGTGTTAAATGTTCTTAGTAGAAACTAAGAGTAACATAAGTATTTATAATTTATTAAAAAAAATTCTTGTGAAATAAAAATTAGAAAAAAAGTACGAAAAATAAAAACAAATAATCTAATCTAATGAGAAAAAAATATAAAAAGTACACAATTATTAATTTTCATAACAATTAAAAGATCTGAATAGATTTACAATCTTAATATAAAATATTCTAAAGTAATGTGAAAAAAAAAACTAAAGATAAATCAAAAGAATAGTAGACGATTAGCAAAAACTAAACATAAATAAAAAAAATATAAATCAAAATAGTTTCTCTTCGAAGGCTACCGTTTGATAGCTAAATGGTCACTTTTAATGACTCATTTTTAAAATATTTGTACTAGTTAGTAATTTTTAAACTAATCAATTCAAATTATTCAGTTCTCTTTTTTCAAAACTTAATAGAATTATCCACATTTAATCATTACATTAAAATAAATATAAATAAAATATGAATTTCAAAAGATATTAATCTTACTTTTATTTTATAAGATTCCATTGAAAGAGTTCATATTAAAATGAAAAAAATTGTTAAAACATTTATTAGATAAAATTTCAAATGAAAAAAATTATGAAAGAAAAAGAATAATCTAAAAAAGTAATAGAGAGAACATATCGATAAAATCATTTCTAACAAAATAATTTCTTTTTTAATTTTATTTTTTAATAAAATATATGAAACTTATATTACTCATAGACACATTAATTACTTTTCACAAATTGTCAAGCACCGTTTCAATAAATATGTAATATAATATCATGCATCTTTTCGATTCTCAAATTATTTAATTTGTACTCGAATGTTTTCAACTTTATTATGAGGATAAATATGTTACTCGTAAATTTTATATGAAAGAACTAAAGAGTAGATGGTCAATACGTTTTGGTGGAGTTTTAAAATTCCAAAAGATTTTCTATTTAATTCAAACGGTCTTTCAGATACATCTGAATACAAATTCAGATTCACCCTTAGACTCTATCCGTCTTGAATCCAAATTTTAAGTCTGAGCGTCACACACTCGTGTATTACAGCCTAAGACTATTCTCACAATAGCCTTAGATTACAGAATGACTCTCAAGCCACTCTCTCACAAATCCCTAGATACACAATCTACGATTTGTGTAAAACCACTTCGCAAAGTGAAAAAAAAAAACTATAGTTTGGTTTCTCCGTTAAACTCTACTTCTCTCTTTGACATTTATGAACTCTCAATTCAGATGGAGAAGTCTTGTATTGTTAAATCGGACCAGCACTCATTGTTTAGATCTTCATGATGTGTTTGTTCCAAATTTTATGCTCCTTGATTTTCTCCAACAACATCCATATTTTTAGTTCCTTGATTTTCTCCAACAACCTCCATATTTTTAGCCTTTGACTTAATTATTTTTGACCTATTCAAATATGAAATTTTAGTAATAAAATTAAGATCAAAATACTCTAACAATCCTCCCTTTTTGATCTTGTACTTAAACAAATACATCATATCAAGGCATGCGTCGATAATGCATAAAATATATCAAGAGCTATATCAATCATGGTTGTTACTCATCGATGTTAGTCTTGTCCAAAAAAATCATCGATGTTAGTCTGTAACAAAACATCAAAACAAAAAACAAGAATCTATCAACTACTCGTATGTCATGATTGATCCATTTCAACGTTCTTCAACATTCTTCAGGTACGCCTGTAGTATCGTCAGTACGTCCACTTTCTCCCCCTGTTTGTGTGAGTAAAAGATAAAAAAAATAGTTAGACTCACCATATATACAATAAATAAAATGAGAAAGGGTTAGAAAACAATACTGGATGATGTCAGAATCAGAAATTTGACATGTTTTAAGATCGCAAGTTGTTCGGCAATCATATTGGTGATCTTTTTCTCCAGTTTTTGTAAAGACACCACCACACTGTCATATGATTTGAACCTGGTATCATCTTGTGCAGCCCTCTTATGTGCATATTTTTGTTAATAATTAATCCAAGGAGGGATTCTTTCCTTTGGCTCATCCTATCTAACAATGTCTGGACATTGTTGCCTTAGAAGCCCTTGGATAAGACATGGAAATGGCAGTATGAATCTCGTTCCATTCGAGAAAGCTTGTGTGGGGATTTGATCAAAAATTACTTTCCCTATGTTGATCGGTATTCCAGCTTTCACACAATATACCATAACTGCACTTTCTCTTTTAAGCATGCCAGTTTTCTTGGTAGGGATCCAATTTGAACGACAAATCTTATTCAATAAAGCATAATCCTATACCATCTTAGAAGGACCATTTTTTCTGACCATAGAGCATCACCTTTATCCGTAAGCACACGGGCAACATCATTCATATCCAACTCCAATTCCAACTCCTTCTCTCGTATGATTGGAGAATTAGGCGTGCCTGAGACACATGCGAAATTGTACCCAACATTTCCCTATCCTGCAACAGTCTCCACAAACCAATCTCCTTAAAATGACTTACATTTACACCCTTTTTGCTATATATTTCTCATTGACAGATGGTCTTGAACCGATTCTCATACAGCGGTGTAAAAAATTTGAAGGAGTAGGCATCCTTAGCAAGGATATTAGGATTACCTCGTGTTTCATTCACCGGAGATTCATAGAAGTTTTCAGCAGTAGTCTTCTTAGATGTTCCACTGTTAGAGCCCATATTCTTCTTCCTCTTTGATTTGTTTGATTTCTTTCTCTAGGTCTTTTCCTGTATCTCTACTTCCTCAATAGGTTATGTATCTTCTTGAAACGTAAAGATTCGACTCTTCGACATTTTCAGTAGGAATTCTTGTTGGTTCGAAAAAAACCATCTCCATCACTGTATTTTCCGGTCTTTCTTCTGAAATCACTTCCAGATTCTGTTCATGTACTTCAGTAGGAACAGGTTCATGAGATAATTGAGAATTTTGTACCTTCTTCCCTCTCTTTGGAACTGCAACCCGACTTTTCTTTGTTTCTTTTTCTTCCTGTGCTGCAATTGCATTTTTTGTTACCGAAGATCTGGAACACGTCTCACTATTGCTGTAGGATATCGAACTTCTTTCTTCGGCGCCATTGATTTGCAGTTAGGGTTTCAAAGAGAAATTTCGAAATTTTGATTTTTTTGAAGAAAAATAGACAGCACAAATTTACTTAGCACATCCATCAGGTACACCCGACATATATGTAAATAGAATTTTGTACCTGATTAAGAACAAACACTCTGGACTTCTAGATCGTCGAAATTGACAGATTTCCCGATCAATTAGACTCGGGCTACCTTGTAGGTATACTCTTATGATCAAATCATAGCGGAGTATATAGGTTTTGTTCTTTTATCATCATTCATCATTTTTTTTCTCGTCTATTCTTGCATATGTATGCTTGAATATTCTTTTTCTTTTTATCTTCTTCTTTTCCTTTTTCATCATCATTTTTTTACTAACCTTATACCCTTAAGACGTCGAAGTTGGAAATCCGTCTCACCACTTAGAACCGAGCCAATTCCTTTGCACTCCTATCAATGATTGTACATTTTTCAAGTACTTCATTAATAGCGGAGTGTAGGAGTGTTGTTCCCATCTGTGCACTAAAAACTTTTTCCAATATACCAAGTGCACCTCAATATCAACGTAAATATACTTCTACTAACATATTTCTCAAACAATAAAGCACATTCATTACCCTTTTCCTTTTTAAAGCTCGCACACACCAAGTGCTTTTCTCAAATTCACAAAGCGGTTCATGTCCAGAGGTTTGGTAAAAATATCAGCCAATTGTCATTCCGTAGGCACATATTCAATTTGTAATTTCTTTTTCTCAACAAGCTCTCTAAGAAAATGATGTCCAACTTCAATGTGCTTTGTTCTAGAATGTAGTACTGGATTCTTTGAAATATTTATGGCACTTGTATTATCACAGTGAGCAATGAAAGAGTTCGAACCCATACCATAGTCTGATAGCATTTGGTTCATCCAAATGAGTTGTGTGCTACAACTTCCCAATGTTATATATTCCGCATTTGCCGTAGATAAAGATGTAGAGTTTTGTTTCTTACTGTGCCACGAAATAAGATTATTTCCAAGAAAGAAACATCCTCCGGAAGTGCTTTATCGATCGTCGGCATTTCCACCCCAATCTACATCGCAAAAACCTACCAATTCACAATTAGTATTTTTAGTGTAGTATATACCAAACTCAATAGTTCCCTTCACATATTTGATTATTCTTTTTACGGCTTGAAGATGGGATCGCTTTGGATTGGCTTGATATCGTGCACAAATTCCTACACTTGCTGCGAGATCAGGTCTACTTTCGGTTAAGTAAAGTAAACTTCCTATCATGCTCCGATACAGTTTTTGTTCTACATCTTCTCCTTCGGAATCCTTTGTCAATTTTGTAGTTGTAGACATAGGCGTGTGAGCAGTTTTGCCGTTGTCCATTTCAAATTTCTTCACTAAATCTCGTGCATAGTTGCTTTGGGATATAAAGATTCCATCATCTAATTTTTACCTGCAAACCAAGGAAAAAATTTAGTTCTCCGAACATACTCATCTCAAATTCGTTTGTCATAGTTTGCACAAACCAATCAACATAAATTTTAACAACGAGCAAGTGATTATCAGATTTATGAATAAATAAAGTTCGATCAACTCCCCCTCGCTTGTATCCCTTGTTGATGAGAAATGTGGCCAGTCTGTCATACCACGCCCTTGGTGCTTGTTTTAATCCATACAGTGCCTTCTTAAGTCGATAAACATGATCTGGATGTTTGTGATCCTCAAAATCATGAGGTTATTCATCGTATACTTCTTCTTGAATGATTCCATTCAAAAATGCGCTCTTCACGTCCATTTGATATAACCTGAAACCAAGAACACAAGAAACTCCAAGTAGCAACCATATAGATTCAAGCCTAGCAATTGGTGCGAATGTTTCATCAAAGTCTATCCCTTCAACCTGAGTATATCCATGAGCTACAAGTCGTGCCTTATTCCTAGTAATTTGACCTTTTTCATTAGTTTTGTTTTTGAAAATCCATTTGGTTCCAATCACGTTAGTCTCAGTAGGTCGAGGTACTAGATACCACACATCATTATGCTCAAACTGCTCCAATTCCTCTTGCATGGCTTTAATCAAAAACTCACCATTCAATGCCTCTTTCACATTTTTTGGTTCATGTTGGGATGTGAAGCAAACAAATCTCACCAAATCATTGTAATTGATATGTGGTTTGTTTCTCATTCTTCTTGAATCATGAACATCCCCAATGACATCTGCTATGGAATGATTTTTGTGTACTTAAGTTGAAGTGATTTCCTCTTCCATCTCCCTTGTCGAGTTTTCCTCGGAACTTCTTGTTTCTAGATTGTCAGTTTGTTTCTCAGGTGAATCTTCAGCTTCCACAGGTATATTTATCGCATCTGTTTGTAACTGTACTACAGTTTTGTCAACAGATTCTGAATTTTGACTATCTTCATAAAAACAACGTTAGTGGATTCAGTAACAGTCTTGGTACGAAAATTATATACTCGAAACGATACTGAATTTGTACCATATCCTAGAAATATACCATCATCACTCTTTAAGTCGAACTTACCAAGATACTCTCGACCATTGAGTATATAGCACTTACACCCAAACACATGAAAATAATTGATATTTGGTGTCTTACCTTTCCATATTTCAAATGGAGTTTTCTCAGTACCTGTTCGAGCATACACTCTGTCAATAATATGACAAGCCGTGTTTATGGCTTCTGCCCAGAATCAAGGTGCAACTCCTTTACCGTGCAGCATTGCCCTAGACATTCCCTGCAATATTCTGTTTTTTCTTTCCACAACTCCATTTGTTGTGGGGTTTTTGGAGCAAATTATACATGTGAAATACCAAATTTATTACACAGATTTTCAAACGAATCATTCTCAAATTCACGACCATGATCACTTCTAATCCTCTTAATTCTTCCTTTGGTATTTATCAAGTTTAAACGCAAATAATGAAAGACTTCAAAGGTTTCACCTTTCTCGCGCAAAAACCTAACCCATGTATATCTTGAAAAGTCATCAATACATACAAAACATACCTTTTTCCACTTATGCTTTCAGTTTGCATCGGTCCCATCAAATCCATGTGAAGCAAATCTAGTATGTGTGTGGTCTTGATTTGTGGCATCTTCTTGTGATTTATTCGAATTTGTTTCCTTTATTGGCATGGTTTGAAAATAACTTCTTTTGTCTTTGACATCCTGGGCATACCTCGAATCAACTCAGAGTTAGATAATTTAACAATAGTTCGATAATTTACATGTCCTAAATGTTGCTTCCATAGGTGAATTGGATCTTGTGTAACATGAAAACACTTCACTTTTTCTATCCAGATGTAGCAGTTCTTCACTTATTCTGTCCAGATGTAGCAGTTGTTAGGTGCTCTTTTTCCTATATAAACATTCTTACCATCCTCATCCGTGACAATGCATTTTTCATGTGAAAAAGAAACACATAACCCTTGATCACATAGTTGACTAATACTGATCAAATTTTCTTGAAGTCCTTGTACAAAATTCACATTAGTCAGCTTTGGTTGTCCAATCGTCATAATGTCACCTTTTCCTTTTATGTTTCCTTTCCGTCCATCACCGAAGGTTACATTTCCTCCTTTGTCACTTTCTTTAAAGTTTGACAACAAACTAAGATTACCTGTCATATGTCTTGAACAACCACTATCAAAGTACCACATAGAATCTTTCTCATTTTGTATCGAAGTAAAAGCAACAATTCAACTTAGATCTGATTTCCCAACCCAGATTTGTCTAATCGAAGGTTTTCATACTGTCATATACCTTGCACTCTTTTTAACCCATATTTATCTTATATTAGGTGTAGATCAGTAAGGAAATTTACCTTGGTATTGTCGTGACTTACCTCAAAACCATTGTGATTGATTCTTTCTTCGTGACTTACCTTAGGACCGTTGTGATTGAAAATGATTCAATATTTTCCTTGATGTCCTCTCGTTGAAAGTTCTTTGAGGCCTCGATTCATAATACTTCATTTGATAGCAATTTATTTGAATATGCCCTTTCTTTCGCAGTAGTAACATCTTCTCCGTTCTTGATATTTGGAACTCACATGCGCGGCAGGTATACTTTGTGCATTTGAAGGTGTATTTGTTTCTGTTAGAACTTCACTTTTGACAAATTTTCCTTCATTACGGGAGCTCTCTCTTTTGTAGCCAAGTCCATAGTGATTTGAATATTTCTTTCCTATTTTTAGCAAGTAGTCCAGCTTTTCGGTTCCATTTGATAACATCCTTAAATTCTTCTTTGTTTCCTCTAGTTGACTTGAGACTTTATTCACCTCTTCCTTCTTTTTTACAATTTGTTCCGTAACAACCTTTAATTATGACTCAACAAGATTTTTTTCTCTAAGAATCTTCAAATTTCGTTGACCCATCTCAATACATTTCTCGAATAACTCTTTCATAGTCATCTCATCATCACTTTCTTCATTTGATTATTCATATTCACTTGTGATGACACCGTAAAAAGAAACACAATTTATCATGTCTTCTTTTTCACTTTCTTCCTCCGAATCAGTTATACTTCCTGAGTAAGAAGAGACTTATTTGTATTATGGATACTATGGCATTCATTCTTCGTGTGTCCATCACCTTGACAATTGAAGCATTTTGTTTCCTCCAAGGCTTTTAGAGTTGCTTTTCGTTTTTGAACACTAAGACATTCATTCTTAATATGTCCATATCCCCTACACTCATGGCATTGAAGTTTAGATTTTCCTTCTTTCTCTGGATATGCCTTGCGTGTCTTGGGGTATCCTCGTGGCCTTCTTTTTTAAATTTATTAAATTTCTTCGCTAACAAAGATATGTCTCAGATAAGTCCATCATCTTCTGAAGAATTTTCTTCCACTTTTAGTGTTATTCCTTCAGATGAACTTTTACTCACTGATCCTTGTTCCAGCTGCAACTCCATCTCATAAGCGGACAAGATTCCCACAATTTCCTTGAAGTTTGTTGTGTCGGTATTAAGTGATATGTTCATTGCTGCCTTTTGTGCCGAAAACATCTTGGGTAAACACCAAAAGTGTTTCTTGACTAGCTTCTTGTCTTCATAAGTTTGACCAAGAACATGTGCTTCATTAGTCAAGACATTTAATCTTCCACTAAACTCTTTCACGCTTTCATTTTCTCCCATTTCAATCTTTTCAAATTGATGTTCAAGAATATCCAATCTTGTTCTCTTCACACTAGGAGTTCCTTCATGAATTGTTTCAAGTGTGTTCCAAGCTTCTTTAGCAGATTTGCTACCTTGTATTTGTTTAAATTCATCCATGTCAACTGAAGCGAATATTGCCGATAATGCTTTTGCATTGTAAGTGGATGATCTTTTCTCGGTCGACGTCCATTGGTCAAGTGGTTTCTCTTTTTCGTTGCCTTTGTCGTCAATCACCATTGGAGGATTCAAACCATACATCATAGCACCCCATGCATCTTTATCTATGCCGCCAATATTTGCTCTCATCTTTACCTTCCAATACCCATAATTAGAGGAGTTGAGTATTACGGGCTTGCAATACGAGTATAGATCTCGTGTTCCTTCCATATCACTCTTTAACTGGATCTCAAACGAATATTAATTTTTGTTTCCAGCTCAGATACCAATTGAAAGAACTAAAGAGTAGATGGTCAATACGTTTTGGTGGAGTTTTAAAACTCCAAAGGACTTTCTATTTAATTCAAACGGTCTTCCAATTACACCTGAATATTGACTCGGACTCACCCTGAGACTCTATCCGTCTTGAATCCAAATTTTAAGCCCCGAACGTCATACACTCGTGTATTACAGCCGAAGACTATTCTCATAATAGCCTTAGATTACATAATGACTCTCAAGCCACTCTCCCACAAATCCCTAAATACACAATCTACGATTTGTGTAAAAACCACTTCGCAAAGTGAAAAGAAACTCTAGTTTGGTTTCTCCGTTTAAGCTCCATTTCTCTCTTTGACATTTATGAACTCTCAATTCAGATGGAGAAGTCTTGTATTGTTAAATCGGACCAGTACTCTTTATATAGATCTTCATAATGTGTTTGTTCCAAATTTTATGCTCATTGATTTTCTCCAACAACCTCCATATTTTTAGCTCCTTAATTTTCTCCAACAACCTCCACATTTTTAGCCTTTGACCTAATTATTTTTGACCTATTCAAATATAAAATTTCAGCAATCAAATTAAGATCAAAATACTCTAACAATGTGTATTCACAATATTTATTATTTACCTGATATATTAATATATGGTATTTGGGGACTTAGAAATTATAAGATTTTAAATAAAATGTATAAATATTTAATAAATTTATTTCAAATCAAACATATAAAATATTGTCTTTTCAATTGTTCAAAATAAACTCATTCAAATCAAAACAAAGATAAATTTTTAAACTTTATTCATCTATTATCTTTTTATATTATATATATATATATATATATTCTTTAATCTTTATAAGAAATCATGGGAACATCCTTTTGTCATGTATACATGATTAATATTAATGCAGCAAGATTTTAAATAAACTTTACGCAATACAGCAAGACTATAAGATTTAAATTTTATGCAAAGGCAGTGAACATAAGCAAGGAGTCAGGGAGGATAGAACATCGGATTGGATCGGATGATGTTTTAATTCGAAAATAAAGTATTGTGTTTGTAAATTAATTTCTAATTTATATTATGATATACATATATATATATATTAATATCAAAGTTTATTTTAATATAATATTTTTTAAAAATAAATATTTTTCGATTCTTAAAAACCATAAAAAAATTTTATGTATTAACATTCGATTTTGGAAAATCCATTATCATGTACAAACTTTCAAAATGTAAATTTTACAACAATAAAATTCATGTAATACCATATATTATTATGGATAAAATTTATGCAATATATGAATAATACTTTTCATCATGATCTATTTGTCCAAGAGAATGAAATTATATTCAATATTCGAAAAAGATTTAAATATGATTGTATTATTTTCTGGATGCGGGATATCTGATTAGGAATGAAAATCCACTCTTGTTTACCTCCTTTCTCAACACCGAGAATCTTTCTTGACTTGGACAGTGATGTAAAAACTATTATGTTGAGATCAATTATATATAAACCAAACCATAAATCTTGTATGTGTAGTACTAGTTATACGAGGCACTGGAAAAAACTAAAATATTAATTGTAACAAAATCATTTACAAATGATTTCAAGTATTTTTTACATTTTTGTATTCACCCCAAAAAAACAATAATACCATGCAAATTTGTGTTGAAAGCGCCAAGTTTTGCTTGTGAAATTATTTTTCCAATGTAAAATTAACACAAAATTGACGTTGATTATAGCACTATTGTTAAATGGCAAATATCGGATCGACGTTACATTTAGTGATGTACAAATGGAATTACCCTTTCTAACCCTAAAACAACGATATTGCATTAAAATTTGTCATGTGGCTGAAACTATCATTGGCATAGAGGAGTCTAACTTTGCATCAGAAATTTTTAACACAATTGCAACGATAACTTGAGTTATCCTTTATAAATGTAAATGTGATGCAAATTTACGTGACAATTAGCTACGGATTTTACATGTTATCTGCGTTAAAAAAGGTCAATCCAGTTCTAATACCAATTTCTTTGGTAATTTTCATTTTTTATAAGGAGTATATTATTATGTATAAAATTATAAAACCAAAAAACACAAATTCAACTTCATTTAATAAATCTTATAAGCATCCAATATCAATTAGGAGTGAAAAAGAATATGGTGATCTCGTAGCGGGCGATGGAGGTGGAGGTGAAGATAGGGCAAGAACATAAGCGGGAGCGGAAGAACTCGGATGCGAAATAGATTGCCAAATGAGCTCCACAATCGATTCTAGATCGTTTATCTTCGCCATGCTATCGCTGGTGGGTCTTCCACATTAGCCCCACTAAAGTTGTTGGTTGGTCGTATTCTTGTCGTTGAAAAGAAAAAAAAAATTAAACATTATTATTTATATTGGAAAAATAGTTAAGAGTAAAAATATTTCAAAATAACTTATCAAATCCTAATAGACTTTTGCGAACGGCTCTGCACCAGATGTATGCGTCAATGGTGCAAGGCTGGGTGCGATGAGGGTTTTCCAGCTCCTCTTGGCTTTCTCGTTCCTTTTAAGGAACTCTGAACTCAACCAATTCTCTACTAGTGCCTCATAGATATCTAAGACGTATGATTTGATCAAAACATCAATATCGAACCTAAAAAAGCCTTAATTATTTATGTATTAAGAATTTGAAATACTTAATTTCAATCCTAAAGCAACACAAGTTCTACTCAATTTAAACTCCAAACCAACTTCAACCTAAACCAATTAAGATTGATTTAAACTGACCTAACTGAACTTAACTGACTTAACCAAAATAAATCGACTTAAATGGCCTAACTGAAGTCGACCTTAATCTTCAAAAATATACTAAATTCTATACACCAAAACATGGTTATTCATATTAATACTAATAAATATCACATGCATTACTCCTAAATGTTATCTAAATCGAAATATGTAAAAAAAGAATACAATAAACCAAACTAATTTGATATATCATCTATTATGTGATTTATGCATGAATATAATCTCCAAATATGATTTCTGCCGAGTATTTGCGATGAACCATGAGTACTGAAAAAAATAAAATTTATTTTTTTTAATTTTGAAAACTAAGAGAATGAGAACTTATAGTTAGAGTATATAAACTTTCCCAACGCAACTGTATTGCTCTGGCGTTAGAAATGGTAACAAAATTGTGTTATCCTTTGAACGCAATTATGACATCTCACCTAGTCACCAAAGGGAACACAATTTTAAAGCCACCGCAACAGAATTCTAATGCAATTACATTACCCGCAACTGCATTTTCATATGTAATGAGAGCATAAAATGCTAACTGCACGACTTTCTAATGCAACGGTGTCAGAATTATGTTACAAATATCAACTCAATTGTGATAAAAGTTTGTTTAACGTAATAGTGTTAGAAGTTTTAACATATATTAAAATTTTAAAAATTGTGGTGGATGTGGTGTGATTATCAATCATCATCACCTTTCAACATTGTCACATTCATCATCTAAATCATCGCATTTTTTATCATCTTTAGTCTATTCATTTGGTTTTATATCTAACTCATTGGAGGTGCAAGTTTTTCGAAAGTAACAATGAGTTCAACCACATGCTCTTTTTGTTTCTTTTTGCATTAGTTTATCTTCCATATTATCGTCATCTAGTAATATCGTTCCTCAGGGACACACTTCAACAACCACACTCCAATTCTCATGTTATCGTCTTTATTCGAATATGGAGTAAAACCATTTAATTGGCTTGAAATGATAAGATGAAAGGATAGTACTTCCAAAACTAATGTGATATATGGGCATCATAACCTCACTCGTATTTCTTCTAGTTAATCGTTTGATAGGTTGATTGAACCAATCATAATGGAAGATACTCGGTCTACAAAATCTTTTTAAGAATACTGTAAAAGTCTGGTTCTTCAGATGAATCACAATAATTAGTTTCTTTTACAAAAATACCATAATTATTTGTGCTTTTGTTTGAACCATGATTAAGTGTGTGAAATGTGTAACCACGGGTAAATATTATAAGCCAACATTCTACCATTCGTATAGAAGGTCGTACCAAGTAACTTAACCACACGAAAGATGAAATATAATTTATGTTGCAATAAACCTGAAATAAATATGATATATATATTTATATATATATCACACATAAATTATTTTTTCAGTAATTAATATATATATATATATATATATAATCAATGTGCTTATATAGTTTTGTATTCATTGAG
Organism: Gynandropsis gynandra; assembly: GCA_036759665.1. Lineage (NCBI taxonomy): Eukaryota > Viridiplantae > Streptophyta > Magnoliopsida > Brassicales > Cleomaceae > Gynandropsis > Gynandropsis gynandra. The sequence continues at coordinate 10,611,344 of CM071874.1, forward strand.
CATATGTTTGTTCTTTCATCACAATTAGATCTTCATCTGTCAAATATGGATAATTCATTTGTGCCTCATCATAAAAAAAAACTATACGAATATACACATATGTTTAATAATATATATATATATATATATATTTAGAATATTTTGTACTATACCTTTCATATTGACATATCTCCTCGCATATTAATAAAATGTAAATATGTGCATGATGAGCTCTTAATCGTTTAGCAATCTTTAAGTAACTTTCCCCTCAACCGTCTAGTTTCATTAAATATATAAGGGATATTGGTAAACATTTCACCGTATTTGAAAATAGGGTTTTTGATCTTGCTCTGTGATATATTCTTGGATTTTGTGGTAATGTGATGGTCAAAATAGTATTTCATGAAATGTGTGATCTCTTCGTTGATGTATTGCTTCACAATTGATTCATCGGGTATACTTCATTTTTCACCTTCCTTTTAAAACGAAAAAAAGAATTCATCGAATGGATACATCTATCAAACTGTATAGGACCCGGAGGTGGTAAAAGAAGGGGATTGGTGTCTTCCTCGATCCCTTTTGACTTCCTATCAAACTCAGCTCCATATGAAAGATGTATCGCTTAATGATCTAAAACATAAAAAAAGGAGGAAAGACCATTTCCAAGTCAGATAAGATGTGCAGAATGTTATCCTTAGAAACTCATACATTAATTATTTAAATGATTACAAGAAAATATCTCTTTAAAATGATCTTACACCATACAATAGTTCGTGAGAAGTCGTTGCACGGAAACATGCCAGTCATGACTATTCATGCCTTGTAAATATTCACCGTTGTGATCCATATAACAAGCTATGTTTGAGGCATAATCAGTCAGAATTTTAACATCTTCTTCCTATATTTTAGCATTGCATTTTGCATTTGTATGCTATGTCTAAAAATGGATAAGGGTTCTTTACCATCTCTACTCAGTTCAAGCTCTTTTCGTGCACATAAATCTTTAATATTTAACCTTGATTTTTCATTGTTGTTCAAGTTTTATAGACATTCATTATCCTATTCATATTATTATCAAAGAAATATTTCTCTATATGCATCACATTGAGGTTATGACGATGGAGATAGTGTCACCAATTATGGAAGATCCTAAAAAAATATTGTGTTTATAAAAATTATGATAATCTCAAAATTCGTCACATTTAACATGAAAATTTTCACCGTAATAATGTTTTTTGTTATCAATCAACATAATCAATTGTCCATATATTAACTCATTTTCTGTCTTCATGCATGGTGCATGTTATCCATCTTCTTATTTTCTTAAAATTTCTTTTATTTTGTCTCAATGGATGGTCAAACAAAAAAAAGATGATGAAAATCAAACCATTATGGTTACCTTCCATGTTTTAGTACAAATGAATATGTATCATCCACAAAATATGACACTACAAAAAATATGTGATTTTCAACGGACATATCTATTGGAAATAGATCGAGAGCCGTTAGGAATCGCTCGTTAAAAATCGAGATCCATTGCGATTCCCAACGACGTTACAATGTATATTATTCGTTTCAATTTTCCAACGGACGGGTAACGGATAATTCTGTTGGTAGACTGTAATGGATGGTCATTACCATTCCTGTAATGGATGCCCGTTACAAAACTGTAGTGGATGCTCGGTACCAATTTGTAACGGATATCTGTTGTCCATCCGTTGTTACGAAAAATGCGCGGGAATTGAAAATTCTCAACGGATGCTCGTCGGCCGGTTGGCGGGAAATGGCAACATGCATCCGTTAAAAATTAGAGGGAATTTGGTATTCCAACGGATACAGGTTACAAGTTTTTAAAACTGTCAACGGGCATCCATTGGTATTTTTACAAAAACAAAATTTAAAAAATTTAAAAAATTAAAAAATTTAAAAATTTTAAAAAAAAATTTACGAAAACATTAATTTGTAAAAAAGTTCTTAAAAAAATAAAAACCTAATTTCAATTACATATCATTTAAATTTGTGGCACCGAAATCATCCACGTGGTCGCCCGCACTTCTAAAGAAAGCGTTGCATCCGAATCGATAACCGGTTCTTGACACGAAGTTGTTTCCCTCGTCCGATGTTGCGCTTGATACGCCAGTGGGTTAGCAATTCTATGACTATCTCCATGTGAGGCATCTGTGCTCACCGTTGTTGCATGTAACTCTCTTGAACCACGGGGGTACCGTCGTGGTTTCCTTGACGATATCTTTTTGAAGCGCACCGAGATCATATAGAATCCCCTTATACGGTCTAACCGAGAACAAAATGAAAAATTTTAGAGTTAGAACCGTTAGCAAATATTTTATTTACTAATCGAATTATAAACAATAAATTTTTTCTTTACCTCTAAATAAATTTGTCCTTTTGTACAGGAATGAGCTCGCCGGGAGTTGAACCACAAGCTTGTGATTTCTGTGTGATCTTATTCGTCAAAGCTTTTATGTTCCGATCCGCTCTCTTCCCCAACGACCGGTTTCTTCTTTGCATGGGTTACAACTCAAGAAGAATCGGTTCTCTTCCTATTCGTTGCATTTGTTATATAACATAAATATAATTATATAAATATTGTAAAAACAAAAAATTTAAATAATAACTTAAAGAATTTTACCAATTTTTTCTTTCTCTTTGGGAATGATTTTGATCCCGAAGTACGGTGATGTGGACCATCTCCGGGAAACTTCTCGTCGTACCGACATTTCTTGGTCTTCTTGCTTTTGGTCTTGAAGTCCTCAGACTCCCAATGTTGGACGAGTTGTTTGTATACCTCGTTCATTGCCATGTCGGTTTGGCATTCTTCTTGTAGTAGTTGCGCTTGGCGGTATTCATCATCAAGCGCATTCGGGCTTGCATGTCGTGCATCCAAGCTGTGTAGATGTGCGATGAATCTTTCTTCCGCCATCCGTATGCGCACTAAAAAATTATAATAAATTAGTTTAGAATAAATTTAATTAGTCATTTTAAATAAAAATTTATGGAGTCGATCTTGTAGCGATCCTAGATGATGTTGTTTTTCGTATGTTTTAGAACATTATCCACATCAAACCTGCACATGAAAATAAAATATTTAGATAATATTTATAAATTAAAACAATATAAATTCATAATTTGAATTCTTACCATAGTGTCTCGTCATGGCGATCAAGATCGATAATTGGAAGGGTGGGACGCCCATTAAAATTATCGATCAAGGTGTTGATATCCATCATATCGTCTTCTTCATCAAATATAGTGAAGGAGTCTGATATGGCGGTGAAGGCGGGGGCGAGGCTCCCGCTGAACCCGCCAACATACTACCAGAACATATAAATCGCCTAGCCATCATTTTGTGTTTTGCGTTTAGAAGTGTTTGTGTGTGAGAGAGGTGTCAGAAAAAAATCCACTCAACGGACGCAATTAATTGACACGATGTTCTGTGTCTCGAATAGATATCGGTTACAATTTTCAACGGATGCCCGTTGGAAATGTGTACTCCTGAGGCAACGGACGCCAAAACGACCGTACGTCTCCCCGGGCAACGGGCATCTGCTAAAATTAGCAACGGATGCCCGTTGAAAACAACCGTAGGGTAGGCTAGCCATGAGGACTCTTCGCAACGGGTATCCGTTGTAAATTGTCACGGATTTCCGTTACAAATTCCGTAACGGGCATCCGTTGGTAATGTGTAACGGATGCTCGTTAGAAAACATGTAACGGGCATCCGTTACAAATTACCAACGGATGCTCATTGATATTATGAAAAACTTTGAATTTTTCCTAAGGTTCGAGGGAGATTTAGTATTTTAATGGGCATTCATTAGCAATCTCAACGGATGCCCATTGAAATTAGATTATATGAAGGTATAAAAAGTTAGCACATAATTTATATATTACATTATAGTATTTACATTTTTTCGTCGGTAGATTCTTCTATTGGCGAGTCTTCCTTCAATTGTTCATTGTATTTATCATCATTTTCATCTTCAGCATCTTCTGGTTCAACATCTTCATAATCGCGTATGAATTCTCTGTCTATGTCAGCTCTTGCGAGAATCTCCTCGTGATTTTCTGTATCAATTAAACGAATCGGATATGGATGATCAGTTTGCAACGGATCTTCTTTTTCATCTATGCTTATAATTCCTCGTGGCTTGATCTTCACTACGGCCCACCACTCCTCTCTTCGACGTTTCAATGTTGTTGGATATTGCATGTAACATACTTGATCTGTTTGATCTATTGTGCCTGATTGAAGTCAATTCCTTCCCATTAATTTTTTCATTTTCCATGTCCTACGGTCGGGTCGAAACCATTGACATTTAAAATACATTATCTTCAACCCAACGAGACCGAGATATTCTACCTGTAGGATTTGGTGCAAAATATCGTAGAAGTTATCACCCTCTATTTCACTATTAACGCAAACACCATAATTGTATGTGTTTCTATGTTTTCCGTGTTTGTACGTGTGGAACGTGTAGTAGCGAGTAAACAAAATTGGCCAACATATAACATTTCGTGTAGGACCATTAGCCAAATCTTTTAACCACGTTGGAAGTTTTCCATTAGAACATTTCACCTATATAACATAAAAACAAATGAATACTTTATAATAAATGCAATTAATTTTAATATATATATATATAAGACGTGTACACAAATACTTACGTAATCTCTCAACCTCGAGCCATGATGTTGAACTTTCGTTTCTGTGAGTTCATCCATGTTTAGATGAGGATATGTACCAACTACTTCTTCATCAAATATCATGTAATGAAAATATGTTAATATGGTATATATATATATATAAATTAATTGTGTTCAAAAGGTAATAGCTCTTGACAATTTAGTAATATACATGTGTGGACGTGATTATACGCCTCTGGTGTTAGTCAATATTCCTCGGATTTACCATCTTTACGTTCAATTGGTGTAAACATCTCGGGAATTGATATAGATAGTTTGTGTGATTATCCATTGCACGTATTTCTTTCGTCTGAATATGCGAATCAAAATAAAATATACTAAAATATGTGATTTCTTCCAACAAGTATTGTTTAACAATAGATCATTCAACCGCTGCTTTGTTTTTTTTTTTGTTTTCTTTAAATGAAAGAAAAACCTTTCGAAAGGATACATCCATCTGAATTGAACTGGCCCGTCGAGTATTGCCTCATATGATAAATGTATTGGCAAATGTTCCATGACATCGAAGAATGAAAGCGGAAATTTTTTTTCAATAAACATAATACTTCAGATATATTGTTTTTCATTAATTACAAGTTATACTTTTTAAATTTATTGAACATATATCACAGAGAATGCAATTGCGCATAGCACATCATGAACATCCCGTGGTAAGAGCTCAACAAATGCAATTAGAATGAGTCGCTGCATGAAAACGTGACAATCGTGACTTTTCAACCCGATCAACATCAAACTAACAATATCCACACACCGAGAAATGTTCAATGCATATCCATCTGGAGACTTAACATCTTCTTTTAAAACACATACCGGGAGGCAAATTATACAAAGTCATTACCTCTCTTTTCAAAAACATATCAGAAGGCAAATTATACGGAGATAAAATCACCGGCCATAGAGAATATTGACTCCAGATTGTCCATATGGACTAAAACCATCGGTGCACAGGCAAAGATAAACATTTCTCATTTTATACGCGAACTTAAGAAATATTTCATTGAAATCTTTCCAAGCTTTTTCATCCGATGGATGGTGCATTATTCCTTCGCCTGTCGAGTGTTCTATGTGCCATCTCATTGCCGCAACGATTTTTTTCAATTCAAATAACCTCTCAATCTGTTTGTTACAGGCATATAGAATATTTTTTGTATGGTACATATTTACGTGAAGATGGTTTTTTGGCCGAAATCTGCTTGCACCGTAAAACTTGCATTCCAACAAGTCTTTATCATTTCCCCAAAACAACATGCAGCTGTTTCTACAAACATCAATTTTCTCACGTGGCATTCCCAAATCTTTTAAAACATTCTTTGTTTCGTAGTCTCTTCGGTTATAGAATATTTTCTTCTATACATCCACTCTCTCGATCTATATATATCTCTATTTGAAGAAGATAATATTTTATTGAAAATATATTTTTTGTTGATGGTTTGATGCTAAAACCTTGATGTTAATCATTCAATAGTGGTATTTCCAATGGACATCCATTGGAATCCTCAATAGACGCCCGTTGCAAGGGCACGTGAAGTTATTCCACCGGTAATCCTTGAAATTAACAATTTCAACGGGCATCTGTTGCCAATACCAACGGACATCCGTTAAATTTGGCAACGGATGTCCATTGGTCTTTTTGTGGTTTTCTAACGGCTTTTCAACAGACGGTAGCAACGGGAATGATCTGTTGACCATTCGTTGATAGTTGCAACAGATTGCAACGAATTGCAGCCTGTTGGTCATTCTCGGGTATCTGTTGCAATCCGTTGAAAATTTTTATCAACAGACGTATCCGTTGATCCGTCCGTTGCAAACTGGATGTTTTTTTGTAGTGTAAACGCAAAAAAACGTCTGTGTGTGCTCTAATCACACACTATCTTGTAAGTAGAAAAATCGTGTATTACCCACATCAACACATATTTCATATGGAAATATTGTTTCCATGAAACATCATATGTTTCAACACTGTATTTCAACAGATAATTTAACACATCAATCAACACTTGTAAAAATTTATCAAATTTTTTCAGATATTTGAACCAAGTATGAGAATACTCAAACATAATAATTATTTTTCAAACACATTGTAAGTGGAAAATTATATGGTGACACAACACGGGCCAAAAACAATATTATGTATCGATGCATCGTACGAAGTGAACCCATCTTTGCATAAAATTATGTAAATATTTATTACTTTAGAAGCAAATTATTTATTACTTGAACACATCAATCAACATTTTCTTGTATAATGGATGTAGCATTCTCCATCTACATAATTATGTTCTCCAATTCATGTCATGTGTGGTGTCGTATGTTGTGATTCATGTAATCTATTTAATCGTCAACAGTTGGCATGTTGAACATTCTTTTGTACGAAATTTTGTTCCTTTATTTTTTTTTCTTTATGTTTAAACCTTTCAACACCATAAAAATATAAATACAAAAGGTGTATATCGTCTTTTCAAAAGATCACACATTTCTTTGGACACATGTGAATCTTTTTTTATGTCGTGTTTCAAGAGATCCAATGATCTTTGACTTATCATAAAAGGATTTAGGTGTGGTGTTACCTTTAGGCAAAACATCATGCTATGTCTAAAACATGTTATCCATGCAATATTTTGTGTCATTGTAATTTTTCTTCACTCCCATCAATGTGGTTGATCCATTTAACCGTCATACAAAGGTTGTTTAGTTGCACTAAGTAGCTCGTAAAATTTATTAACCTTAGTGTTTGACACTTTTTTAATCATGTTTTCATCGTACATAATCTGATAACCGGGAAAAGCATCCCCAATCACATTTCTATCTCAATCATGATGAGTACAATCCTCATGAAAAAACTAATTTTGTTTGTAATCGCTTCGTAATAACTATAAACATCACTTAGTTATTCAATGTTAACATGCGTATGAGATTCTATTGTGCTAATATATTCACCATGATAAATGCAAATATAATAATTTTCCATCTTTTGTATATGTGTTTTAACACAACATCTGCACTAAGAATTTTTTTCATTTCTAATCCTACAATAAGGAAAATATAAATTACCTCTCAATGCATATCCAACTTCATTTGTAACAAATGTCTTTAAACTTTCTAATCCACTTTTGAATTTGATATAAATATCGTTTTTTCTGACTCAAACATCTCTTACATCCACCTTTGGGGAGACTAAATATCTGAACCACTATAAGACATTATATACAAGTGAGAGAGAGTTTAGATGATTTTGTAGTTTTAGTTATGAGTGAGTTGGTATGAGAAAGCGATATATGTACACATAATTGCCACCAATTGCATTGCCCTTATGTTATTATCTTTAATATATATACCAACGCAAAAGCATTGATTATTATGGTACTCTTGAATTATAGTAAGTTTGAAATCTGTGTCAACTTTGTAATACGATAGCGTTACAAATCTATCCGAATTTGCGTATTAAGTTGTGACGCAAATGACATTAAACAACGGGCATTACATTTACATTACATTTGTGTAATCAATGGTAAGATCATTTTAATGCAAACATCCAAGTTAGATTAACGTTCCACTCGCGTCTTAACTGTGTTGTAACTGTTGTGCGATTTGGGTGATACAATTGTGTTACACTGGCGTAAATTTGCATTATCAATGACAACGCTATTCTAACACAAATGTTGCATTTCGTCATCATTGAAATGGTGTAAAAAATGCGTTACAACTTTCGAATACATGTAACAAAAATTTTATATGCCAATAGTATTAAAACTACGTTGGATTAGCGTTGCAATTATATACAAATGTGAATTGCGTTGCAATTACGTTTGAATTTTTGCGTTTTTTGTTATGATTTTCTCGTTCAGTAAGAAAATAATGATCATCATAGTGATAAAACTATTTTCCTAAAAATCATTATATTCACAACGAATGATGTGTTAATTTCGCACTAATAATGTGTTATAAAAAATACAAATTAGTTTTTTTCATATTAGTTATATATTTATGAAATACAAATAATTATTGAAATAATTATGAATAAGAATGAGAGAGTTTGGTGTAAATAAACGAGTTTATTAAAAATTAGAAAATAATGCAACTTAATAGTATTTTCATACTAAAAACATAATTTTTTTTCAAAAAACTAAAGTGATAACATCTACCAATTCATACATTAAATTTTTTTTGACATATTTAAACTTTGTTCCGAAACCTCCGATTACTTATGATTCTGAAAAAAAAAATTATTTCCAAAGACTTCATGTGTTGTTCCATTTGGCCCTATAACAACTATAGTAAATAGTTGAAAACAATGGTGGCTTCTCAAGCGCCACGTCAGTAAATAGTTTAAAACTCATTCTTATCGTTGTTTCTTCTTATCCATCGTTTCTCTGCATTCACGCTTCCTTCAATGCACAATATTATTTGACAAAATTACTAAAAGTTCTCTTAACCCGCACTTTTCCACCACTCTCACATTCATGAACTCCTTTACTATTTCATTGATTCATTTTTTAATTTCTTCTTTTCAGCCATTGCTGATGAGAACTAGGTCGTGGTTCCACCATGGATCGTACAAAGGTCAATCATGAAGACAATAGTAAAGGAGCTGATAAATGTGTACATTCAAATAGACGTGAAAGACAACCAATGGATAGACGATGAAATCAAGAGGAACTAAGTCAAGACTATAAAGTTCAGCTACAAGGAGAAAATGCCAAAGCAAGCAAGAAGCTAAATGAGCTAAAGGCGTTCGGCCCGAACAGAATTGCACTCGGCTTAGGAAGAGATTCGCTTGAACCGAGCAAACTTTCTAGACAGATGGAGGCCGATATGGTCGACCCGAACAGAGACTTGCTCGACCCCAACAAATTCTCTAGACAAATTGCGCATGTTGAAGATTTGACCACTCGACTCGAACGTGGTAGGACTTGAACTAGTATAGGCGTTGCTCGACCGAATGTAATTATGTTTTACAAAATTAGGGTTTAAGAATTATATGACGCTCGAGCGAGCATTTGTATCGGGTTTAATTAAGTTTTTTATTTAGTTTTCATTATTTTTGCATCTCTATCAATAGAGGATCAATTGTATGATATTTTTTCACTTAAATTTTGACTAATTTAGATTATCTTTTCTTGTTAAACACTGAGATTTAGCTACCAAAATTTGGGAGAGATTCTAAGTTGCTCAATGCTTATCAACACTATATCACAGGTGTTGTGGCATCATTTGCTGAGTCTGAGATTTTTTATTCGAGTTGTAGATAGGGTTTAGGATGACATTCTTCACACATAAGTTTTTCTATTGGGTTACTAGGGGGTTTTAGTTTGTTTCCACCTATCTAATAAGAGAACATTGGTTTAGGATCATATGAAATGTAGTCTCGAAGGAAAACTTAAAGAGGTCGAATGTTGTGACCTTGGTTTAGTTGTTTGGTTGTAGCCATTGGCAATGCCTCTCTTCCCTTTCTTGGTCCTTGGTTTTGTTCCTCCATCATGATCCACATTATTTTTATGCTATGGTCCTAGTATCCTTTAGGATTTGTGCTTCTTCTTCGATCTGATATAAGGTTCATTTTCACTCATTGTGTATGTATTCCAATTTAGATCGGTTTGCTCTGGCGGATAATACATACAACAGTGGAATATGGTGGTTGAAGGAGGCTATCGGAGCCACGAGGATAGGTGGCGTGTTCATGATTTTGTTAGCGGAGGAAGTATGGAGAAGAATGTCTAAGGATTCAAGTTTGGAAATAGGGTCGACCCAATAGGCAATCTTTGGTCAACAATGCACCACGACAACCCTAGAGTTCCCCCTACAATGGTCCACACGAGTTTCTATCATCAATGGCATCGCAAGAGGTCCATTTCACTTCATTCATTCAAAATCTAAACCGCAAAATCATATTAGAGATGATACATAGCCATTTAGCGATGTTCTTAATGAGTTTCTATATCTTTAACAATTTTTTAGTTCTTTTCGATATTCTTCACTTGCATGGGAAAATGGAAACAAACCTACAATGGTTATCAAACATATATGCAAAGAAAGTCCTCATTGACTATTGGTATAATCCGTCCTTTTCGGACTCAGGTCTTCACAAGCTTTTCACTCATTATATCGTTTTCTCAAAGCTCAAAGCAATTGTAGCGATGGAAAATTGATAGGTTGACGATTTCGTTGACGAATATGATGCAAGAGCAGTGCTCTGATGGAGGCAAGAATAATTTGGCAAACACGATGTCATTAACTTTGGAAGGAGAAGAAAGGGAAATTGAAGTATTGGAAGCTAATGTGGAGGAAGGGATAAGGAGTGAAACGGTTGGAATGTTCATAGCTGAGGATGGAGCAGCAATGGATTGAAAATGGCGAATACACCTTAAAAAATTTGATGATTTCCATAAGGGGTTGAGTATACAACCCATCTCCATCTATATATGTTTACAAAAGTGGTAAACAAAGATGGTGGTTTTCCTCGAAACAACCAAATCTTTACTTCTTTTCTTTGTTAAATTCTTGGCTTATATCATCTTGGTATCAAAGTCTCAAAAGAATCCATGATGATGAGGACTTATGCAATGATTCGACATGGGACAAAAGAACATTCGGAAGCTTCCAAAGTAACCAATGTTGGAATACTACTAAAGGAATGGAAAGAATTCTAAAAAACTGGGACTATGGTGTTCAAACCGTGGATGAGTGTAAGAGTTGAGATATCATTCTTTTTTTTCAGAAGGAAATCCATATGAACAGATTAATAGAGCTAAAAATTATTTTTCAATCCAATGTATGCGTGACTAAGAGAAACTCGACATAGTTTTAGGTTGTATGAATGGTAAAGCTCTCATTGCCACGATGGATTCAAGATAGGCTGAGCTAAGGGAATGGAGGCTTTGTTAAGGTAACTCATACGTCTGAACAAACATGATTGGTGGAAGAATATAGATAAGAATTTTGAAGAGATTTTGGTGGTTGGTCCTCAACTAGCTGATGATGTGTTTGGAAACACCTTCATAGATGGATGTGTATACTCCACCAGGTAAATCGCTACAAATCTGTCGGAAATTATGAAATTATTGAGTCAGCAATGATGATTAAGGAACAAGATGCAGACGGAGATGTGGAGCTATAAAACCATAATTTCGTGGCAAAACTGTTCAGTTCCAATGATAAAGAAAAGTTCAACAAATATACAATATTTTTATAAACAATTAAAACTATTAATCATTATTATTCTATTCTACAATACTATGTTAAACATCGTTAGATGTTAGTCGAAAGATCGATGGATGTTTAGACGGATTAGTCATTGACTAGTCAATTTTTATCTTTTATTTTTTAACTTTATTTATTTAAAAATTATTAATATCATTTTTTTACAATTTTTTAAAGGTTTGGAATATGAGAATAAGAAATTTTTATATCAAATCGATTTTAATTTTATATTTTTTCAAAATGTCAAAATAAAATTATAGTTGAGAATAGATGAAATTAGAGAATGATTTTTAGAATGGAAATTACTAATAAATCAAAAGAGTTTAGTGATTTGGTTTCTTGAAATATGATAATTTGCCACATACATTCATGTTATAAGTCAATATTTTCGTCCAACAAATATATTAGATGGTAATAATTTAAAATCTCATATAAACTCTATACATAAATGGTAACAACAAGATTTTGTAACGAGTAAAAAATGAATATTGAATAATTTTATATTGTTTTATAAAACAAATGTATTATAAAAGTACTTTTATAGCTTTTACCATTCTTTAAATGTTATTTTAATTGAATGAAGATATGATAAGATTTTTTATATAATGAATTTTTTTTTTATTTTATAAAAACCGTAAATATTTTTTAACTGTCAGATTTATAGATTAATTTTTTTTATAAATAAATATTGTGTTAGTATATTTTATTTTTATAAATAAATTAAATATATATATATACATATTAATTTATATCCCGCACAATGCGTATCTATATTTAAATTTTTGGCAAATAAAAGATATAAAATTGGTTTGTCAAGATATTTTTATTTATAATTTTTATTCAAAACATAATGATAAATTTACGATAAATTGTATCATAAATTAATAATTAAATAAATGATAAACATTTGTAAAATCCAAATAATATTTATATAAAAATATTATTTTTTAGTGGATTATATGTTTTTGAGATATCATTAAATAATTTTAAAAATAATTGATTTTTAAAAGTTCATAATTTTGTTTAACCTATTGAAAGAAATATTATGTAAAATGTAAATATTTCTGAATTTTTTTAAGATTTAATAATTTTATTATACAGTTTTATTTATAAAAAAAATAATTTGTGAATTTTTTAAATTTTTACTTATTTTTAATATTTTATTTTTCAAAAATCTTTATAAATAATAATAATAGTAATATTAATAATAATAATAATAATTAGAAAAAACATAATTTTTATTTATCCAATTCTCTCTACGAGAGATTTCTCTCCTTTTCTTCTTTTTTTCCTCTGTCTTTCTTCTTTTTCTTTCTTTTTCTTTTTTCTTTCAACGATTTTTCATATCTTCCTCTTATTTTTTTCTCGATCCTGCTTCTTCTTATTTTTATATCATCGTTTCTCATTTCCATTCTCTTCTTTATTCTTCTCTATCTTCTTCTTTTTTTTCTTCTGTCATTTTTTCTTCTTTTTATCATCGTCGTCGTAGTTTCTTCCTTTTCGTTCGTCGCCTTCTCGCATCCGCTTCGACTTCGCTTCCAGCATCCGCCTCGCGTCCCAGTAATCGCTTCACCCAACACTCGTTTTGACCTCATCAATGTGTTGTCAATGTCTCTCCTTGTCGAATAGAGAGAAAAAAATAATCTACGGCTGAAAAAAACCTAAATAATCAGGAAAAAATAATTATCACAATGAGACGATAAATGATGATATGACAATAAATATTTTGTGAAAATCCAAAGGTTGTTAATATGCTTGTTAATATGCCACGTATGTATACGGTGTACTCGAACCTATGTTTTATTAGATATTAACTAGTTTTGTACCCGTGCTACTCGCAGGAGATATTATTTTAGCAAAAATTGATATAAAAGTTGAATAAAATATATATATATATACATAATATGCGTAATATAAAGTAAATAAATTAGATTATTGTTTTTTGTTATAAGATATTGTATTGACACCCTCTTCCTTCACACGCTTTCTATCCTTACATGCCTCATCCACCGCACGCACTCCTCCATTGTATGATCCCTCTACCGCACGCCTTCTTCCATCATCGGATACAAATTTTTAATCATAACTTTTATTTTTTGTTTCAAAAAATATAGAAAATAATTTTGTATACGGATACAAATATCCAAATATTTACAGATATTCGAATTTACGATTATTTGAATTTACGACGAAGACGAATATTAAAATTCAATATTCGATGAATACGATACAAATAGGAATAGTCGAATATTTACAGATATTCGGTATTTGTCCATCCCTAATTATTTTTTCGTGTTGTCCAAAATACAAAACTATCAAATAAAATTAGTTAATTTCCACTTGAATGTATAACGTTGATTTACTCGAAATCGAATATTATATAAGTATCACACTAATACAGTTCAGTTGATAACAGTTTTGGAAAAATGATAACATTTTACATTAAAGAGAAAATATATTTGAAAAATTGTTTTCCATTTAACCTTTTAATTACAAATGTCAATTTTTGAATTTTATGTAAATATTTATTCATATCCATTAAATACATTTTATATTAAATAAAAGATAAAATAGCGAAATATTCAAATTATCATACTAAAATATAGTAGAATTTTTTATATATCATGATTATGCAACATCATCAACATTATTTAAAATCACATTTAAGATTTTACCTTACAAAAATAAAAAAAAAAACTAAACTTTTTTTACTATACTAATTTTGTTCTCTCATTCTTTTTTCATACAATGCAACAATAACTTTATTGAACTTTTTTGAAAAATAGAATCATTTTAAAGTTTTTAAATAAATTCCTTTTTTTAAAACTAAAAAAATAATTTTTGAAGTATTTAAATTTTCATACAATATAATATTACTTTTATTAAAAAAAATTAAAATTTAATTTTTTAATAAAAAAATTTCTTTAATAAATTATATTTTCTTAAAAAAAATTTAGCAACCTCCAAAAATTTTTTAAAATTTAATAATAATATATATGAATATTAGACTTCATTCTAAAATATATCTTAATACTAAAGTACAATTATACCCTTCAAAACTCTAATCTTAAAATATAATTTTTTTATTTTCATCTCTCTCCTTCTCTCCCTTCTTCTCTCTCCCCACCTCCATCTCTTTTTTCTCTCTTCTTCTCTCTCTCTCCCGCTTCCATTTCTCCTCCTCCTTCCTCCTCCTTTCTCTCCAACCGTCTCCCCTCCTTCAACCGCTCGCCTCCCCTCCCTCAGCCGCTCACCTCCCCTCCCACTCGCCTCCCCTCCCGCCTCCCCAATCGCTCGCCTCTCCTCCCCAATCGCCAATTG
The DNA here is from genome assembly GCA_036759665.1 of Gynandropsis gynandra. Classification (NCBI taxonomy): domain Eukaryota; kingdom Viridiplantae; phylum Streptophyta; class Magnoliopsida; order Brassicales; family Cleomaceae; genus Gynandropsis; species Gynandropsis gynandra. Next base: position 10,626,566 of record CM071874.1, read on the forward strand.
TCGTGTACTCGTCGCCCGTTTGTATCCTAAAATCAAAGGGTAAAAGGAAATAAATCAATGGCCAAGATGAGTCGGTGAAAATTAATCGGAGGGCTATGAAGAGCACACACCCGTGAACAGTACCCGCCGTCCATCCGACGGCTGAGGAATCTCCAGTGAAAAAACAGAGATGATCTAACGATCAGGATTGTGCAACGTGTGTTTTTTTATTGTTCATTGTGGATTTTGTTTTAGATAGTATTAGATATGCACATATATATATATATAATCATTTATAATTTTGAGTATTTTGAGATTTTCAAATTTTATTGCGAAATTGTATCACGTGATAGAAAAACAAGTGGATCCAAATGTAACAAGCCAAGTTGTTAAAGCCCAGTAAAGTTATACTACAAGACAAAACTACGAGACCTTCTGATTTAAAGTCAGTGGCCCACATGGCCCTGCACGTACAAAACCCTTTTCTCTCTTTCTATCCTTTTCCTTTTCTTCTAATTTAATAGAAAACAAAAATTAATTATTCTGTAGGGAGAAAAATAACAGAATAAGAAATCTAACCACGTGAAACACATAACCCTTTCGGTGATTAATTTTCTTTTTAACATAAAAATATTATGTTTGTATTTTTTTTCTGAGATAGAGAGAAAAGTTAGCACGTGTGAACCGATCGCTCAAACAGCAGTTAGGAACAAAACAAAAGCCGAGTCAACCTTATTATATGCAATTAACCACGGGGATCATTACTGAATAAATTATTATTTTTGTTATTAAGTTGTCTAAAATGCTCAAATTTGGTATTTTGTACTTATTTACTAGGGTTTTTATTTAGAAGAATTTTTTTTTGTCTAGTAGGTTTTGTTTTTTATACACAAATAATTTAGAAATGAAAACTTGAGGAAAATATAAATTTAAATATTTTAGAAACTTTTAATGTAATTATTGAAGGTTAAAAATTATATATAAAAAATTACAGTTTTATAGAGATTTATACCTAGAAATAATCCCAATAATATGAAACATAGTTTCGGAGACAATATTAAAAATATATACAATAAATCGTGTATGTGGAGTATCAATGGTAAATACCAATTATTTATTAGAAAATAGAAATGCCGAAAAATTGAAAATATTTAAATTTAGATCTAAATTTATTTTAATAATGTATCTCTGAAAATATTTATAAATATTTTCTAAATATTATATACTCATAAATTATATAAAAATTATATTCTATTCAATAAAAAAACGATCAATGTATATGAGTTGTTATACTCAATATGTACCGTACGTATCTTTACTTTAAAAAAATAAAGAGTTGCATAAACATTTAAGAATAAGAATGCTAAGTATCATTGGATGAAAATTAACGAATTAAAGGTGTTTTGTGTTATATATAATATAATATATTATGTACACATATATAATGATAATGATAACATGATGGTAGGAGATTAAGTCAAAATAACTTGTTTGGAAGAGTGACTAAACCACCAACTTTTGGGATTTGACTTACTTTTACTTAATCAAATTGCTGAAGTTATAACGTCTAAGCTTCAACCTCTTTCTCTCTCCCAATTATTTTCACTATTGTCTATCATCATCATCATTTGTTATCGTTATTATCAGAAAATTTGTTTATATTTATCGGTTTTTCTGAAAGTATAGTGTCAAAATATATTATTAAATAGTCATGAATTATTTTGTAAATATATAAAGTTTACTATTAAAAAAGGAAACAAAAAATAGTTTTCTCACGAAAATTCACTTTTTTCTAAAACAAAATCCTAACCCTCCTAACATAGACGAAGAAAGGAGAAAGAACCGATTTCTTGTTCGTGATCAGATTCGTATGAAAAGTTGAAAGCAAAAGAAAATGTCGGTGTGGATACGCTAGAGGCTTCGTATGTTCGAGGATCACATCCTATACTCGTTTATATCAGCCAAAACGTGAAACTCTACACGATCCCTTTCTGAAACATGATTAGATCTATATTTGGATTGTTATATAACGCTTCCACTACCCCGCTAGCAACCTTACATTGGTATCAGAGCGTCTGGTCATCTGTATTTAGGATGTTGGATACATTTTTGGACGAAAAAACGAACCAAAGTCCATCGAAAATCGCGATTAGTGTTCTTGCCTGAGAGTTCGACTTTATTGAGTGACAGTCTGGCTCGATTGAGCTGAAGACTTTGTTCAAATCCAGTCTGATTGTAAACTCCCTGGTGTCTCCATATGTTCTCAAGATGATAAGTCTTATGGAACATCTTGAAAAGCTAGGGTATTGGATACCGATAGCAGCTTTAGCATTTGCAATATGCTGCAGGGGCTAAGGATCAGTAGAAGGTTCAATAGAGGAGAGTTCAGTCTGAAGGTTGGAAATTGCGCAAGTGTTGCTGCTTTAACCGTATGATCGATTTCTCTTTATATGCCTATGGGCAAAACCTTATTGTTAAAAGAATGTTATTATGTTTCAAATTTTTTTTCGAACATCATTTCTTTTTTATGTTAGATAAACGTGGTTTTAAGATTATTTTTAATGATAAAATTTTACTCTATTTATCATAGCGATGATTTATGTGCGAATAGTTATTTTCAACAAGGTATTATGTCTTACCTCATGTGAATATTCAATCTATTAACATACATGTTCTGGTTATAAGAGAAAGTTAGATGAACGTCTAAACCAGACATTCCTTTGGCATTGTAGACTTGGTCATGTCAGTGAGAAGAGAATCAACAGGTTGCATAAAGATGGCCTTTTAGGTCAATATGATTATGTATTATATACAATTTGTGAGTCTTGTCTAACGGGTAAAATGACCAAATCTCTGTTTAATATAACTAGAGAGAGCTACGGAACTTATAGGACTCATACATACTAGTGTATGCGGACCTATGAAAGTTTAAGCTAAGGGTGGATATTTGCATTTCATTATTTTCACTAACGATATATCAAGATATGTATTTGTGTATCTTACGAAACATAAATCTGAATCGTAATGTTCAACAGTTTCCGCAGTGAAGTGGAGAAACAAACCAGAAAGAGTATCAAGGTGTTGAGGTCTAACCGTGGTGGAGAATATCAAAATCATGATTTTTCTCGATTATCTAATAAAAAATGGGATTTTATCCTAATGGACTTCTCTTGTGACACCCCAACATAATGGTGTATCCGAAAGGATAAATCGGATCTGTAATGGATTTCCCAGAACTTCTAATAAATTTATGGGTTATGTTTTAAAAATGTCGATCTATCTTTGAACAAAGTTCCCACTAAAGTCGTCTCTAAGACATCATATTAGATATGAAAAAGACGAAAACCCAACCTGAAGCACATAAGGGTTTGGGGTTGTACTCTATTCGTAAAAAGATTGCAATCAGACAAGCTAGATGCTAGGTCTGATAAGTGTAGATTCATCGATTATCCCAAGAAAACTATGGGATATTATTTATTTCTACCACCTTTCTGAGTACAAAGTGTTTGTGTCTAGAACTGCAATCTTTCTGAAAATGAATTTCTTGAAGAAGGAATTCATGGTGGAGAAATAGTTCTTGATGAAATTCAAGAATCCAATGAACCAGCGCAAGTTCAAGGACATCAGATGTCAAGTGAGTAAGCTTGGTTGGGTGATCTACTACTAAACCCAAGGGCTCCATCTTCAAATAATGAAATGAGGGCGTCTGTTCATAAGTTCAAGAACATGTTCAAGAACAAGTTCAACAAGACATTCCAGTATAGGTAGGACCTGTTGCACAAGCCTCTTTGAGAAGGTCTATCCGTTCTCAACGTGCGCTTGAAAGATTGAATCTGATGGTGCAAAAGGATGTGATTGCTCATAGAGATGATGATCCTTGACTTTCCAAGAAGTTATACAAGGTCCAGATTATGAAAAATGGTGAAAAGCCATGAAATCCAAGATGGAATCTGTGAAGATCATCGAAGTATGGACTTTGATTGATTATTCTGGGATTTTCAGACCAATTGGTTGTAAATAGATTTAGAAAAGAACATTGAAAAGGATGGACAAGTAGAGACCTATAAAACTCATCCAGTGGCAAAGAGTTATAGTCAACGTGAAAGGATTGAATATAAAGAAACATTCTTTCATGTGGTAATGCTCAAATCTATTTGGATTATACTTGTAATAACTGCCTACTATGACTATGAGATATGAAAAATGGACGTGAAAACAACGTTCCTTAACAGAGAGCTCCAGGAAGAAGTCTATATGACTCAATCTGAGGGTTTCACGTTGCCATCTCAAAGTGACATGATGTGCAAGTTTCAAAGGTCCATATATGGACTTAAACAAGCTTCTTGGAGCTGGAACATTCACTTTAACAACGCAATTGAAGATTTTAACTTTGTTAGATGTGAATAAAAACCTTGTGTATACAAGATGGTTAGTGAGAGCATGGTTGTCTTCCTTGTGCTATATATAGATGACATATTACTCATAGAGAATGACATACCAGTCTTGCAAAGGACAAAATTATGGTTGTCTGATTAGTTCTTTATGAAGGATCTAGGAGAAACGACCTATATTCTAGCAACAAAGATCTAGATGGATAAATCAAAGAGGTTGCTTGGACTGTCCCAGTCTCTGTACATTGACAATATCGTAAGACGATAAAACTTGGAAAATTATAAGAAATACTATCTTACGATAGGCACTGAAATTACTCTCTCTATGGAGGATTGTCCTAAGACCAGGAAGAGAGAGAACGTATGATTGAGATCCTATATGCTAGCGTAGTGGGAGCCATCATGTATTCCATGATATGTATTAAGTCTGACGTAGCCTACCCGCTAAGTGTAGCGAGTAGATATTAGACAGATCTTAGTGAGAGACACTAAAAGTTGGTAAAGACCATCCTTAAGTACTTGAGAAGGACTAAGAACCAGTTCCTTATCTATGGAAGTTTTAGCTTGGAATTAGAAGGATTTACTGGTACGAGTTTCTCTACAGATAAGGATGACAATTGATCCATTTCAGGCTATGTGTTTTGCCTGAATGGAGGAGTAGTAAGTTGGAAAATTACCAAGCAGGCTACAATAGTCGATTCGGTCACTTAAGTAGAATACATAGTTGCATGTGAGGCGGCTAAAGAAGCGGTTTGGATAAGAAAGTTCATAGATGAACTTAGTGTGGTACATTCGATAAAGGAACTTGTTTTGGATGAGAAAGTTTATAGCTCTGACGAAGGAACCAAGGTCTCATCAGAGATCAAAGCATGTTTTGTGGAAGTACCATCTTATTCGAGAAATCATTGAGCGTCGGGACGTTCAAATCCAAAAAGTATATAGAAAGAAAAATGCACCATATCCATTCACGAAGACACTTGGGTCAAATGAGTTTGATAAGCATAAGTAGAGGATCGGATTGAAGGACATTGTGAACTGGAACTAGTTGTAACACATGTTAGACATTGTTGTAGAAGCTCATAACGAGTTATGTATTACTTTTAGACATCATTTTATTTTATATGCCATTATATTTTTATCATTTTGATGATTGTCATAAGTGTATGATAGAGTACATGATTAAGTCTAGAAACTTGATGTTATGATAGAGATCATAATAAAAAAAGTCAAGTTTTAGTAAGACTTAGTCTATACCATTCTTGCTTGTTGGATTACTAACCAGACTTTAGTGATCCGGAAAGAATAATATGTATGTGATGGTTTCTTGTGATAGAATTTAGTATATCTCTTTTACTAAATCACATATCTGGGTGATGCACATTGAGATGTGATCATTGAACTGGCCTAAAGGGATAATTATATAATGGTTAGATTACCAATATATTGTCAATAAGATTTCTCAAAGGATCGAAACGTTAGATTTTTCCTTAGATTTGAGATCAATATAGTAATTGTTATTTAATATATTATTCTTTGATTCTAGAAATATAGTATTTTTTGTGCATATGGATAGATATGATAGTAATTAGATGCTTACGTAGTTAGTGATTGATCAAGATGAGATCTGTCAACTCTTGGTATGAGTTCGAGCTCTATATTGTCAGCTATCGTAATGACGATAACAAATCCTCGACCAGGGTTACATGAATGAATAAATGAAGAAAGGAGTTTCTTGGGTTCATTCATCAGGCTGTTATGATTGGTAGGAAACATAATCTTTAAGGCTTGACATTAAAAACAATGCCCATGATTTATCCGGAGCTGTAAAGACGGAAGGAAATACTAACATCATCTTCATCGAAGTTGATTTTATCTCTGAGGGTTGTATATCAAATAAACGGACTGTTACGTGTATGGAGATACATGTACTTAGACTACTTGAGATATTACACTAAGGCAAGTAGGAGATTACAAGTATAGTGCCAAAATATAATATTAAATAGTCATGGGATTATTTTGTAAATACATAAAACATTAGCATTATAAAAGGGAAACAAAAAATAGTTTTCTGGCGACAATTCATTTTTCCCTAAAACAAAAACCCTAGCCCCCAAACAGAGACGAAGAACGGAGAAAGAACCGATTCCCCGTTAGTGATCAGATTCGCATCAAAAGTTGAAAGCAAATGCAAATCTCGGATACTCTAGAGGCTTCTTACATTCGAAACTCACATCCTACACTCGTTTATATTAGCCAAAACATGTAATTCTAAATCTTTCTTCGATTTGGTGAAACCCCTCAGGATCTCTTCCTGAAACATGACTAAATCTATATTCGAAGTGTTATAAAACACTTCCACTACCTCGATAGCAACTCTACATTTTCATCCTAGAATGAAAATTATTACAGACAAAAAATTATAAAATAAAAAAATGAAAAAGTGATACGAGACAAGAAATAATTCTTTTTTATATTATATTATATTTTTTGTTTTCAAAAGGTACATTTTATAACTATATATAGGTTTTATAAAAAAAATAAAAACAAGACATTTGAATAATTTTGAATAACGAAAAAAAATTACATAAAAATAAATTTAACAAAGTAAATAAGTACGAAATAATAGAACATTTTAAAAATCAGAAAATATTCACAAATACTAATTTGTATTCTCAACTTTTGCTTCTTAAAGACATAATAATTCATTTTCTTTCCAATTTCACCAAACAACGATACCAAAACTTCTAAAATTCACATGATTTTACTCAAATGTGTAACTAGTAACTAGTTATTACATAATTTATATACATACACGTATAAATATGTATATATGTGTGCGGAGAGAAGCGTCAGTGAGGCCGGTGAGTGGGCCCCATATACTGGGCACTCTTTTCTCACGTTTGGGCTTTTCGCACGTGAAAGTTACCTTATTATGTTTTTTGTTTAAGACAGCCTTACCCCCTCTGGGCCCCAAATGTCCCTCGCACCCCACTTGGGCTCCTTTTTTTCAAAAGCAGTGTTTCGCGCGCGCCCACTATGTCTTACAATTACGTAATTACCCTCACTCTCACCTTAGTCTCTTCTTCTCTTTTTTATCCCGCAATACCGATTCTACCCTTTTTTCACTGTCACTTCACATTTTGAGAATATCTTATTCGCAACACGTGTCGGTGTGTACGTAATGATAATGTATCCAACCTTTTTTTCCACGTATCTTTATTTTAGTTAATGTTTGGATAAATATATTGGCAGCAATGTTATGATAGGATAACTTCAAAAATACCTTCGTAAGAATAAAACATTTCAAAAATACCCTTTTCGAAAAGGAAAAAATTTTTAATTTCAAAAGTACCTTATAAATGTTGATATTCCCAAAATACTCCGCGACCTTACGACTCAGTTCGACCTAGCGATCCAGTTTGATCATGTGACCATTGTCCTTCTGCGACCCTTGTTCCTCTGCGACCCTTGGATCCCTGCAACCCTTGTCCCTCTTCGACCCTTGTCCCTCTGCGACCCTTTTTCCTCTGCGACCCTTGGACCCCTGCGACCCTTGTCCCTCTGCGACCCTTGTTCCTCTGTGACCCTTGTCCCTCTGCGACCCTTGTTCCTCTGCGACCCCTGCGACCCTTGGCGACCCCTCCGACCATTGCGACCCTTTTGACCATTGCGACCCTTCCGACCATTGCGACCCTTCCGACCATTGCGACCCTTCCGACCATTGCGACCCTTCCGACCATTGCGACCCTTCCGACCATTGCGACCCTTCCGACCATTGCGACCCTTCCGACCATTGCGACCCTTCCGTCCATTTCGACCCTTTCGACTAGTCTTTTCAATGTCAGACTACTGCTTTTTCCAGGTTCTAGCTATGTTTTTTATTTTACCAATGCCACATTGAAGACCTAACATTAAAGGTTCTTTAATGTGTCAATACATGCACCTTGGTCATTCTTTGTATTTATTGTCTTTCTGGATTTTAGGAGTCCATTTATTTTTCGTTATAAATAGAGGAGGAAAAACCGTAAAGCTACAACAAGCACAAAATCGTCTCTTGTTTCGAGTCTTTTCATTCTCTCAAAGGGCGATTTCTAACATCTAACCCTAAATTCTCTGAAAAATCCTTGTTACCTTTGTGACCGTTAAGGTCACATGGTCGACCTAGGGCATCGTGCTGTCTATTTGTTACTCAATGTCTTGGTAATCGTCGGACTCAGTCTGTATGCAGATACACACAAGTACTTACAACTTGGATGGAGGACTTTGTGATGTTTCTGCACTACATAAGGTCTTGGTAATCGGCAGACTCAGACATAAAGCTGTATCCGCGTTACCTAAGGTCACGGTTGGAGGTCATTTGCTACCGTGGAACTCACCATACATGACTCAAAGCCCGAAATGTCAATGGAGCATTTCTTGCGGGGAAGGAGTCATTAATCTTCGGCAAATTTGACCTTTTTTTCTTTCCTTTTTTTTCTCGAACTTTGCCTTTTTTTTTTCTTCTTCTTCAACTTTTTTCTTTCCCTTTTTTAACCGTTGTGACCTTTGAGACCTTATGTAACCTTATGTAACTCTTGTGACCTTTGAGACCTTATGTAACCTTATGTAACTCTTGTGACCTTTGAGACCTTATGTAACCTTATGTAACTCTTGTGACCTTTGTAACCTTTGAGACCTTATGTAATCAATATTTAAACATTGAAAATGTCTTACTTTGCATCTATTGTTCGTAAGATTATGACCCAATATGACCCGTTATGCGACGCTCAATCGGATTAAATTATAATCAAGTTTAAACGGGTACGACTCATGCGACAACACATAACCCTTGTACGACTCATGCGACCCAATATAATCACATATGACCCATGGACGACTCATGCGACCAAACATTACCCATGGACGTCTCATGCGACCACATAAGACCCTTGTACGACTCATGCGACCCTATATGACCACATATGACCCATAGACGACTCATGCGACCAAACATGACCCATGGACGTCTCATGTGCCCAACATAATACCCTTGTACGACTCATGCGACCCAATATGATCACATATGACCCATGGACGACTCATGCGACCCAATATGTCACATATGACCCATGGACGACTCATGCAACCAAATATGACCCTTGGACATCTAATGCGAACACATAAGACCCTTGTACGACTCA
>CM071874.1:10650897-10662943 GCA_036759665.1 Gynandropsis gynandra
AAATTTTTTCTGAAAAAGGGCTAAGTGTGCAACAATTTCAACATCTATCCGTCTGGAATGTCTTAGTTGACAGAAAGCTGACGAGCACAGTTACTACTGTGACTCCAATTTGCAAGGACTTAGTGTATGAGTTTTATGCTAATCTGTCACCTGAAATAGAAGATTTAGGCTCAGCTCAGTTTGGCACCACGTATGTGCGTGGTAGAATTCTGAAATTTAGCGCGGAAGTCATCAATGGACACTGTCACAAAGGAGTTGATAGAAGGAGTTGGATATGGACACTGTCACAAAGGAGTTAACAGAAGGCAGGCTTAGTTCATGGTCTGGGCAAATCCCGAATTCCAAATTGCAATGGGAGTATGCCTTGCTGAATAAGATTTCCAGAACGAATTGGATTCCGAATAAGAAATCGGATGCTATTAGGCAGGACACTGCATTATTCCTTTACTGCGTGAAAAATGACATTCCCATCAACTTTGGGAAGGTGTTTCTGGACGTTATTGTTGGACTTGGATTATCCAATTCAACCAAGTTCATTCTTCCATTTCCTTGCCTTATCCAGAACATCTTGGTTCAGCAAGTATCTTATATAATTGGGAAATCTGAAGCCCGGGAAAACACTCCATCTTGGATCAAATTAGATAAGCGTTATATGGAAAAAATGCCCTCGGCATCAGCTGCTGGATCCTCGAAGAGTAATTTAGTACGAGAACTTAAAGAACTTCGCCAAACCGTGACGGACACCATGAGCGACATGCTTCGCAAGATCGATGATCTCATCTTGCGTTCTCAGAGTAATCAAGTGCACTTATTTTGCTATGTCATTTGTTCTAGTTTATGTTGTGACTAACTTGTTTGAAATCTTATCACATAAACAGGGGGAGACATACAAAGAGAAGAAGAAGAGGAGGAGGAAATAGAAGTTGAAGAGATTCAGGAGGAATCGTCTTCACGGAGGAACAAAGGAAAAAAGAAAGAGAAATTGATTTGTTTTTCTTTCTTTTTAAGTGCACTTAAAAGACAATTGCTTAAGTGTACTTAATGATTGTTATTTTTCTATGCTTGATAATCTGAACTAGGGTGTTGAACTTCGTATTACTACTGTTATATGTTTGGATGTCTTTTTACTACAATATTTTGAATTCCTTGATTGTTTTGACGATTAGATGTTTTTGTGATAAGAATTCAAAGGGGGAGATTGTGAATGTAGTAAAAATTGGATCGGAGTTTGTTTGTGTTGTTTTAGGTAGTTGAGAAAACTAAGGGGGGGGAGTTATCCGTGGAGGTCTTTAGTACATTGTAGAAACCAACAAGTGTACCTAAAGATTGACAAGTAAATGACATAACTGTTTGATATCGTCTGGTCTTTTAAATATCGATTCAATAGTCTATCTTCTACAAGATTTTAGATGTAATCTTTGTCGGAAAAAGAAATAATAAAAACTTGGTCCCGGGCATCCACCCATTATACCCACAATGTTTGGCCATACTATCGCTATCCAAAATGGAAGGGAACACTAACCCGTTTATATAATTGATCTTATGGTAGGACATAAATTAGGAGAATTTGCACCTACTATAAATTTTCGGGGGCATGCCAAAAATGATAATAAATCTCTTCATTAATTAAATGAATTAAAAAATGAATATAGATTTTTTTAGGGAGAGGTAAACCTTATGATAATGTCAAGAAAGTGGGACAATGTTATTTCCTTGCAAAAGATGCAAAAATATGAAGTATCAAAGTCAAGAAATTGTTTGCAAACATCTTTACAAGGTGGATTTCATAGAGAATTACGAAATTTGGTTATTTCATGGAGAAAATTGTGAAATTAGATATATTGTGCAATAAACACAAGAAATAGAAAGAAATGAAGAAGTTGTTTATCAAGCATCGATGACCAATCTGATGAGGATATCACAAAGAAAGCAAGCCTCGAACGGACGGACAGAATGTATGGGTCGAACAGGAAAGACAATCACGTGGATGCACCGGACGCTGACGAGGACACGCGTGAAGCTTAGGAGGACACGAATATACGGACTGTTGACGAGACTTGCGGACTAATGGTCGCGTCCGATATTCGCAGGCCGGCTAACTCGGAGATGAGACTTTGTACGAAAACACCTAAATGGAGGCCTTTCCGAAGTCCAAATTTGAAGAAACAGAGACCATTGGAACCAGCACTCAAAGAGCATTCAGATGAGTACCGGATCACTATTGGAACGTCACTTTTCCAGCGACATCCCGGTGACATTTCCGACGAGACCTCTAGTGCACCCTTAGAGCCAAATTCCGATTTTTCAAGCATGTTGAAGGGGCATTGGACTAGATGGCTACAAGAGAAGATTCAAGACATCTTAGAAGCCTAAGAGATTGAACATCAACATCATTTGGAGGGTTTAAAGCCTCACAAGCCCATGGACCACACAAAGACCCATCAAGAGGAAGTGTCTTAGATTTGTGTCATTCAAATTCAAATTTGAATTCAAACTGTACCAAGAACACCTACAATTTAGGGCTTATTTTGTACATTATCAATAGGAATAAAATCTAGGAAGATTAGTGATCAATAAGAGTCTTAGACTTTTGAATAGGAGTGTAATGTGATAAGTTTGTTTTAGCCTTCTTTCTTTTTAAGGAGGCACACATGAATAATAAAAAACAAGTCATTTTCGAACCAATTATAGACCAAAGGAGCTAAGCTCATTGTTATTAAGATTGAGAGATTCATATCACATAAATCGATCAAGTCCGGGACTTGCTCGATTCGACTTATCAAGTAACGAACCACGGTTGCTTGTGGCATCTTCTATCGTCCTAAGAGTTCTAGAGGTGCATATACTCAAGGGTTTTGGACGGTCTCACTGAGATTTAGATCAACGTTCTTCAGCACGTATCCGTCTACGGGTTCCAAGGCATCCATCCGCACAACCGAGTGAAATGCACGATCCAATCACACATCAGTTGGTATCAGAGCCACGTTCTCACGGTTGTATCTATCCAATTCTTATTCATTTTATTCCTAAAGGATTTGGTTTTCATCTCTCTTTTAGGTTCATCCAAGGAGTCATTTAGGGTTTAGAGTTAAAAAAAGAAACGGCCAAAGAGCCTAAGAAAAAAAACAAAGAAACGACCAAAGAGTCCAAGAAAAACAAAGAAAACGACCAAAGAGCCTAAGAAAAGAAAAAATAACAAAAACTAAAAGTAGAAACAAAGAGCCCAAAGGGCCACTCCTTAGAGGCTGAACCACCACTCCTTAGAGGCTGAACCAAGGAGACACCATCCTAAGTTCATCATCAAAGAGCGACTCAATACACGAGAAACACACCACTCGCGGCAAAGCAATTGGACCCGGACGACGAACACGTTTTGAAAACATGAACTCGAAGATAGGGAGTCCAAAAGAACCTGAGATCAGTCCACCAACGGATCCCAAAGGAACCTAGTAGACCTCACAATCATCGGGGACTAAGCTTGATAAGAAGGTTGAGTGATTATCTTCGATTGAATTCGTTTGTGCGTAGGTTATTTCTCAATTTCTTTTGCGTGAGTACTAACTTGTTTTGGTCACATTTCCTTTGATTCATCATTTCCAACGAGAGTGAAGGATCAGTGAATAGAGCACTGGAGCCTCAAGTGATACGAGAGGAATTTCAAGCTCTCCAAGAGTAAATCGCGAATCTCACGTGTCTCCTCACGGTTCAACAACAATCATCGCGGCTCGAAAGGGGAGAACCGGCTCATCCAAGGCCAAATCATGATCAAGAAAGGCCTGGAATAACACCTAGGGGAGGCCAAGAACCACATCCTAGAGCTGAACTAGAAGAGGACGAAGATCACAATGAAAACTTGCATTTTGGCCGATACGGTGGGGGAGGTGCAAACAGACCCTCCGATGACGAAGATAACCTACCCATCATGGCAAGACGAAGGCAAGAGGGAAGAGCACCACATAGAGACTTCCATGACCATGATAATGGTGGTGTGAGAGTGGACATTCCCATGTTTACCAGGGGTAGCGATCCGGAGGCATACTTGGAGTGAGAAAGATGCACGGAGATGGTGTTTGATCTCCACGAGTACACCGAGCAACGAAAGATCAAACTAGTCACTGCTAAATTCAGTGACTACGCTTTGATTTGGTGGGATCAAATTCATCCATTTCAGAAGGATGAAGGGTGACCCACCGGTCAACACATGGCGGTAACTCAAGCAAATCATGGGAAGCCGATACACACCTTTTTATTATTATGAAGAAGCGCGTAACAATCCGAATTTCCTTGTGCAGGGATCCTTATTCGTGGAGGATTAATACAAGGAGATGCAAAAGTTGATGGTGAGGGTGCAAACTCAAGAGGACGAGCGGACCACCATGGACCGCTTCAAACGAGGCCTCAACATCAATATTTTGGAGCAAGTGGAGCCACATCGGTGCTAAACACTCAATGAGCTGCTGGATCTCGCCATATTATATGAGAGACAACCATTAAGGAGGTCGAGGCATCAACGGTACGGAGGAAGCAGCTCCAACACGCGGCAAAGTTTTTCGCAAAACATCCGCTCGGACCGAACCGAGCAGCGACCCGTGCGCACATACGTGCGTCCAGATTGCGCACCACCCTGCATGGACCGGACACAACGATCGGAACCACGACTTGGGCAGAAGCCAAGGGAAAGCGACCGAGCACTGAGGCCCCACCCCAAACCAGACGTCCAACAGTATAGGAGAGGGAGCACCGAACCGAAGACACATCAAACCTGAGACATCACTTGTTTTCGGTGTTCCGTACGAGGACATTACGCGCGGGATTGCCCAAACCAACGCTCCATGATCATTCTCGAAAACGGCGATATCGAGTCTGATCATTCATCCGACCGAGAGAAAAAAGTAGAGGAGATAAGCTTCGAGGAGGAGATAGACGAGGATCCAGTGCTTGGAAGACTCTTGGTGACACGACGGGTCCTTAGCACACAACCTAAGGACGATGTGGCCGAACAGTAGGAGAACATCTTCCACACTCGAGGTCACATCCACGACAAGATATGCAGCATCATCATCGACAATGGGAGTTGCACCAACGTCACGAGCACCATTGTTGTGGATAAGCTCGGACTCACCACTCTAAAGCATCCGAAGACATACAAGCTCCAATGGCTCAACGATAGCGGAGAGACGAAGGTAACCAAGCAAGTTTGAGTACCATTTCGGATTGGGAGATATGAGGATGAGATCCTATGTGATGTGGTACCCATGCAAGCAAGTCACCTATTGCTTGGCCGTCCTTGGCAATACGATGCAAAGGTGCAGCACGACGACTACACCAACCGGTATTCCATCCGACACAAGGGCAAGAAGATCAACCTACTGCCCTTATCACTGAAGCAAGCTTATAAGGATCACCTTCACATCGTGCAGCAGGCTAGGAAGGTTGAGGAACCTAAAAAGTCGTTCATCATCACCAAGGGTTCCAAGAAGGCATTGCTCGCAAACCGGCCGATGGTTCTCGTACGATATAAGGAGGTATTATTGAATGAGAGGCTACTAACGTTTTACCGCGGCCTTTTAGTTTAACTAATGCACCTAGTACATTCATGAGGTTGATGAATCATTTTTGTAGGGCCTTCATTGGTAAATTTGTGGTAGTATACTCTAAGAACATTAGGGAGCATGTAGAGCACCTTAGAGCGGTCTTAGGTGTTCTTAGAGCGGAAAAGTTATATGCTAACATGAAGAAGTGCACCTTTTCTACTAACAAGTTGGTTTTACTAGGCTTTGTTATTAGTGAGTAGGGTATCCTTGTGGATCAAGATAAGGTCCAAGTTATCAAGGATTGGCCGGCACTGAGCACGGTTGGAGAGGTCCGAAGCTTCCAAGGCCTCGCGGGGTTTTATCGACGATTCATCCGCAATTTCAGCACCATTGCGGCACGAATGACTGAGCTCATGAAGAAAGACTGAGCCTTTGTGTGGCGAGACACACAAGAGAGAGCGTTCCAAACGTTTAAGGAGAAGCTGATCCACCCGCCTCTCCTATCTCTCCCCGACTTCACCAAGACATTCGAAGTTTTGATGAGGATCAACGACAACGCCTATCAACTTGATCTTCGAGATAAGTACAACATTAGTTCATCATTCAATATCACTTATCTTAGCCCTTGTATTGCAGATGAAACGGATTTGAGGGCAAATCCTTTTCAAGGGGGAGGGAATGATGAAGATATCACAAAAAAAGCAAGCCTCGAATGGACGGACGGAACGGATGGGTCGAACGGGAAAGACAATCACGTGGACACACGGGACACTGATGAGGACGTGCGGGACACTGACGAGGATGCGCGTAAAGCTTACGAGGACGCATATATACGGACTGTTGACGAGAGTTGCGGACTAACGGTCGCGTCCGATATTCGCGGGTCGGCTAACTCGGAGATCAGACTTTGTACGAAAACACCTAAATGGAGGCCTTCCCGAAGTCTAAATTTGATGAAACAAAAACTATTGGAACCAACACTCAAAGAGATTTCAGATGAGTACCGGATCACTATCGGAACATCACTTTTCCGGTGACATTCCGGTGACGTTTCCGACGAGACCTCTAGTGTACACTTAGAGCCAAATTCTAAGGTTTCATGCATGTTGAAGTGGTCTTTGACTAGATCTAAGGCTAGGAGGCTATCAGAAAAGATTCAAGACATCCTAGAAGCCAAGAGATTGAACAACAACATCATTTGAAGGATTTAAAGCCTCACAAGCCCATGGACCACACAAAGACCCATCAAGAGGAAGTGTCTTGGATTTGTGTCATTCAAATTCAAATTTGAATTCAAATTGTACCAAGAACACCTATAATTTAGGGCTTATTTCGTGCATTATCAGTAGGAATAAAATCTAGGAAGATTAGTGGTCAATAACAGTCTTAGACTTTTGAATAGGAGTGTAATGTGGGAAGTTTGTTTTGGCCTTCTTTCTTTTTAAGGAGGCACGCATGAATAATAAAAGAGTCATTTTCGAACTAATTACAGACCAAAGGAGCTTAGCTTGATATTGAGATTGAGATTGAGATTGAGAGATTCATCTAACACAAAAATATCAAGTCGGGGACTTGCTCGATTCGACTTATCAAGTAACGAAGCACGGTTGCTTGTGGTGTCTTCTATCATCCTAAGAGCTCTAGAGGTGCATATGCTCAAGGGTTTTGGATGGTCTCACTGAGATTTGGGCCAACATTCTTCAGCACGTATCCGTCTACGGGTTCAAAGGCATCCATTCGCACAACCGAGTGAAACACACGATCTAGTTGTGCATCACAATCTATATATGAAAATGGTGTCAGATGGTTTTCCTGGAGTTATTGAACAAACGCATGAAGACATGCCGAAAAATAAGGCACACTGATTTTTCAACCTAATGGATTTGGCGAAATAACCTATATACAAAGGTTTTCGTGAAGGTCAATCTCGTTTATCTGTGTCTTCAAGATTGATGAGTATACAAATAGACTTCAATGTTGCTGAAAATTGCATGGTTTCATTTTGCAAAACCATGCGTGAATATTTACCGAAAAAATAATCAAGCTCCCGAAACATACTACGAAACAAAAATGTTTTAAAAGATTTGGGAATATCACATGAAAAAAGTGATGTTTGTAGAAACAATTGCATGATGTTTTGTGGAAATAATAAATACTTGTTGGAATGTAAATTTTGCGATGCAAATAGATTTCGTCCAAAGAAACCATCTTCACGTAAATATATACCGCACAAAAAGCTATTTGAAGGTTATTTGAATCGAAAAAAACCACTGCGGCAATGAGATAACACACAGAACACTCGACGAGTGAAGTATAATACAACATCCATCGGATTGTAAGGCTTGGAAAGATTTCAATGAAATATTTCTTGAGTTCACGTATGAAAAGGAGAAATATTTATATTTGCGTGTGCACCGATGGTTTTATTCCATATGGATAATCTGGAACTCTATATTCTCTATGGTTGGTGATTTGTCTCTATATAATTTGCCTCCCGATATGTGTTTGAAAAGAGAAGTAATGGTTCTGAAGTTCCTGATTTCAGGATTAGAACATTTAAAAAAAATTCGATGTCTTTGTGCAACCTTTAATTCATAAATTAAGACATTTAGGGAACGATGAAATTCTTGCTTATGACGTGAGTGCGAAGAAAAATTGTACATTGAAAGTGGTTTTGTTGTGGACCATTAGCGACTTTCCTACCTATATAATGTTATCTGGATGGAGCACGTACGAGAGATTGACATGTCCATATTGTATGGAGGATACAGATTAATTTCGACTAGTACATGGGAAGAAACCATATTCGTTTGATTATCATAGAATATTTCTTTCTCGTGGACATGCTTTCTGAAAAGATAAAAAATATGTTCAAAAGAACGTGGTATAAAAAGAAGAGGCACCATGCATTTAAACCGGAAGGCAAATCTTTTACGAACGATTAAACACAATGGGAGATTTACAAGAACTGATAGAATGCGGTGGAGATCATGAGCATCAAAATCCAAAAGGACAAGGTGAATGACATAACTGGTAGAAACGTAGTATCTTTTGGAAACTACCATATTGGAAATCACTGGTATTATGTCATAATTTGGATGTTATGTATATCGAAAAAAACTTTTTCAATAACATCATAAACACTATTTTGAATGTGATGGGGAAAACTAAAGATAATAAAAAATCAGGAAAAGATTTGACGACAATATGTCGAAGACCTGAGTTGGAGTTACGAGATGGAAGAGAACCTATCCCAGTATTCAGACTGCCTGGCCAAGCGAAAACTGCATTATTAAGGTAGTTAAAAGAAGATGTTAAGTTTCCAGATGGATATGAATCAAATTGCTCGTTGTGTGGATAATGTTGGTTCGAGGATAATTGTCATGTTTTCATGCAGCGACTCACTCCCACTGTATTTTCTGAGCTCTTACCACAAAACGTTCATGATACGTAATGCGGAATTAGCATATATTTTCGAGATGACTTAGAATTAATGAAAAACAATATCTCTGCTCGATGAGAAGGAATTGACATCAATCCGACCCGAAAATATGGTAAGTATGATCAATTCATCACAATAGATCAAGCATATCAAGTATAAACATGAAATATCAAACACCATTGAAACGTCGAAGATAAGAGTGGTGGGCCGTAGTAAAGATCTAACCGCGAGGAGTTATAAGCACAGATAAAAAATAAGATCTGTTGCAAACTAATCACCCGAAACCGATACGGTTAATTGACACAGACTATCGGGAGAAGATTCTCGCAAGAACTGACATAGATAAATAATACATGTACGATTATGAAGATGTTGAACCGGGAGATGCAGAAGATCAAAACAACGACGAATTCAATGAACAATTGAAGGAAGACTCGCTAATCGAAGAATCTACCGATGAAGAAATGTATATTATGTAATTGTAATATATAACTTTATCTAACTTTTTAATTTTTTTTAACTTAATATATTCAAATTTCAATAGGCATCGTTGGCAATGTCAACATAAACTCGTTGAAATATTAAATTCTACTCGATACTTAGAAAATTTTCAAGGTTTTCAATTTGTAACGGGCACTACAAGAAAATCATGATTTAGGGACGGATTAGAGACAACCAGTGGTAGTCCACAAACTTGCGTCGCCACATGTCATCCGTCCCCAATCTGCCCGCAATTAACGACGGAAAATTCAGTCCGCAAACGGTCCGCATTTAAGGACGGAAATTTTAATCCGCAAACAGTCCCTAGAAAAGGACCAAAATAGGACTCGGAATTTGGGGACGGATGGTGGTCGTCCCTAAAATTGGGGACGGCCACCATCCGTCCCCAATTTTTAGGGACGCAAAATGGTCTATGCCTATTTTTTTAAAATAAAAAAATAAAATAAAAATAAAGTTTGATTAGATTAAAGTATAGAAATTAATATCTAAAAATAATTAAAGAGCATACATATAACTAACATTTTTAATACTAATCCGTTGGAGGTATTTCCGAATCATCATGATCGAAATCACTGTTCTGAAATGCATCCCAATCGATGTTACGCATTTGCGATTTCATCATGCTCAGAAACTTTTCCATTCGCCTTTATGATCGTTCAGCTCGCTTTCTTGATCGTTCAGCCTCCTTTAGTGCTTGTTCAACGCACCTTTCGGATTCTTATTGCGCCTCGAACACTTTTGATAGCTTATGTCAGAACTCGTACTCTGATACTTTTTCTTTACCTTTGGAGGAAGTTGAATGTAGTGAGGTCATTCCTCAAAGTCTGAAAATACGACCTTTGTATGGCGTAACTTGCTGTAAAATAAATATCAAGAATTAATGACATTTATAAATAGTAAAATTATATCATATTGAAATGTCATTAATTTACCTCGAGATACAATTCGTTGTACTCTTCCTAACTAAGGGTAGTTTGTGTTCTGTCTTCTCTCGGGGAAATTTGCGATACTCGTTCCGCTGCCATATTTTCAATTTCATCTGAAGACTTTTCACCTTGGGATCCACCCACGAACCATCTGACTTCTTAACGTGCGTACGTTCCAACAATTCTAGGTACGATGGTTCGGATCCCTTCTCTTTCGCCTGAAACAAATAAAAAAGATATAAGTTTAATGAAATGTTAATTTTATATAAATGCATAAATCGTAGAATAAAGCTTACCAGATCTTTGTATACTTCTGCAAAAGAACGAGATCCTGCCGTATGTACGCTCATCTCGTATCCTTCTCTATCAGAACGTCGGGATTTACTTGCTCGCTCGCTTTTTTCCTTAAATTTTGGATCATCCCAATGTGCGCACATCTGATCCCAAACATCTTCCTCTATCCAAATGGGTTTTCCTTTCTTCTTTCGTCTTTTGTGACATATACTTACGATAGACTTTAGACGAAGTCCCGCATGTTTGTCAAATTCAGACTTTACTAGTCCGGTAATTTCGAGATTCCAATAAAATTTTTGCTGAAATAATAAAAAGCTTATTATATTTAAATTGTAATTTCAATTACTTGATAAAATTAAAAATTGTTTAAAACATACCACAAATGATTTCCACCATCGTTGCTTAATTTCTGGATCGGTATGTGTCCAATTGTAACACGGCCGATCATAATCAGCTTTTATCGTCATTGATATGTTACGATTAAGTTTACCATATCCAAACCTACAAATCAAAATGAAAGATAAATTAACATTTAATTAACTATTTATAATTGATATTTGAATTTGAGTATACGTACCATAGTTCGCCGTTTCCACGAATAGGGTCTAAACGAGGAAGCTTGGGTCGTTCTTCATCCATTGCTAAAATTTCTTCTACAGTTGGTTCATCGTGCATCTTAGATTCGTGATGCATTACTGGATCGGGTGGTGGTTGGATTTGCGGATAATAAGGCATATATTGCGCTGATTGTGTCGATCCAGTGTTTCGGAAGAAATTTGGATTCATATATTCTTCAAACCCTGAATTGGAATGTCGAGAATGAGATGAAAGTTTGCCACTTTCCTCGGATTGAGGGCGGTTTCTCGTTTTACCACCTCTTCCAATGCGTCGCGATATACTGAAATGTGAAATTAAAATATTACGATACCACCCCCAAACCAATCATCTCAATTTCAACATAAATTTCTCAATTTCAACATAAATTTAAACTATAAAAAACATAGATATCGATACCACCCCCAAACCAATCATATATCCAACAAGCAATTTCAGCGAAGCACTTGAATACACAAATCGATCCTTAAAGCTAGACATATGAACCCAAAGCAAGAAGTCGTTCATACAAAATCTCTTCGCCGGTCAAAACTGGAGGAGGAGATTTCCACACAATTACATTCCTTTTGAAATTTCTCTTGTTGCGCCGTAATGCATCATCAACGGGAAGAAACCGACGATGACAATCAAACCAACTCATCTTTCTTCCATGTTTCAACGGAAAAACATCTGTTTCCTCCATGCAATATGGACAAGTCAATCGACCATGCGTTGTCCATCCAGATAACATACTA
>CM071874.1:10663062-10707363 GCA_036759665.1 Gynandropsis gynandra
TAATTCTTTTAATTCTTTAATAAGTGGTTGAAGAAATATATCCAAACTTCTTTTCGGATGATTAGGCCCGGGAATCATTATTGTTAAGAACAAAAATTCCCTTTTCATGCACATATCCGGTGGTAAGTCGTAAGGTGTCACTATAACTGGCCACAATGAATAATTCTTCCCAGACATCCCAAATGGATTAAAACCATCTGTACAAAGGCCTAAATAGACGTTTCAACTCTCAGCCGCGAAATCAGGATATACCTTGTTAAAGTGTATCCACGCCTCACCATCTAAGGGATGACACATCTCTCCTTCACAACTTGAATGCTCAGCATGCCATCTCATGTCGCTTGCGGTCTCCACAGATTGATACAATCTTTTTAATCTGTCTGTAATTGGTAAATACCACATACGACGATATGGAATCGATTTTCCATTTTTTGTTAAATAAACCGATCTTTTCTACAAGATCGACAATTACTCATATCCGATGCCTCTCTCCAAAAAATCATGCAATTGTCTTCACAAACATCAATCTTTTGATATGGAAATAAACCCAAAGATCGCATCATCTTCTTTGCCTCATAATAGGAGTCTACTGCATTATTATCTTCTGGCAAATAATCTCTTACTAATTGCAATATCGAATCCATGCAATTCTCAGACAAATTATTTTCAGTCTTCAAATTCATCAAACGTGCAGACAGAGATAACTGTGATAAACCACTCCTACAACCATCATAAAGTGGATTCCTAGCACTTTCTAGCACTTCTTCAATACTTTTTGCTTCTTCATTCGGATCTTCTTCAATATTTTCGTTTTTTTCACGGAATACATTTTGCACCATTTCCACATAAGGGTTCATTTCTACATCTTGAGAAGACTCAAATTTATGATGTATAGTGCCCCTACTAAAGTTTTCCACAACATTACTAGGTCGTGGTGCCAATTTTTCTCCATGATATAACTGATCATCTCGTTTTCATACGTATTTCTTGCACGATTTTAGAGATGTTTATGATATATATGTGTTGCTTTACGTATGATTCCGTATCCATTTTACTTGTTTTCATGTTTTCATGTTCTTACAGGTTTTTACGCGTATTCGGCTCATTCCGGAGCTAAAGGACATGCACGAGGCTAAGTACCAACATCTAGGATCATCACGGGACAAACGGGACGAGAATTAGCATGAAGAGCCACCACCCGATCGGGCACAACTCACACCCGAGCGGCCAAAAGCCACGACAATTTTGGGCAGCAATTCACACATGACTCGGGCAAGGAAATCCACCAGGGGGGCCTGATACCCGAGCGGGCACACCTCCAGCCCGATCGGGCGCTCCATGCACCTCGCGATTCTGCGCGTCCGACCTCGCCGTACCCGAGCGGGTAAATTGTACCGCCCGCTCGGGTCGCGACCCTCTTCTACAACTTCAATTAAGTTAATTTGACTTAAAACAAATGGAAGTTTGTGGAGGACTCATAAAATAAGGAAAACGAATTTAGAGGGATAAAAAGGGGCCAGAGGACGACATTGGAGCATGCTTTATTCAGTTCGTGATTAAGGAGAGAGTAGAGAAGAAGGAGGAGATTCTTGCGAGGAGGCACACGAGGAGCATTGGAGATCAACCCCATACTTCGGTTTCGTTTGGTTTTCATGTTCCTTAAACCTTCTATTCCGTTTATGTTTCTTTACAGACGCATGAGCGAGTAGTTTTGTTTGTTCTAGGAGAAGGGATTAGCCCATGGCTATCCCGGAACCACTTTCGATTTATCTTTGATTGCATCTTCCCGTTTTCGTTTATCTATTCTTTATCTGAGTGCTTAATTTACTTGTGTTTGCGATGGCCACATAGATGCATGTGTTAGGGGTTAGGAGAAGTACCGAAAGGAGAATTCTAGTCCTAGAAGATCAGGTTTAGAACAACCGAGGTTAGGCCACGAAAGTAGGGTAGCAACGGTTGACGGTAAAACGGATGAATCATAGTTCTTATGGGTTTAGTTCAATGTGTCAGCCACGAAAGTAGGGGGCAACTTGACTAGATCACGTCTATGCCTCGAGAGAGGGTAGATATCATGTTAGGATCGTTTACCTTAGATAACTTGACTGGGATTGCATGATAGATAGATTGATTGTTGGTTTCGGTTGTCTTGTGGTGAAACCGGTTTCCTAGAACGTTTGTGTCATCTTTAAGAACTAATTTTTTTATTTACTTTTAGTATTTCATTCTTCAAACCATATTTCGTTCGTTAGCAAGTTTATTCACAGTTAGAGTTTAGGTTGTGTTGCGTAGTCTCTGTGGCATCGACACCTGAAGTACTACACACGTGCCGTGCACTTGCGGGTAGTTTAGGTTATTTATTTAACTTTGAGAACGCATCAATAACCACATGATATAATTCGAAGTATAACCTCTTAAATAAAGATGCTTCCAAACAGTTCTCTCATTAACAAATTTTTCATTCTTGCATTTGACGCATGGACAAACCAATGTACCCGTTTGTTTGTAAACTTTTTGATTCGTCGCCATTGTCATAAACTGTGTGACGCCTTTTATAAATCTTTCGATACGCTTTGAGATTCTGGATCAATTCTTCTGTATATCCATTGTCTAGAAACGAAAATGTTCGATCTTGATGAAGATGCCATTATAATCGCAAACACTATTGAAGATATGCGGTGAAAGATATGAGAGTTGCTTATGAAAAACGGAAGAATGGTGAGCGGTTAAATAGATTATTTATAGACGAATTAGAGACGGATTACGGACTAAGAAAATAGTTTTTCGAAGAGTCGTCCCGAATCCGTCCCTAAAATGGTTTTTTAAAGTCCCTGATTAGGGACGGTCTCCGCGTCGTCCCTAAAATTGGGGACGGAAGGAGATGTCGTCCCTAAAATAAGGACGGAAAGAGATGCCGTCCCTAATTTGGGGACGGATGTTTGGCCATCCCTAAATTTAGGGACGGAAGGTGCTATCGTCCCTAAATTTGGGGATGCTCGTGCTCTACCGTCCCAAATCTGGGACGCCCTACTCATCCGTCTCTAATCCATCCGTATTTGCGGACCAATTAGGGATAGTTTTTCGGTACAAAAAATTGCGGATGGATTCGGGACGGATTTCATTATCCATCCCTAATCCGTGTATAATCTGTCCCCAAATTTAGGGACGGAAATTTCAGTACCCAAATTCCGTCCCAAATTTTGAATTTTCTAGTAGTGGGGTATCCACTGGGAAAACGCAATGGATGTCCGTTGAGACTGTTTAGGCGGTCAACGGATGACCGTTAGTAGACACCAACGGATACCCATTGGTCGTGTGTAATAGATACCTGTTGAAAAGTATCATCATGGTTATCCTACGCCTACAACATCAATTTTAGTTCTCAACGGGTATCCGTTGGAACGTACAACGAATGCCCATTGAGCAAAGAGAAGGTTTCCGGGGATGGTCCGCATCGTCATACTTCGGGATCGAAATCATTCCCGAAATAAAAGAAAGAATTGTTCAATTTTTCTTCATTATTTAATTTTTATTGTTATATAAAATTTTGACCTAATTATATTAGATGCAGAGGATGGGAAGATAACCAACTCTTCTTGAGCTGGTTTTAGAAATTCACGCATTGAAGAAGTTCGTCGTCGGGGAAAAGAGCGGCGAACCTAAACTCGTCGATGATGCGTTCTCAAAGTTAAATAAAATAACCTAAACTACCCGCAAGTGCACGGCACATGTGTAGTATTTTAAGTGTCGATCCCACAGAGACTACGCAACACAATCTAAACTCGAACTATGAATCAAACTTGCTAACGAATGAATATGGTTGAAGAATAAAATACTGAAAGTAAATAAATGAATTGGTTCTTAACGATAAAACAAACGTTCTAGGAATCCAGTTTCACCGCAAGACTACCGAAACCAACAATCAATCTATCTATCATGCAATCCCAATTAAGTTATCTAAGACAGACGATCCTAATATGATATCGACCCTCTCTCGAGGCATAGACACGTGATCTAGACAAGTTGTCCCCTACTTTCGTGGCTGACACCTTGAACTAAATCCATAAGAACTATGATTCATCCGTTTTACCCTCAACCGTTGCTACCTTACTTTCATGGCCTAACCTCGGTTGTTCTAAACCTGATCTTCTAGGACTAGAATTCTCCTTTCGGTCCTTCTCCTAATCCCTAACACATGCATCTACGCGGCCGTCGTAAACACAAGTCATTTAAGCACTCAGAAAAAGAATAGATAAACGAAAACGGGAAGATGCATTCAATGATAAATAGAAAGTGGTTCCGGGATAGCCATGGGCTAATCCCTTCTCTTAGAACAAACAAACTACTCGCTCATGCGTCTGTAAAAAAACATAAACGAAATAGAAAGTCTAAGGAACATGAAAATCAAACGAAAACCGAAGTTCGGGTGTTGATCTCCAATGCTCCTTGCTTGCCTCCTCGCAAGAATCTCCTCAATCACGAACTGAATCAAAAGGTCCCTCAATGTCGTCCTCTGGCCTCCTTTTATGTCCTTAAAGTCGGTCTAAATGTTGCCTTAATCCCTCCACGAAATTCCTTTTATTTTAAGTTAATTTAACTTAACTTAAGTTGCTGCTCGGGTCGCGACCCGCTCGGGCGCTCAATGTACCCGCTCGGGTACGACTAGGTTTGGTCGCGCGGATTGCGATCCGCATGGGGTGCCCGATCGGGCATGATTTGCGCCCGGTCGGGTGTCAGGCATTTTCTCGGGCGTTTCCTAGCCCGAGTCGTACGTGAATGCGCACCAAAATTTGTCGTAGCCTTTGCCCGGTCGGGTGTGAGTTGTGCCCGATCGGGTGGTGGCTCCTCTTGCTAAATCTCGTCCCGTTTGTCCCGTGATGATCCCCGGTGTTGGTCCTTAGCTCTGTGCATGTCCTTTAGCTCCGAAATGAACCAAATACGCGTAAAAACCTGTAAGAACATGAAAACATGAAAACAAGTAAAACGGATATGGAATCATACGTAAAGCAACACATATATATCATAAACATCCCTTAAATCGTGCAAGAAATACGTATGAAAATGAGATGATCAGTCGACCCTCTGGTGATACAGGCTGTAAAGCTGTGACGGAGAAGATCACACATCAATCACAAGTCTACGATTCAACTCACAATGATCTCAGTCCTTTACAAAAGAAAAAAATTCATTTAGAGATAAATAATAAGATTATTGTTTGTAATTATTTAATTAAATAAAATATTTTCTAATGATGCTAACTTTAACATTTTTATTTTTTATTTTGTTAGATCATATAAGGGACGTCTATAAAGTCTCGGTTCGCTCCAAAAGGATATCGTCGAGGACGTCACGATGGTACCGCTTGTGGTTCAAGAGAGTTACACGCAAGAACGACGTATCGAGCATCTCGAAACCAAACTTTGAACAACACAAGATGCTCTTCATGGAACGGAAGAAGCTCTTCAGGTAACTCAATCGAAACTTTAAGAAACTCGAGCAAAGATTCATCACATGGAGAGAATTATTGAATTGCTAACCGACCGAGCGTATCAACCACAAGAACCGAGGGAGGAAAGAACACCGAGACAACACCCGATAATCGATTCTGATGCAACCCCCTTCACGAGGTATTGGTGATCACGGGGATAAAGACGACGTTACTAATTTAGATGATTTGTAATAAATTATGTTTTTAATTTGTATAAACTTTTTTTTATTAATTTTATTTAACTTTTTTAATTTTTTCGTCGAGGTTTAAACGAATTCCCGTTGATATTTTTTGAAAAGTTAGACGGGCATCTTTTGGAATGAAAAATTCTTTTCTTTTCTTGGCAACGAACATCCATTGACAATTCTCGCCATTTTTGCCAACCAGTATCCATTTAACGCTTTTCCCACCATTTTTACATTTCAACGGATGTGCAACGATTATCTGTTACAAACCTCAACGGGCATTTGCTGCACTGTTTGTAACAGGCATCTGTTGATACAATCCAATGCATATATCTGTTACACCCCGGGTAAAAGTTATCAACGAATATTATCTGTTGTACGCCTCTTATAAATCGCAACACATCGTTGAAATCTGTTGGAAAACGCCTTTTAAATAGAAGTATGGTGATTTCCAACGGATATCGAGTTTTATGGCATATTCGTTTAGGATATCCTTTTTATAAGGTTTTGGATTTATTAAAACAAATTGATTGGAATTTATAAGTACGTTGACGATATGACACTGTGTGATGCTTGTTCATGGGCCAAATAAATAAGATCCATTTTCTTGGATAGTGATAATAAGACAGTGGTTTGCTTTGAGCTTATTCATTATGAAATTTGAGACCATACAATACTCCTTTCATTTCTAGTGCGTATTATTTTTTACCATTGTTGATGATTTCTCGAAAGCAAATTGGATATATCTTCTTAATCAAAACGTGAAGTTAAAACCAGATTTTAGAATTCTATCGCTTTGTGCAATGAAAAATCGGCATGAATATTGACGATGTTTGGTCTGACAATGGAATAGAATTTGTGGCACTGCAAGCATTCTTTTTATCCTAGTTTATTCTTCATCAAACATCATGTCCATACACACCACAATAAAATGGTCAAGCCGCAAGCGCCGCTACATCCCCAATGTCGTTGGGTCACTTATGTTTCAAACAAATTTATCTATCTAGTTTTGGGTAAATGCCTTCTTGTTGTTTCGTTCTTAATCAATCGTACACCCTATATTTTGCTATAAGAAAAGACTCCATTTCAACTTTTCTATGGTACTGTGCCAACTTATGATCGAGTGAAAGTTTTTGGTTTCTTATGCTACGCCATACGCAGTCCACACTCTCGTGATAAATTATCATCTCGCAGTCGATGTTGTTCTCTCCTCAAATTTTCACAAACATAAAAGGACGAAGACTTTTAGATATAGATACAAATGAATTTTTCATATCTCGATATGTCATTTTTATAAGGATATTTTCTCCTTCACGTTGCCTCCCAGTATTTCGTGAGCAAATCCTTCAGTGTCATCGTCTCTGCACCCGTCGATCTTTGATTTTCCATATCATTTCACTGCCATCATCATCTAAAAAAACAAGAAATGTCCATTCTCTTGATTCGAGAGTGACAAGACAATTTTCGTTGGTACACACTGAACATAATCTATTCATGCCAAAGAGGCAATTATTTCTCCGTTGCATTCACGGCCTCTACTTTCAGGTTGCATTGAGTCTTTTGCTATGTATTATTCATCTTTTGCCAAACTTCTCGCTTAAAAATCTACTGTTGACCTAGGGGAAGGAATTTGAATACCATACGTTCTACTAAATGATTTTTTGACATATTATGCTTGATGGTTAGAAGAATCCATTTGCATTCGACACCTGTCTAACTTGAATCCTCAGGTACGTATAATTAACCCATCGAAAATTATGTCTCCATTGATCGGTTTTCTCACTTGCAAAGGGGATTTCTTACGATTTTATCTGCTGGTTTGGAGTTGAGATCGTATTACAAAGCTTCATTATATCTACAATGGACAGAGGCCATGGATTTTGAGTTACAGGCATATCAAGCCAACGACTCATGAACTTTGACATCACTGCCACCATGTAAAAAGTCCATCGTTTTTTGTTGGGTTTACAAAATCAAATATAAAATTGACTGAAATGTGGAAGTTACAAGGATTGTCTTGTGATCCTTTGAATTAGGCAAACCGAAGGAGTAGATTTTGGATGAATCTTTCGTTTTGTGGCAAATATGTCCCATTGTTTTCTTTTGCCTTGCCGTTGCCATTGCAAAAGCATGGTGCATTCTTAGATTTCCTATGTTTTTTCTACCTACTTCTATCTAATGTTGTCTCGCACTTATATGAAAGCTCCCCACCACTGAAATAATTCAAAATTCAATTATTGAGTGAATTCGGAAAATCGCTCGACCGAGTCTAAAATCCCCTGATTCGAGCAAACCTTTGGGTTTGAAAACCTTCCACGTTTGGCTTATCACTCGACTGAGTTAGTCACGCTCGGGTCGAGCAAAATTTTGGGAGTGATTTAGGTGCTTCGTATTGGTCGATTGATAAATCGCTATGTCCGAGCTATTCCGCTAGAACTTTTGAACATCTCATCTTTATATGCTCGACCAAGTGATATTGTGTTCAGTTCAAGCGTTTTCTCTATTTCTGTCATTGGTGCTGGTTTTGTACAAAAAGTTCGTCACGTTTCACCATAATATGCTCCTTAGCCAATATTTCCTACACGATTATAAAGTGAACCAAACTGAGCATAGAAAGGAACTAAAGAGACTAAAATAATCTAAAACACAATAGAATATGCAAGTAATTAAAGAGAAAAAATAGTGTGATTCAATTATAACCGATATTATGTTTATTTTAAGTTACAATTAGATATAGTTGAATTACTATTAGAATTCTTTAAATTTTTAACTACATAGTTAGGTCAATTTAGCATTAGTATGAGATTTGTTAATGGATTAAAGGTCGTATCATTGCCATTGCCTTTAAATTGTAACACCCTCATCCCGGAATAACCTCGACACTCGGAGTGTCCACCATTATCTCCAAGAGGTGGTTACACGTGTCATCGTTCAAACACAACTACAAAATAAAATAAATACTTTTATTTCAAATTGATAATGGTTCGAATCATATAGCGGAAGAAAACGTATAAAATCATAATAAATACGAAATGTGTTATAAAGTTTATTGAGACCTCATGCACACTTCTCCATAAGTCCGTTGTAAACTACTGCTCAACCTCTGTGATCTTCGTCCTCGCTATTATCTGCCCATCCACGACAGCTCACAAAGGGGTGAATACGAAGACGTACTCAGTGAGATCAATACATGCATGCACTTTGTACCATGTATTCCCCTACTCTCGAATGCGTAACATAAAATAAAAATTTATCATAAATAACTCTACCCAACCCGACTGAGTATCCACTGTCTAAGACTCGTACCACACCAGATCATAACTCACAAATTCCACACGACTCTTGCTCGGACATACGCTCGCAAAGTCCAGGGAACCCTATCACACTAAAGATCTCGCAAGGTCACAACGTACCCCAGCCATCAGTATAATACAATGCTCAATCGTTCGAAAAGTTACCAAAACTCCAGCACGGTGTGACGCCGACCCTGATCCAAGTGTCGTAATACTAACGTCGTCGACCTGATATTCCTCACGTAAAAACTCTCGCCGACTCATTCTATTCAACTTGACTGAATATCCTAAGTCTAAGACTAGTACCACACTGGATCATAACATACAGAGTCCACACGACTCTAGCTCGGGCATACGCTCATAAAGACTAAAGGAACCCAACACACTAAAGATCTCGCAAGGTCACAACGTACCACAGCCATCAGAACAATATAACCCTTCATCGCTCGAAAGGTTACCACAACCCAAAACCGGTACGACGCTGACAGATCCACTGATCTGACTAACTCGAAGCTCCGTCGCTCGAAATGTTACCACAACCCCAGCACGGTACGACATCGGCAGATCCACCGATCTGACTAACTCGACGCTCTGACCCTGATCCAAGTGTCATAATACCAACGTCGTCGACCCGACTCTCCTCACGTGACAACTTTCACCCACACGCTTTCTTCCAAAGGTTCGAGTGTAAAATCACTCGATCGAGCACACTAGACAAGATGTTCACTCGATTCTATCACCGAACCTAGAATATCCATATTCTCATATCTCGACACCTTGTCGAACGTCAATTTTCCAGATCATATCCAACCACTTTAATTTCCTAAAAACCAACTCACACATATGCCATCAATCATCATTCGACAATTTTAGGCTTGGGTCCATTCTTCACTTATATCCTCCCAATTCCTCATTATGAATTTTCTAAAATTTCTACTGTAATCATACATCAATTTAAACGTTAGAATTTCACCATAATCAACCATAAAACTAAATTTTCATGGAGAAGAATCATCACCTTAATTTTTCACGATAACTTGACGATTCATTATGGTGTTACCAACAACAACACGAATCGGATTATCTCTTATTATAGATCCATATAATTAATCAATATCCACAATATAAATCTTCAATTTGAAAAATTAATCATAAGAAAATATTTAGAGATTTATCATAATCTCGATTAGAATTCACCCATAAAAAACAAGACAAAAAATTGATGGATCCTTCTCCAATTTGTATCATTTCCATCTTTTCTCTTCTCTTTTCCTTTTTCTCCCTCTCTTTTTTTTCTTCTTCTCCCTTCCGCTGCACAATTTTTTTCTTTTCTCTCTTCTTCTTTATATATATATATATATATATGGGCTTTGATAACGGAGGGACAGTGACATTTGTATTAATAATTAATCTCTCTTTTATTAGTTATTAATTACTTTTGATAATAATCTCCTTCTGTTTGCTTTTTCTAAGCAAAGGTAAAAATACTTTAGAGAATTACAATCAATTACGTTTTCATTTGATCAATTAAACTATTTCTAAAAAATGAAATAGTGGCTCTCCAAACACACATATTCTTTTTATTATATACAGAATAGTATATGAAACATATTAATTACGTAAAATTTATTTATAAATTTTTTTATATATTTCATAAGTATTGAGTGAAAATTTTGAACCTATGAACTCCAAATATGGACCATGTATATTTATCAACTACACTATTCAAATGCATACTAATTTTCCTAATATTAATTTTTAATAACTTAATTTGTAAAATTAATCTCCATTGACTTTTTTATTTGACTAATTAATTTCTAAAGAATGTGAAAAAGTGAAAAAATAGATGAATACAGTGTTTTCGTGGAGTTCTCGTAACTCCAAAATCCAAAATGATTTATTATTAAAATATCAAACGATCACAACATATATTTTAGTTTTTTTAAATACAAACTCAGATTCTCTTTAGTATGCTATTCGTCTTGAAATAGAATTTCAAGTCAAACGCCATATAACCCCTTGTGTGAACCGCATAAACCTATTCATACAATAGTTCTAGGTTACAAAATGATTATTCGAACTATTCGCTTATAAGTCCATTGAGTAACAAATAGTTTTAAAACTTATATAAACCATTTACAAAAGTTTTTAACGAACACTTATTGATTTTCACCATTTTTTTTTCTCTGTTCTCTGCAATAATATATGTTTTTTGTTTATAAAGAAGATTCTCACAAGTCCAACATTAACCCTCTTTTTATAGTCATCTTGATTATTTTATTGCTAGATTTTTCCATTATTTTCACCTAAATTGTAGCTGACATATTTAACATAAAACTTAGTCAAACATGAAAATAACAGAATGTTTAGCATTTATAAGTCCATATGATTAATGAAAATAACTCAATCTCATTACCCATAGGTTTGAATAATTATTTTAATTTTATTTTGTTAAAAAATATTGCATATATAACATTTCATTAAAAGGAACCTATTGTGTTTAGTGGTGGACGAATAACGAATATCCGTAAATATCTAAATATTTGTTTTGTATTCGAAAAATATTTAAATGTATTACTCGTATTCATATTCGTAAATTTGAATATTCTTAAAATTTAGATATCTGTATCCAAAACTAAAATAGAAAAACACAAAAATCGAAGGAATCGACTCCATAAAAAGGAATCAACCAAGAAATTAAAGGAAAAGAACTCTCTTTTTCATTGGCTTCTAAACCATACACAAGGAAATATGACAAGGAGAGACAAATCTACTAGTAACAAAAAGAAACTTTATCTAACATAATTTTCTAATTCAATTACTACCCAATTCATGGTGAAGACAAATCAACAGAAAAAAGGCAAGCAATCTCAAGCTACGACACTGGACTGGCGAACGGGTGACGAGCGAAGATGGTTGCGTGACGAAAGAGGAAGATAGTTAGGGTTAGGGTTAATATTTTGGTATTTGCAATTAGTCTTTATATAATATTTTTGTTATTTCTGAGTAAAATTATTAGGTTAAAAATTTTATTGTTTGTAATTCGATTCCTTAAAAAATATCTATTTAATATAATACAAATAATTGATTCGACTATTTATATTTGTATTTGTATTTGTATTTTTCGAATATTTGATTGCTATTATTTGTACTTGATCTCTCCGATATTCGAATTTTTGCTTTGGATACGAATCAAATATAAATCCAATACGGATACTTCGGATATTTTGTCCATCCCTTGTTGTGCTTATATGTGGGTGGGTGTTTCCAAAAAAATCGTTATCCCAAAATATAGCAGTTCAAATTCATTTTTTTTTATTTTACCATGGTATAAAATGTGAAAAATGGAAAGAAAATGATTCTATCTTATTGGGTACGAGTAATTTTCGAACGTATATGATACAATTAATTTGGAAACAAATCACACCATATATTATTTTAGTTTGATTTGATACTATATTTTGAAACCGTTTAGATCTAAACTATGAATGTTGTCTTGGTTTCACGTTTCTTTGGATCTTATTAGAAGCTACATCGAGAGATAGGGACATCAAGAGATAGGGTTGGGCAAATAACAAATATCCGTAAATATCCGACTATTTATATTTATGTTTGTATTTAATGAATACCCGAATTTACTATTTGTATTTATATTTATAAAATTGAATATCTGTATTTGTATCTGAACCTAATTTTTTTTAAGTAATAAATATATAAAAAATTAAATTAAAAACCAATAATTATCAAATATATTGTAAAACTAAATTTCAAATCACACAAATCTTCACATCCATCTTCACATCAATCATTTAAATTTTAGTTTCGTCGATGACTTTACTAGTATCGTCAATTCATTTAAAACAATAAAACACATTGTAAGATTATCAAATCAAATATCAAATACATTAAAATAAAATTCACTTAAAAGTTATATATTTACTGAGTTATATTTTTTCGATATCTTGCAATATCTCCATAACATTATCCAATCCATCTAGATTACGAATCCAATCTTGAGTGCAAATTAAAGCTTCAAGCATATTAATTATTTTAATGTATTTGATATGTTACTCTTACAATCATAAATATATATATATATATATATTTGTCTATATATTTTTATAATGTGTTAAAATAAAATTAATAATGTTTTGTTTACAATTTGATTTTTAAAATTAAATTTTTTATATGTATCTATATTTGATATTTTACTCTTCCAATCAAGTTTTCTTTCTTGTAATCGTTGGATTTATTATGAGTGGATTAATCCTAGCACGATACATAGAAATCTCATTAAAAATAATCTTCAAACTCATCAAATCTCTGTGTGCAAAGTGTTTCTTTTATCTCTTGTGGTGTGTGCGTAATTACTAGTTACAAAGATCAAGGAAACGATCTTTGTGAATTCTTTACAATCGTAAAAATGTTAATATTTGATATGAACCTTAAAAAAAATAAAATTCAATTCTAATAGGAAACTATTATAGCATAAATGAATACACACTAAACTGAAAAATTCTGAACCAGAACGTAGTCGCACTCTCCTATTTGTATAAATACATAATCTCAATGCTGAATTTTATGATTTAGTGAAAATGACTAAAGGGAAAAATAGCAAGGTAAGGCTTCACTAGACTTGTTCATTATTTCATTTTGGTATATTTATGGGCTGACATGTAATGGGCTGAAAGTTAATGGGCCTTTAATCAAATTGGGTCTAGTTTTAAACATATGGATTCTACATTTCGAACCTTCCATATAGTTTTTTTTTTTGTCTAGAAATATATAAATTTATGGTTTTAAAATCAATTACGTCAGACTTAAATATCTAATTTTGTATATGAATATAATAAATTGTAATGGTTTAATATAATTTATATTTATTTAATATATATATATATATTTTTGGGTATTTTAAAAATTTGGGATTTGGATAGAATATTTGTGTGTGAACTGTGAATCTCGCCAGATTATGAGAAGACAGTGATATGCTAAGTCAGCCTCCCAATAGCAAAGCACTTTGCTAAGAGGCTACAAAAGCCTTTAACCACGCAATGCATATAAAGGTAGACCATTTTTCAAATTTAATGAATGTCATGATTATATTATTTGAATTATTCCTCAAACTCACATCAAATAAAAAATGGAGTGAATCTTTACCTATATATATGTTTTCCTATATTTGGTATGAACTTTGAAAATTTCTATATAGACTTGGACCCATTAATTCCACAAGTTCCATCTTTTTGTAGGTTTAAATTATACTTTACATTCAAATGATACGTTCAAATTTATTTCCCATGTGACAATAATATAACATATTATCATTCTATATGTCAATCAAGACCATGTTACATAATCTTATTCAATAGATAAAAATGTCTATTCTAAACTATAACACTTTAATTTTATTCCCTCTGAACTTTCTCTCTCATCTTATCCCCTCAATTATTATTACTAATCATATTCCCCCTAAACTTTAAAAATTCATTCTATTTTCCCATCTGTTAATTTTTCTGTTACATATTTCCCTCGAACTATATGAATTCTAAGCTATTTTCCTCCGAACTATATAACTTCTAGCATATTCGCACCCGAACTATATAACTTCTAACATATTCCCCCTCTAAAAACAAATTGTACATTCAACGTATTTTCAAAATTTTTGTTATTATAAACGTAACATATTTTAAAATTTTGGTTATTATAAGCGTGACATTTTTTTATTTAATACAGATTTTTAAATTTTGATTATTATAAATATAACATATTTTCTTTAATATTAACATATTATTAAATTTTGGTTATTATGTTTACATTTTTTATGACTGATAAAAATATTAAAATAAAAAATACAATATAATAGTTGTTAGAATTGTTATAATGCTTGATATAAAATATATTAAAATAATATATTTACATTTTTTGTGATTGCGAGTTTTTGTCTTCAACTCTTGATTTAAACATAATAATTTTTATTAATATATGCATATTTATAATATAAATTTAATTGCAAATATATTGAACATAATAATTTTTATTAATATATGCATATTTATAATATAAATTTAATTGCAAATATATTGTGTCTAATAATATTTATTAATATATGCATATTTATAATATAAATATAATTGCAAATATGTTGTGTTTATTAAATATAATTATTTTTTTATTTTTTATATATACCATTTAGTTCATTTAATATTTGATTCGATTCGATTCAAATAAAAAATGAGTACTCGAATAATTCAATTCGATAATAAAATATAACGTGTGAATTCAAATATTGAATATTATTTCGAAGGTGATGTGACTCCATATCTCTTTTCAATGTTTTAGAACGAGATAGAAGATGGATTTATGTTTCGAAACTCCTCAACAAAAAATGTAAATATAATAACCAAAATTTAGTAATACGTTAATATTAAATATGTTACGTTACGTTTATAATAACCAAAATTTTAAAATATGTTCCTATTAAAGAAAAAATGTTCTGTTTATAATAACCAAAATTTTAAAGAGGGGGGACGATATGCTAGAGGTTATATACCTCGGGGGGAATATGCTAGAATTCATATAGTTAGGGGAGGGGGTAATAGACTAGAAATCATATAGCCTGGGGAGGAAATAGGCTGTTCTAAAAAGTTTTAACAAAAAATTAACGCATATATAATGTAGGGGGAAATACGATGAATTTTTAAAGTTAGGGGGAATAGGATTAATATTGATAGTTCGGAGGAATAAAATGATAGAAAAAGTTCAAAGGGGAATAAGATTAAAGTGTGATAGTTTAGGAGAAATAAATCTTTTTCCTATTCAAACCAACAAAACACTGGTCCTAAGACATTAGGATATTATATAATACGAACTCGACAACCTTAGGTTATAGCTATTACACAATTTCTTCGAATATGGATTGTAAGGTCTCTCAATAATGTATCCATGAAAAAATTTTCTATATTGGTTTCCACAAAGGGTATTGAAGAAAAATTATGTTATTTTGAGTAATAAACAAATGGATATATATATATATATGTGTGTGTTCTCCCTATAATAGAAAATATTTCACAAAATCGCTATCTTTATGATTGATGTTCTAAGATTGGATTCACCTCCACTAACTTGACAGGACTAATATTGGAGTGTATCTAATACTAATAGTAAATTTACATTATTGTAAATTAGGTTAGTCTTTCTTTTGTATATAAACCATTATATTTGTCTTAAGTAATACAACTTAAATTATATATATAACCTACTAATGTTACCTCATATACATTTTTTATCATCTTTCAAATATTGCATCAAGTTTCATGAATTCTATTGTTTTACTTCAAGATGTGTTTTAAGTCTTTTGGGTTAGTTGCAAAAATGGTAAGAGGGTTTTTTTTTAATTTTTATATCTTGTAGACTATAAAACACTGGATCATTCGACCTTTCAGTTGTGTCTTTAATTTTTACCATTTTTAATCCATTAAACTATTGCTTGAGTTGTAGACATAATTATGATTATTTGTTTTTAAGAAAAAATATTTTAGTTAGTTTGGAGATTATGAGACTCCACATGATGATTCTGCAACTTGGGTAAAAGAAGATGATCAAGAAGCAAAGAACGAATTGAAATCACCAAGGAATGCAATAATCTTTGGGATTTCAGAAGCCATTGATCCATCACGCATGGCTTCTATGATAACTTCGAATGTGTAGGTCAAAAAATTTTAAATTGGTACAGATCTCAAATCAAGATGTGAGAAAAGCCGAAAGGTTAGAAATCTGACTGTATTATGTCGCTTAGATCAAATTCTTAGGAAGGTCATTCATGAGAAAATAACATTCAAAATTCAGAAGCTTCTTGATAAACAATTTTTATAAAAATATTTTGCAGAATACATGTATCTTATGCGGATGGATGAAACAAATTAGATGTATTTCAAAGATTGCTATCATACCTACATAATCTATATTCGACATTATACCTTATAAAATTACTTCCACCGATGTATGAACTACCGAGAGAAGTGTTTAAATATTCAATAATTTCAATCACTGGTGAGGAGGTAAAAGCAATCTCATTATCAAAAGAAAATCGAGTTGAATTCTAAACCTAACAGTACAACAACGATAAGGGATTGATTGTGCGTGGGAGGTTAGAACAACGGGACAATGGTAGCTCGTGATAAGAGCAAATGAAGATCGAAATCAAGATTAAAGAACAAATATGAATGTTGATATTGTGGGAAAATATGAATTTTAAAATAGGTTGGCATATCGGTAAAAGAAACCTTAAGAAGGCTTTGAAAGACAATAGAGAAATGGTTGCAGCAAGATGTGGATAAATTGAAATAAACGTGCTAAGCGTAGACATGACTTTGGTTCTTACAACATTAGAGCAAGACCTAAAGGAGAAAAAGATATTGGATTTGGGTTGTTCATTTATATAACATCCTGTAGTACCAATTTACACACTTCCAGAAGTCAGTTGGAGGAATAGATAGAATGAGAAATAATACCATATGTGAAATCTATAAAGGGATGTTACCAAAGTGGAGATTTTCATATATTTAGGATTGTTAGTTAAGGCAAGTAGACTTGTATATAATCCTTGTAAACCCTATTCGTATCAATAACACAAAATTTGTATAAGGTATCAGAGCCCTATACGACTCATGTCAAACACCAAAAACTAGCCGTCGTCGATCTCTCCTTTAATCATCGGCAACCTCATGTTTCTGCCATACCCTGTTTTTCTCATCATCATCATCAACATCTACGAGACTTCCTAGAACTTTCCAGCACATTAAAAATTCATGGAGTCTCGGAATATGCGACCATGCTGCATCTCTTCCCCTTTTCCGTTGGGGGATGAGCGAAGGCGTGGCTACAATCTCTTCCCACTGTTTCGATCACTACATGGAACCAGCTTTGCACGACATTCCTATCACGAATCCTCCCTCCAAGCAAAATGATCCAAATGCGAGGAGAAATCACAATGTTTAGAAGCCAAGAGGGAGAGACGTTATTTGAGGCATGAGGAAGATTCAAGGACCTTTTGCAAATGTGTCCTCATCACGGTTTAGAGCAGTGGTACGTGATCCAAACATTCTACAATGGGATCACGTATGAGCATAGAACGACGTTAGACAACACTGCTCGAGGATCATTCATGGACTTAAGCGTTGAAGAGGCATACGAGCTAATCGAAAATCTTGCCATGAACCACACCATGTTGTATACACCAAGAAATATGTCAAACAAGACATGAGGTCTTTATGAAGTGAACCAAACAAGTGTTATGGGCGATGTGATGAATGTCATCTATTGTGCAAATTGTGGAGAGACAGATCATATGGCTTACCAATGCACAATGCAAGAAGGCATGGAGCAAGTGAGCTACGCCCAACAGCAAGACAATACACAATTCGGGTACACATTCAACCTGAATTGGAGGAACCACCCGAATCTCTCGTATCGCATGACACAACCGGTGAAATTTTCGGGTTTTCAGTAAAGGAATCAGCAATATCAACAACCAAAGCCACTCCAGCAAGCTCCTCAACCTACTCAAGCCCCTTCGTCAAGCCTTGAGGTGGTGATGCTTGAGTTCATCAAGGAACAAAGGCAGCAAAAATCGACTCAAGCTAAATTGAACGAGAAAATGGGGACTGCGATCAACGAGCTTAAACTCAAATGGATTCATTGAGCACGCATGTGAAGATGCTAAAAAAACTCCATTGCGCAACAGGCTGCATCATCCTCTCGGAATCCCGGGATGCTACCCGGAGAGCCCGATCTCAATCCGAAAGAGTACGTAAACGCCATCACATTGTGTAGTGAGAATACGATCGAGAATCCACCCTCAATGGCGCAAGAGAACGTTGATGGATATTCAGTGAATAAAAGAGAGGGCAGAATTGCAATCATGGAAATGTATGAGCCTGATTTAGAGAAGCCATAAGTCACTCCGCCGGCGTACGAACCTCTTGTACCATTTTCTGAACGCTTGGTGAGCAGCAAGAATCGAGAGAGTGTGACCGAATTCTTTCGTTGCCTTAAACAACTCGACATCAACATGCCATTCGTGGAAGCCCTCCAAAAGATTTCTAATCGAGAAAATTCTCTTATGGAGTTTTTTTCCAAGGAGAAACGCATCAAAGAGAGTGAGACAGTAGCACTCACCGAGGAATGTAGCACAATTCTCCAAAACAAGTTGCCACTGAAGTTGAAGGACCCCGGAAGCTTCTCCATCCTATGCACCATAGGAGACATTGACATCAACAAAGCTTTGTGTGATTTTGGAGCAAGCGTAAGCATAATACCACATTCGGTTTATAAACGGGTGAACTTCGGGAATATGAAGCCTACCAAGATGTGTCTATGACTCGCGGATCGTTCGGTAAGGTATCCGGTGGGAATTATTGAAAACATTCCCACCAAGGTAGGTAGTAATTGAATTCCTACTGATTTTGTTGTACTCGATATCGAGGAAGATGCTAACGTACCTATTATTCTTGGTAGACCATTTTTAGCTACTGCAGGTTTCAAGATAGATGTACGATAAAGGAAGCTCTCTCTACGTGTCAATGATGAGAAGATTGAATTCCATTTGTCCAGCCCTAAGGAGTCATGCTATAGAGTTGATGTGCTGGACAGGTTGCAAAATGATACGTTTGATCGCGTAAGTATTTTCGATCCTTTTAAAAGTTGCCTAACGCAAGCTTGCAATGCCGCATGACTTACCGATGAGGAGCCAAGGTCTACATAAAATTCGTGAGTGCCATTGAGGCACTGCAAGACGCCCTACATGAGAAGACGTCAGACGAAACACTCTCTGATTTTAGGGTAGAGAAGGCGTCTAAGCTTTAGCTTGAACCTCTTCCTTCCTCTATTCGACAAGAGAAGCGAAAGCCACCAATTCGTCTCAAGAAGCGTAGAAGAGTGAGCCCTTCAACATGTATGTGTTGGATGCCTAAAGAGGACAGCCACGAAACCTCCATCGACTATCAAAAGAGGCTGCATTAAAGTTTGGAAGAGAAAGGAGCTGCGAAGGCAATGCGCAATAAGAAAGGCAACCGAGCTGAAAGATGGCACGATACAAAGACCATACCTCGTGAATTTCGGCCAGGTGATCTTGTTCTACTTTGTGACTCTCGTTTTAATTCTTTCACGAGCAGATTACATTCCCATTGGGCTGGTCCGTTTTAGATACGAGAATTCTTCACAAATGGAGAGGTAGAACTATGGAGCAATTCAAGCGGAATGTTCACAGCAAATAGGCAACACCTTAAGCTACATCAAGCCGTTCCATCGATCGAAAGTGGAAACTCCATCTCCCTATTAGATCAACCCATCGCACACACATGAAGCATGGAGACGTCAAGCTTAACAACGTTAAACAAGCGTTTTCTGGGAGGCAACCCAATAATATATTTTTCTTTTATTCGTACTTCGGACTTGGTTTATTTTGAAAAATATAAAAATAAAAAAAAACATAAAAAAACATAAAAAGAAGAACACCTACAATCGTGACTTCACCTTTCCTATCCTCCATCGGAACTTCACGTTGAGGACGTCATTCAATTCAAGTCTGGAGGGAGTACCTCACATTTGTCAAGTGATCTCGTTTTATTTTCCTTTGTTTTTTGTAGTCCTTATGTTAGTTTTAGTTGTTTTTTAGTTAGATTCGTCCCAGACACTTGTCCGGTGTCACGTTTTGAGATGAAACTTGAACCTAGAATGCTTAAGAAGTTGGCCTTTTCCG
Source organism: Gynandropsis gynandra (assembly GCA_036759665.1). NCBI lineage: Eukaryota > Viridiplantae > Streptophyta > Magnoliopsida > Brassicales > Cleomaceae > Gynandropsis > Gynandropsis gynandra. The sequence continues at coordinate 10,683,787 of CM071874.1, forward strand.
TGATATCTTGCATGTTAGAGCTTATTAGTTGGTTGAGGAACGAGTGGGTCATAAGTCTTTGGGAATCCTAGTGTTACTTATGGGAAATTTAGAAGAGTTTGCTAAGTTTGTTTCTTGTTCATTCTCTCTATCCAAATGATTATCATTCATATTGATGATGCTTTACTTATTTTTCACGAGGATGATTTGATCGCATGAGTTGAGTTTGTTTTGTAGAAAATAAGAGCGGCACTAACACTCCGCTATCGATAGAAATAATACCTGAAAACATGATCTAAAATCGATATGAGTGCATCGACCTTGATACATTTTCGATGGTTCGGGTCTAAGTGGTGGGTTGTCGATCATCTTTCTACGTCCTAAGAGCAAGGCGCATAAAAACGCCATCTACTCCACTGCACTCTTGAACGAGATGCAAAAGTATACCGTCATTGGTAGCTTGGATCTAAGTAGAAGTTTAATCCCTTCAAATCCGACGTCTTAGAAGCCTAGTGTGTTCGAAAAATCAACAAAAGAAGAATAAAGGAAGAAAGAAAGAAAAATGGAAGGTAAGAATAAAGAAGCTCGAGAATAAAACAAGTATCCTCTCTGATTATGTGATTAGTATTTGTTTGAAGTCTCGTTTGGTAGAGAGAGTTGCAGTTTCTCACTTAGCTCGTCTTTGATTTACTTTCTTATAGGTAGCCATGGTGAACCTAAGATGAAGACTGAAATTTATTAGGCCAAAATTTGCTTTAACTTGTTTGTTGATCGATTAGGTTTTCTTTAACGGTATTTCTAGGGGAAAAGGGAATTCTCGCATTTTATATCTCCCACGTGTTCCACATTTACGTTTGCTTAAGGACAAGCAAACATTCATGTCTGGGGGATTTTGATCATCTCGTTTTCGTACACGTTTCTCGCATAATTTTAGAAATATTTATGACCATAGTTAAGAGATTTACGTGTGATTATGTATCCGTTTTACTTGTTTCTGTGTTTTCGTGTTCTTATAGGTTTTAATGCATATTCGATTCATTTCGGAGCTAAGAAGCATACACAGGATATAATTCGACACTGAAGGTCACAACGGATCGAACGGAACGAGAAGTGGAGAAGTCATGGCCAAGAATGATCAAATGCACGACCGAGCATGCATCAAAGGACACAGCTCGGTCGAGCATGATCAAATGCATGGCCGAACAGCAACCCTCACCTAGAGCACGGTCGGGCATGGCTGCGTAAAACAACCAACTGAAGAATTTGGTGGAAATCAATCAGCCAAGAGCTTCTAATTAAATTTATAAAGCCTCAGGGACAGAAGAAATGGAGGAATCGTCGATCCACCATCCAGAACACACCATCCATCCATAGAGTCCCCTCGACGAGAGGCACGCAAGGAGTTGGAGATTGATTCGGGATCATCGCTCATTTGATATCTCTATGCTCTTTACTATACTGTTTTTTTTGTGATGTTTAAACTCATGAGTGAGTAGTAGATTTATTCTAGGAGAAGGGATTAGCCCATGGCTATCCCAGAACCATCTTTGATTTGTTTATAAATGCATTTCCCCGTTTCGTTTATCTATTCTTTGTCTGAGCACTTACTGTCTTATATTTACGAATGACCACGTATATGCATGGGCTAGGGATTAGGAGAAGGACCGAAAGGTGAATTCTAATCCTAGAAGATCAGGCTTAGAACAACCAAGACTAGGTCATGAAAGTAGGGTAGTAACGGTTGAGGGTTGTATCGGACGAATCATGAATCATAATGGGGTTTAATTGGGGTGTCAGCCACGAAAGTAAGGGATGACTCAATCTAGCCACGTTCCTATGCCTTGAGAGAGGGTAGGTTCTACATTAGGATCATCCACCTTAGATATCTTGATAGGGGATGCACGATTAGATAGATAGGAGATAAGTTTCAGAAGCTATGTGGTGAAACCGGATCCTAGGGTGCTTGTCTCTTTGTTTAGAACTCACTTATCCACTGCATCATCATCATTGCATCTCACTATTCTTCTTCTTTCGCAGCAAGCATTGGTTCTACTTTTTATTCTTAAGTCGTGTTATATTAGTCCTCGTGGGATCGACACTTTAACTACTACATATGTGTCGTGCACTTGCGGATAATCTTAGGTTAACTTGTTAACTTGACACGCATCACTTCCCCTACTTTAGGTCTTTCTATTTCTAAGACCACTCTATCTGAGTGGCATTTGCATCTAGGACATCCTGTTCTGCAAGTTTTACTTCAAATAATCTCTAAGTTTTCATTGTCGTTATCGTTGTCTTCTACTATTTTGTTATGCAATTCATGTTCGAGCAATAAAATTTATAAAATTTGTTTCTCCATGTCTTCTCTTACTTCAACTCGACCCCTTCAAATAATCATTTCAGACGTTTGGACCTCACCTGTAATCTCAACAGATGGTTTCAAATATTATTTTCTATTTGTTGATCATTTTACAAGATACCCTTGGCTCTTTTTGCTCAAACAAAAATCACATGTTCGCTCTACCTTCACCCACTTCAAAGAACTTATTGAAACTCATTTCCAGACCAAAATCACAACCCTCTACAGTGACAATGGAGGTGAATACATTGCACTTGCTTCTTTTTTTGCGTCTCATGGGATATGACATTTCATAACACCTCTACACAATCCCGAGCATAACGATATCTCCTAACGACGTCATCGATATATTGTCGAAACTGGTATTTCTCTTCTCATGCACGCGTCTCTACCCCTTCATTTATAGTCTTATGCCTTCATCACAGCCATCTATCTTATTAACTAATGCCAACTCCCATCCTCTCAAACTCGTCACCTTATGAATGCCTTCTCGACTCCCCACCGAACTATAGTAAGCTTCATGTCTTTGGATGTCGCTGTTATCCGTGGCTTCGATCATACTCTGCTCACAAACATCAACCCTGCTCCACTCCATCTGTCTTCCTTGGCTATTCACCCACACAAAGTTCCTATCTATGTTTCAATCCCGTCAAGTCTCACATATTTGTTTCACGTTATGTTCAATTCCATGAATATGTTCTATCTTCATCGTCACTTTCTGAGTCTATTTTCTCCATCTTCACAATCATCTGAATCCAACATTTCTTCTACCTCATGTCAACTTGTTGTCTCCAATTTACCATATGTGTCTGATTTCCTCGTTACTCCGTCATCTAATACGCCCCTAAGCAATGATCCCTCACCATTAGACTCCTCGCAAACTCAACCACATATATCTTTGGACACGATCTCCTTATAGCACTCTGATGATGCTCCTCACCCAAAACCTGTTCTGAATATTCATCCCATGATCACACGTGGGAAGAACAACGTTTCCAAACCAAATAAGAAGTTATCTTATAATGTTTCCATTTCTTTGTAGGACATTGAACCTACTACTCACGCAACAGCTCTCAAGAATCCTCTGTGGCGATGAGCTATGAGTGCGAAATTTGATGCGTTAGTTAGAAATCGGACTTGGGATCTCGTACCTCCGGGTGAAGCTCAAAATATTGTAGGATGCAAATGGGTTCCTCGGTTAAAAAGAAACCATGATGGATCTGTAGATCACTTTAAGACACCCTTAGTTGCTAAGGGTTTTCATTAATGCCCTGGAGTGGACTTCCATGAAATGTTTAGTCTGGTCGTTAAAGCCACCACAATCAAACTCGTGTTGAGTATCACTATTTCTCGTGGTTGATCTCTACGACAATTGGATGTCAACAACTGGGCTTTGTTGATCGTGATCAGCCTACTCATGTTTGCAAACTCAGGAAAGCCATCTATGAACTCAAGCAAGCTCCACATGCATAATATTTCAGCTTCGACAATATTTGGTATCTCAGAATTTTGTGAACTCCCTTGTTGATGAATGTCTCTTCATTCAACATGGTGGCACCGACATGTTATTTTTGTTTATCTATGTCGACGATCTCATTATTACCGGTAGCAACTCAACCTCGGTTCATACCTTCATTCAATCTCTTGCTGGTAGATTCTCTCTCAAAGATTTGAATGATTTACACTACTTTCTCGGCATGGAAATCACTCGCACATCTTATGGCCTTATTCTTTCTCAACACAAATATGTTACTGACATTCTTCAACGAGTTGACATGCTTGGGTCCAAATCTGTTTCGACACCAATGGTCTCAACAACTCGACTCACTATTGACTCAGTTGATCCACTATTTGAACCCATTGAGTACATAATGATTGTTGGGAGTCTGCAATATCTGTCTCTAAACAGACCTTATCTCAGTTTTTATCGTGAATCGCCTCTCTCAGTTTATGCTTGCTCCTACTTCTGATCAGTGGAAAGCAACCAAGCCACTGTTGCATTATCTTGCAGGAACACGCCCAAAAGGTCTCTTCTTCTCTGTTGTAAACTCACTTTTCTTGTACGCATTCAATGATGATGATTGGGGAGGTAATCAGAATGACTTGGCATCAACAGGGGCCTATATCGTGTATCTCGGCAAACACCCAATCTCGTGGTCATCTAAGAAACAAAAGGACTTCATGCATGTTCGTCGACTGAAGCTGAATACCATTCTGTTGCTGCGACATCGGCTGAATTACGTTGGATAGTCAATCTTCTCACCGAACTACGATAGAGCCATCGAATGTTCCCACAGTGTATTGCGAAAAAATTGGAGCGACTTACTTATGTCCGAACTTGATGTTCCATTCACGCATGAACCATATCGTCTTGGGCTACCATTTTATGCGTACACATGTGCAAAATGGTCTCTTACGTGTCTCTCATATCTCCTCGACAAATCAACCGACCTTCTTACCAAACCATTACCTCGAGTCGCATTTCATTCTCTTTGTAACAAGATTAGAATCATCTCCGATGATCCATCTTCAGGGGGCATATAAAGGGATCTTACCAAAGTCTGGAGATCTGCATAAGACAATAGAGAAGTGCTTGCGGCAAGATGTGGATAAATTGAAATAAACGTGCTAAGTGTAGACATGACTTTGGTTCTTACAACATTAGAGCAAGACATAAAGGAGCAAAAGATATTGGATTTGGGTTGTTCATTTATATAACAACCCCTAGTACCGGTTTACACACTTCTAGAAATCAGTTGGAGAAATAGTTAGAATTAGAAATAATATCATATATGAAATCAAAGGAGTAATATCAATGACTTTGAAATGTATGATTGTTCCAAAATCACTCTATCTCAGTTAAAGTTTATGCATGATCTGAAAATTAACTTAATCTCATTGGCTCTATAGACGCAAGGGTGCTTGTGCAAGTCACAACATGGAATCCTCAAAGTCATAAATAACTGCATAAAAATATTGACAGGAAAATTGCAATAAGACCTTCACGTACTTCAAGGAAAGACGCTTGGCTATCATGAAATATTTTAATCTAGTGGTAAAACATGCATCAATTTAGATATTTATTTCTCTAGTTGTGATCTGAAGTTAGAATAAATGGTCATAAAAAAATGTATTCTTACACGAAAAGATGGATGAACATATTCACATGTGTCAACTCGAAGGTTACCAAGAGAAGGGAGAGAACATATAATTTGTTAGCTGAAAAATCTATATGGATTGAAATATTTTTCAAGGTTGTGAAAAACCATACACAAGAAGTCGATATGATTCATTTGTGTATTCCAAAAGGCTCCAAGACCTGTTTTACATAATATTTAATTATATATGTAGATGATATATTCATTGTGTCGAAGTATATATCTAAATTGATGAAGCTTGCTTAGTTTGGAGTTCGAGATGAAAGATTTAAATGTAACAAAAGGGATTCTAGGAATGATCATATCTATTAGAGAGACAATTTTTTTTGGCTTTCACAATTTGATTACCTACAAAAAGTTCTAATGACATTCGGCATGGAAGAATCGAAGTCAGTGAGCACCCAACTTCGATCACGCTTCAAATTAACAGTGATAAGGAATAAAAGAAGAATGAAAGTGATACCCTTCAATTTGTATAAACATGTTTATTGTTTTGATAAACTTGTTTATAGACAACATCTTTGTTAATGTGTCAATTGGATTATAAGATGCATAACCTTAATTGTATTCATATTTTCTTGCGCAATTACATCTATAACAAAATGAAATATCATATCTACATATTTCACCATCTCATGTAAACATTAATTTTTGAAAGATTATAGCGTTTTGAAAATCACAATATTTTTTTGTCTTATAAAACTAATAATTTACCTTTACCATTATTTATCTCATAGAATATACAAAACTAATACTTGAAAATAATCATTTAGCTTTGATACATACGTACCGTACGTATCACGAGAACATTATTAGACGAGCAACTGAGTTCAAACGGTGTGGTACAGTGTACGGACCCAATCAGTGACTCTTACCGATCCCAAGAGTTGTGTAGATGATACGATCACTGAACAACAGAGCACGCTGAAGCGGGGGACAGGGGTGATACGGTAATTTCAAAATATGAGGTATGGGGTCAGGGGAGGCTGTCTGTGTCTCAAGATTCACATTGTCTAAATAATTTTGGGAAGTCTTCGTCTTTGGTCCGATTTGTGATACAAAATATTTAAATATTTCATTTTATTTATTTATTTTATTTGGTGGTGTGATTAGGCATTTTGCCACTATCTTCTTCGATTATATTTCTCCATTGACATATGATTAATGATATTAGTTAAAAATTAAAATACCCATGACTTTCATTCTAAATATCATCTTTCTCGTTTGTTTTTTTATTTTCTCTATAATCTAAGAATCGTCATCATTATTAAATTTCTTTCTCTTTTGAGGATTTTTATCTTTATAACAGAGTAGTAGTCCATGCTTCAAATATATTGTAGACTCATTTGAAATTCTTTCACCCGCATGTCCTTTTGGTATTTCTATATAGCTGGCGCATTTGCAGCCGCTACATATAATTTTTGTAATCCGAACTATATCATTGAATCCATCTGGAAGTCTTGTGTGCTTGTTTTATTCTTCCTTCTAACGGTGGGAATTCATTCTCATTAAAATGATAATAAGCAAAACGAGCTATTAACACATCACCCGTTTGTGGTTCAAGATATCTAATGATAGATGGTGAATTATATCCAACATAAATTCTCAATCTTCGTTGTAGGCCTATTTTTGTCCGTCGCGGAGGAGCAATCGGAGCATATACAACACAATCAAATACTCGAAGATGAGTTATATTTGGTTCCTCACCATTTGCTAATTGCAAGGAGAATATTTATGATAAGCACTTGGCCTTATTTGAATTAGTGTTATAGCATGTAAAATGACATGTCCCTAAGTAGAAACTGGGAGTTTTGTTTTCATTAGTAATGGTCGAGCAATGGGTTAGAGATGTTTAATTAATGATTCGGCTATACCATTTTATGTATGAACATGTGGTACAAGATATTCAATCTCAATGTCAATTGATATACAATAATCATTGAAAGCTTAGAAAATGAATTCACCGGCGTTATCAAGCCTTACTTTCTTAATAGGGTAATCGGGGAATTGAGCTTGTAATTTTTTTTATTTGAGCATGAAACCTCGCAAATGTAACATTACGGGTTGATAATAGAAAAACGTGTGACCATCTACTTGAAGCATCAATCAATACTATAAAGTAATGAATTGGTCCACTTTGTGGATGAATTGGTCCACATATATCCCCATCTATTCGTTCTAAAAATGATGGTGATTCATGTCTAACTTTGCTCGATGATGGTCTTATTATCACTTTTCCTTGAGAACAAACAATACATATGATCTCATGAAATTGAAATATCTTATCATTTTTTAATGGATGACCATTGGAGTGTTCAATGATTCTCTGCATCATTATTGAACCAGGGTGACGCAGTTGATCATGTCAAATCTTAAACACATCTTTATACTTTTGGTTAAATGTGGCATATGATTCAACCACTCTTAACTTTGTGAAATATAATCCAGAAGATAAAACTGATAATTTTTCCATAATATATTTCTTTCTAGAAACCATTATCGCGATATAAATATATTCATGATTTTCATTATTCATGGTTTCAACATGATAGTCATTTTGGTAAATATCTTTGAAACTTAATAAGATTCTTTGGGAATATGGTGACAAAAATGAATCTTGTATACTAAATTTTTTCCCTCCGAAAACTATAAAATTTGCTTCTCCACATCCTTCAATTATTTTTGCATTTCTAGATATCGTATTGACACTAGATTCATGTATTCTCAACTTAGAGAATACTTTGTTATCTTTCAATAATGTGTGCGTTGTAGAACAATTCGCTAAACATATATCTCCATAATTGAGATTTGATGTAACATATTTGATGTTATTTTATCCGATAAAGATATTGATGCACCCGAAAAATATGAAATTAAAATTGTATATAACAGTTTAACAAAAATATTAAAAAATAATCTAATAAAACTTCATGTCCATATCTTTTTCATAATGTATTATTTTTAAGTTTGTTAATAAAATCTGCGATGCTCATTCGTTTCATAAAATGGTATAGACCCAATGGCACGAACATGATAATTTTTCATTTAGTAGCTCGTTTTATTATTCTGCAACAAGGAGAATTTGTAATAATTCGCGTCAGGTTTTGAAAACCTTCGCTCAATATTATGTCATTATCAGCATGTAATTATAAAAAAATATATTCTCCAATTTATCATAATCACTTATAGCTCCATTTTGGAGATTATTTCAAACATCGCAAAATGATATGCGTCCACATATTTATAATCTTGGAATCTCATATTTAACCAATGATTATTTGTCTCTGAGAGGATCACATATTTTTCTAATGGAAGTTATATTTAAGAAACTTCCATAAATTTGCAGGATCTTCTTTTATAAGATATTCATCTCTTAGATCATAGGCAATATTGGCATACAAAGATCATTACTTTTATTTTCCTCTTTGGAGAAATTATTGTCTTTATTATTTGTGCCAATGAACTTTTTGACTTTTTAGGATGCATTTTAGCATCAAATGCCCATGTCATAAACTTTTTCGTAGTGTCGTGATTTTGAGATTCGCCAAGTTCGACATGCAAATATGTTATCATTGAAGAAAAGTAAATAAATATGTGTTATACATTAAAATAAATTAAATAAAATATTATAATTAATGTGTTAGATCTGTCTATATTAATTCATTTTTAGATTTATTTAACCAATTAACAATTAAATAATAAAAAATAGTTAAACAAATAATGGGGTGGATTTTTCCATCCTCCACATAAATAAAATAAGTAACAAAATAAAAAATATAACATAAAAAATTGGTGGCATAGCCATCCTTATAAAAATAAACAACAAATAAATTTTATTGATCGGTGGTGATGTAGCCCGCGAAATCATATAATATAATATATTATGACCAAGACTTAGTTCGTGATGTCTTCATAATATGATATATATTTATATTATAACCAAGATATATATTTCACGAGGTCTATATAATTTTTTTTACTTGAAATCAAATCCAAATCTAAACCATAATCGATTAGGAATCGAAATCGTAAAAAATTAAAATTAAAAAAAATACATGTATAAAATAATATTGTATTTTTTCTTCTTAATTAATTAGAACGATCATGCTGATAATGTGTTAATAATTAAATATAGACCAATGTATAGATATATATGTATATGTATATGAATATAAATATGTATTTCTTATATATAATGTTATTAATAATAAAAATAATATATATATAATAATATTAATAATAAGAATAATATATATTATGTATAATATATATATATATAATTTAGAAGTAAATAGTATATATAATTAAGATACTTATAAATATTATATATAATGTGTATATATAATATATTTATATAAAAAAAGTAAATAATAAAATAAAAATAGAAATTATCAAAATAAATTGAAGAGAGATAATGAATAGAGAATTTTGCTATTTTAATGAGATTTCTTATAATTTTAGTGTTTTACAATATGGAGAGAAAATGTCTATTTATAAAAAAAGTGATCAATTTGTAAGAATAAAACATAATATGGGTTAGCCACAAAAATGAACATTCATATTTTAAAATATTCAATATGTTTCTTGCATAGAATATCTACTATAATTTTCATGTACCGATTTAAAGTCCGGATAAAATTAAAATTAATTCTAGATGTTGTTTGTAATATCTCTAAAATATTTATAAATATTTATTATATATTCATCATTTGATTTTATGATAAGATATATTTAAAGTTTTTTTTATATTTTTAGAAGTTCGAATAATTTATTATATCTTACATTTGTTTAAAAGAATTTTGGTTGATGGGAATATCTTGTATAAAATAAGAATTTTATTATATCTTACACTTTAAAATTGTACATTTGATTATTACTTAATTAATATTTAATATATAATATTCTCAACTTTCTTTGAAAAAATAGTTATGTTTTTGGGAAATAGTGGATTTTCGGGAATTTCTCAACATATCCCTTTCAATATTATCAATCACCAAATCCTCTTTTCCAAATATTAAGACATATATTCAACATTGAAATTTCTTCTTTTCACCTATTCATTTTGTGTGTAAATATCAAATATATATCGATGTATCGAACAACAAAGTGAATCATAATACATACCAAAATCTTTCCTTCAATTCGTATCATGGTATCAGAGCTAGGTTTTTTCCGATTTTAATACCGATGTTGGACCCCCCCCCCCCCCCAATCCCCTCTTTTTTGATTATTGGAAGTGTGGGGCAACAGATTGCAATGGAATTACGATTGTTGATCATTTTCGGACATCTGTTGCAATGGAATTATGACTATTTTTTGTAGTGACCATTGACCCAGAAGAAGCCAAACATGGCATATGGAAACACAAGTCCACTAGGCCAATGCCAATTTTCACAAATATGGTTTCGAGAAATCCCGATGTCCACGTTCTAGGAGTCTGGACGTGAGGGGGAATATTATGATAATTTGTCCCACATTCGCTACGACATGAAATTTATAGTATTGGAAAATCCTAAACTCTTTAGCTAACTTTTGGGATTAGTTAGGTCCAAACTCATATTTGACATGGTATTAGAGCTCGAAACATTATCTTTTCTCCTTTTATTTTTTGTATCGATCAAATTCTTAAAAAAAACACAAACAACTGTTCATTGTATTCTTTCTCCCGATCACTCTTCTCCCTCTACAAGACCGACTAGAAACAACACCATCTACCTCTCAGCCTCTCTCAACCTCAAAATCTTAAACTCCGAAGAAAAACCTGTCGGAAACCGAACCAGATCTGCCCACCTTTCTTCCTCTCTAAACTAAATCTAAAACCCTGATGGAAACCCCGACGAAAACCGAACCAAAACCCCACAACCCGACATACAACGCCGCCCCAACAAACTATCTTCCTCGACGCTCCAGATCTCCAGTCATCCAGATCTCCTCCAACGTTGGCCTCCGAAAGCTACAAAAAACAAGCCATTCCAACGAACATATCTGTTGGAAATTGCTAGATTTATGTTGGAAATGACCTTTCCAATAGATTTCAACGGATTTGGAACCATTGAGAATCGATCGTTGAAAATCTACATCCGGGTTGATTTGCAACGACAGTGCAACGGATAACATCCGTTGATATCTGTAAATATAGTGCAATGAATATATCCGTTTAAATGTTGCAGCGGATGCCCGTTACAACGGTGCAACATATGCCCACTGGCTACGTGCAATGGATGTCTGTTGAAAACCTGTTGGAAACAAAAATAGCGGGAAGTTAAAGAACTTCAACGGATACCCGCTGGTAAAAAATTGCGGGAGCGATCAACGGATATCCCTTGGAAAAACAAATGGCAGAAGTTTATACAAACCAATGGATTCCCGTTGAAAGTTTGGAAATTGTTCAACGGACGTCCTTTGAGAAATTGACAAAAAAATATAAAAAATCAAAAAAATTAATATACATAAAATTTATAAAAATTAATAATCTGATTAGTACATACCATCTAAATCGGTAGTATCTTCTTCATACCTGTGATCGAGAACACCTCGTGAAGGGTTGCATCAGAGTCGATGATCAGCTCTTATCTCGGCGTTGTTGCCCCCACCGATGGTGGTGGCCGATACGTTCGTCCGATCATCAACTCGATGATACTCTCCATGTGACGTATTTGCGCTCGAGTATCTCGAAGCTCATCTTACGTTGCTCGAAGTGTAGTCTTGAGGTGCTCAAAGCGTCATTCTGTCGAGTAAGTCTCTTGGATCACAGGAGGTACCGTCGTTGCATTCTCGACGATATCCTTTTGTAGGGAACCTAGACCGTATAGACTCGGAGTGATCGATTTGCAACAGATCTTCTTTTTCGTTCGTGTTTATAACTCCAAGCGACTTGATCTTAACTACGACCCATCACTCCTCTCTTTGACGTTCAATGTTGTTGGATATTGCATGTAACATACTTGATTTGTTTGACCTATTGTGATAACTGGATCATAATTACCATATTGTCGTACTGAATTGATGTCAATTCCTCCCATCAATTTTTTCGTGTACCACGTCTTACATTTGGACCACTGACATTTAAAATTCATTACCTTCAATCCAACGACACCGATATATTCTACGTGTAGAATTTGGTGCAAAACGCCGTAGAAATTATCATCATCCATGTTCATAAGTGTGGAATGTGTATCCACGAGTAAACAAAATTAGCCAAGACAAATATTTCTTGCAAGACCATTAGCCAAATCTTTTTACGAGGTAGGATGTCTCCCATCGAAACATTTGTCCTATATAACATAAAAACAAATGAATACTTTATAGCATAACGTTTTGTACGAATATACGTGTACTTATGCAATCTCTCAACCACGAGCCAGAGTGTTGAACTTTCATTTTCGTGACTTCATCTGCATTTAGATGAGAGTATGTACCCATTACTTCTTCATCAAAATATCCTGTAATGATCAAAGTATGTTAACACGCATATATTATAAATATATATTTATGTTTAAAAGATCGATTTTCATCATTTTGTACCTTTTGAAAGATAATACTCTTAACAATTTAGTAATATATATGTGTGGATGTGATTATACTCCTCTGATGTTAGCTAATATTCTTCAGATTCCCCTCATGTACGTCCAATCGGTGTAAAGATTTTAGGAATTATGTCAAATTGAGGATTATATTGATATAGATAGTTTGTGTGATCTTATGCTTATCGCCTTTGATTCGTCGGAATATGCGACTCGAAATAAAATATGCTCAAATATATGATTTCTTCCAACAAGTATTGTTTAACAATAGATCATTCAACCACTGCTTTGTTTTTTGTTTTTTCTTTAGATGAAAGAAAAATCTTTGGAAAAGATACATCAAACTGAACTGAACTGGCCCACCGAGTATTGTCTCATCTCATAAATGTATTGGAAAATGTTCTATGACATGGAATAAAGAAGGCGAAAAAATATTTTTCAATGAGCATAATCCTTCAGAGATATTGTTTCATTAATTCTAAGTCAACCATTTTTAAATTTCATGAACATATATCTCTGAAAAATATGCTAATTCCACATAGCACATTGTGAATGTTTCGTAGTAAGAGCTCAATAAATACAATTGAAATGAGTCACTGCATAAAAACGTGACAATCATGACTTTTCAACCCGATCAGCCTCGAATCCACAATATCCACGCATAGAGCAACGTTCGATGTATATCCATCTGAAAATTTAACGTCTTCTTTTAACCACCTTAATAATACGGTTTTCTTTGGCCGAGACAACCTAAATATTGGGATAGATGTCGTTCCATCTCATAACTCCAACTCAGGTCTTCGACATATTGTCTTCAAATATTTGTTTGATTGTATATTATCTTTCATTTTCTCTGTCTATTTCAAAACAGTGTTGATAATGTTATCGAAAAAGTTCTTTAAGATATACATAGCATCCAAATTATGACGTAATATCGGTGATTTTCTATATTATAGTTCCTAAAAAATACTACGTTTAAACCAGTTATGCCATTCACCTTGGCCTTTTTGTTTTCGATGCCCACGATCTCCACCACATTCTATGGATTTTTGTAAATTTCCCATCTGTTTAATCATTCATAAACGATTTGCGTTCCGATTTGCATGCATGATTCCTCTTCTTTTTGTATCATGTTCTTTCGAAAATATTTTTTATCTTTTCTGAATGTATGTTCACGGGGAAGAAATCTTCTATGATAATCAAACCAACATGGTTTCTTCCCATATACCAGTCGAAATGAATATATATCCTCTATACAATATGGACATACCAATCTCCTGTGCATGCTCCATCCAGATAATATTTCATAGGCAAGAAAGTCGTTTATTGTCCAAAACAAAACTTCTTTTAATGTGAAATTTTGCTTCGTACTCACGTCATAAGCAAGAATTCTTTTATTCCAAAAAATGTCTTAATTCATCAATTAAGAGCTGAAAAAAGACATCAAAACTTTTCTTCGGATGTTCTGGTCCTAGAATCAATAACGTCAGAAATATTACTTCTCTTTTTAGACACATATCAGGAGACAAATTATATAGAGATAAAATCACCGACCATAGAGAATATTGACTTCCAGAGTGTCCATATGGTCTAAAACCATCTATTTATAGGTAAAAATAACATTTTTCATTTCATATGCGAACTAACGAATTTCATTGAAATCTTTCGAAGCCTTACCATCTGATGGATGTTGCATTGCTCTTTCACCCATCGAGTGTCCTGCGTGCCATCTCATTCCCACAACGGTTTTTTGCAGATTCATATAACCTTCTCAACTTGTTTGCTACAGGCATATAGAATATTTTTTATATGGTACATATTAACGTAAAGATGATTTATTTAGACAAAATCTACTTGCACCGCAAAATTTACATTCCAACAAGTCTTTATCATTTCCAAAAAAATATACAATTGTTTTTACAAACATCAATTTTCTTATTTGGCACTCCCAAATATTTTAAAACATTATTTGTTTCGTAATATGTCTCAAGAGCTTGATTATTTTTCGGTAAATATTCATGCATGGTTTTGCAAAAGGAATCAATGCAATTTTCAGCAATATTGTAGTATGTTTTTATACTCATCAATCTTGAGAACAAAGATAAACGAGACTGACTTTCAGGACAACCGTCATATATAGGTTGTTTTGTCGAATCCAATAGGTTGAAAAATCAGTGTGCCTCATTGTTCGATATCTCTTATCCAGTTGCTCAACAACTCTAGAAAAAACATATGACACCATTTCCACATATAGATTGGTCGACGATGCTTCATAAACAACTTCTTCATTTCTTTATATTTCTTGTACTTCTTGTACAATATCTCTATCGCCACAATTTTCGCCATGAAATAACAAAATTTCGTAATTCTCAATGAAACCATCCTTGTAAAGATGTTCACAAACAATTTCTTGACTTCGAAATTTCATGGTTTTGCATCTTTTGCAGGGACATAACATTGTCTCGCGTTCTTTACACAAGGGTTGCATCGACGCAAAAATCATGAACTACTCTAATCTGTGTAAGAATTCTTGAGTAACTTGCTCGGTTACGGGATCTTTTCTTCTATACATCCACTCTCTCGATCTATATATCTCTATTTGAAGAAGACAATATTATTTGAAAATATATTTGATGTTGATGGCTTGATAGTACAAGGATCGATTTCGATCAATAAATAGTGAATTTTCCAACGGGCATCCATTGGTAGGACCAACGGATGCCCGTTGATGATACCAAGGGACTTCCATTGAAAAAAAACGTTGAATTATTCCAACAGAAACCTCAAAATTCTAACTTTTCAACGGTCATGCGTTGATACTCGCAATGGATTTCCGTTGCCCTTAACAACGGACATCCCTTGGAAAAAAATTGCAGTTTTCAATGGAGTTTCAACGGACCGGTGCAACGGATGATATCTATTGCTCGTTTGTTGATAATTCCAACAGATTGCAATGGAATTACGATTGTTGATCATTTTCGGACATCTGTTGCAATGGAATTATGACTATTTTTTGTAGTGACCATTGACCCAGAAGAAGCCAAACATGGCATATGGAAACACAAGTCCACTAGGCCAATGCCAATTTTCACAAATATGGTTTCGAGAAATTTATTTTAATAGGAACGAAGACGTCTTCCGGCGTTCCGACCATAATGCCCTTTGTTGGTGTTCCGACCATTACACATTTTGTTGGCGTTCCAATACAACGTTGTTTGGCGTTTCGACCCTGATGTCCCTTGGCGTTTCAACCCAGACACCTTTCGGTGTTCCGACCATGACACCATTTTTGGTGTTCCGACCATGATGCCTTTCGGTATTCCGGCCATACGCCCTTTCAGCGTACCGACCCAGATGCCTTTCGTTGTTAGTGTATCGATCCCGACAAATATATTCGATCATCGATAGACTATCAAACTAAGACAACAACACGTTAAGCCATCGAAATTTCGAGATCCCAACTACAAATTGCGAAAATCTTAACTAAAACATCGACATTGATTTGATGTTTTAATGGCAAATTAGCTATAACACGACTTATATAATGATCTTTTTTTTCTATTTTGAAGTTGGTAAGATCATTTCCAAATTTCTTCGATAATATGATGCCAATAATATGATGTCATTTGTAACAACATGCTATTAAAAGCGATATTTTTATTTGTCCATAATTCATCCCAAAATTAGGGATGAATTTTGGATAACACTCCATCCATCTGAAATTGATCCCTAATTATGGATAAATGATAAATGTATATTCTATCCAAATATACGAACTATTTAGTGAATAATGTTAATATTCCTACCATAATCATCTGAAAATCGTTTAAAATAATTTTAGAAGATGCTACATTAAAAATTTATGCTTTTCAATTAAAAAAATTCTAAAAATATATCCATATTAACATACATATGTGAATATGTGAATACGTATAATAACGTATCCGATAAAAAACCTAAATTATGATAAACATACCGGTCGCAATACGATATTTTCAATGGATTTATATCCATATATATTACATAAACACAAATTGTATCACATAATCACAAATGTTTTACTAGACTTAATTTACGAATGAAATTATGCCACTGTTTCGCATGATAAATTGCCTTTACAATATCGTCGATTTAGATCGCTTGTTACCAAATTGTGACAAACTTCCGAGATAGTTACAAAATGCGACTGAACATATGGAATGATAATTTTAATCGTGTTACATGAATCCGTCGTTATTCAGTCGTAAGGTGGATATAGAGAATTAAATTAGTTTGTATATTTTAAAAAGAAATTACAAAGCAAACCGCAAAATCTAACACGCAAAACTATGAAGATACACATACAAACACACGGACACATGTCAAATCCGATGGAAAAATCAAACAGATTTGAAATGACAAAAAGGTTAATAATTGAATAAATCCATGGTTTTGCTTATAATTGATCGTAAGAGGTGACTAATCCAAATAATTTAAGCTTGGTTTTTTCTAATGGGTCGTGTGAACCATTTACTTGCCCTTTTTGATTTACTATAATATAAAATTCATTCTACCTTTGGGATAGAAACTAGGGGTAGACAAATACTAAATGTCCGTAAATATTCGACTATTCGTATTCGTATTCGTCGAATATTCGATTTTATTATTTTTATTCGTATTCGTAAATACGGATATTCGTAAATTCGAATATCCGCAAATATTTAGATATTCATCGGATATTCGTATCCGTAATAAAATCAATTTAAAAAAATTAATAAAAAAATTCTAAATAATTTACATTTTAGTCCTTAAATTAGGGTTAAAATTTTTATAATTTATATTTTAATCCTTAAATTTTAAATATTATAATTATTTCTTTATATATTTTATATTTGAACTGAAAATCAATTATAATAATGTTTTTATTTATAATTTGATCCTTAAAATTAATTTATTATATATATATATATATTAAATAAATTATCTATTTAGTAGTTACGGATACGAATACTTACGAATAATTGAGTATACTATTTGTATTTATATTTGTATTTGTCGAATATCTAAATCCTGATATTTGTATTTGTATTTCTTCCTTCGGATATTTGTTTTTTCGAATCGAATACAGTTCGAATACGAATCGGATACAAATATTTCGGATACTTTGCACAATCCTAATAGAAACAATATATATATATATATATGATTTTTTTTCTAACTTTAAATGTTGTATTTAATAGTTTGAGGTCGATTTCAAATTTAAAATTGAACTAACACAAATAGTTCGTATACAGAATTCTACTCTATATAAATATATATATATCACTGAAACTCTTTAACATTTTATTACACTTATAATTTATGTTTAAATATGATAATTAAGACGTTAAATATGCATATTAAGGATAAAATAAACAAGAAATATGAAAATAATATCGTCCTTGTTAAAATATAAATGTCTATGGGCCACAGCCCATATATTATATTTATTATTAAATATTAAGGATATTTGCCTATAAATAGGCATCCTTTTGTAAAATCTCATATCACAAATACACATCAATACAAGGGAAATCTGAAATCATCCCTCTCTCTCTTCACTCTCTTTTATTCTCTCTCCTCTCTTCTATCTCTACAACTAAGGTAATGTTTATATATATATATATATATTATTATTTATATATAAAGTTATGTATACATATGATACTATATATATGTGGTTCCGTAAAGTTATGATACTATATAATATATATATATATATTATACATGAATTATTATTATTAAGTATATAATAATTATTTATATTATAATCATATAATATATATCTTATACTATATAATATATATACATATATATATGTCAATTAATATTTAATTTTCAACACGTTATCACGAGCGGCGTTCTAATTAGCTAAGAAAAATATTATACGTTACATGTATTATTTTTAATTTTAATTTTTTTACGATATCGATTTCTAATCGATTTTAGTTTCGATTTGGATTCGATTTCAAGTAAAAAAAATTATATATAGATCTCGTGGAATATATATCCCGGTCATAATATAAATATATATCATATTATAAAGACATCACAGACTAAGTTCTGCACATAATATATTATACTATATGATTCCGCGGACTCAACCACCAATCAATAATATTAAGATTTTATGAATATTTATCTATTATTTATTCTTGTTATAAGGAGGGTTGCGCCACCATTTTTTACGTCATATTTTATTTTGTTAATTATTATATTTATGCGGAGGATGAAAAAATTCACCCCATAATTTATTTAACTTATTATTGTTATACGGATGGTTGAGCCACCAATTTTTTGTTATATTTATTTTGTTAATTATTTTATTTATGTGAAGGATGAA
This sequence comes from Gynandropsis gynandra, assembly GCA_036759665.1. Taxonomy (NCBI): domain Eukaryota; kingdom Viridiplantae; phylum Streptophyta; class Magnoliopsida; order Brassicales; family Cleomaceae; genus Gynandropsis; species Gynandropsis gynandra. Next base: position 10,703,167 of record CM071874.1, read on the forward strand.
AAAAATTTCACCCCATAATTTATTTAAATTACGTTTTTCATTATTTAATTGTTAATTGGTTAAATAAATCTAAAAATAAATTATCTATAAATATAAACGGATCTAACACATGGATTGTTATATAATAATTTATTTAATTTTGTTTTCAATGTCATAACTTATATTTATTTTTTTTATTCAATGATAACAGATTTTCATGTCAAACTTGGTGAATCTCAAAATCATAACATTAGATGTCTCTGGAAAAAACTATATGACATGGGAATTTGATGCTAAAATGCATCTAAAAGTCAAAAAGCTCATTGCCATGATCGATAAAGATAATAATTCCTCAAATGAGGAAAAGGCAAAAGCCATGATATTTTGACGTCATCATATTGCCGATGGATTAAAAAATGAGTATCGAACAAAAGAAGATATCGCAGATTTGTGGAAATCTCTTAAAGATCGATTTGATCACTAAAAATATGTGATCCTTCCAAAGGCAAAGAATGATTGGTTGAATCTAAGATTCCATGATTATAAATTCGTGGATGAATATCATTCTGCAAAAATGTTCAAACGAATTTTGTCTCTGATGATCTCGATGATCTCCTGGATAACGACAAGGTTGGGATGCACCTTGACATTGCAGACTTTATGTATCAACCTGATAATGAAAATGAGAAAAGAGAATGAGATTTCGACATGGATTTCTTTGTTATCATTATCTCGTTTTTAAGACTTAGCTTGTTATTTTGGAATGTATTTTTCCTTTCGCTGTTTAGTTTTTAAAAGTTGTATTAGATTATCTTTTGTTGTAATATTTTGTTTACATTGTTATATATTATATGCAAAGTTTGCTTCATGTTTTCAGGTTCATCTATATCTTTATCGGATCAAATTAATACAAAATATGTCACGATCAAACATCAATGATGGAGACATATGTCTAGCCGATTGTGCTACGACACATACAATATTGAAAGATAGAAAATATTTCTCCAAGTTGAGAATACATGAATCCAGTGTCAATACAATATCTGGAAATGCGAAAATAATTAAGGGATGTGGAGAAGCAAATTTTATAATGTTCGGAGGGACAAAATTTATCATACAAGATGCATTATTCTCTCCACAATCCCAAAGAAACTTATTAAGTTTCAAAGATATTCGCCAAAATGGCTATCATGTTGAGACTATGAATGATGAAAATCGTGAATATCTTTATATCATGGCAATGGTTTCTAAAAAGAAACATATTGTGAAAATTTTACCAGCTTTATCCTCTTGGCTATATTTCACAAAGATAAGAATGGTGGAAACATATGCCATATTTAACCCAAGATATGAAGACATGTTTAAGATTTGGCATGATCGATTGGGTCACCCTGGTTCAATAATGATGTGAAAAATTATTCAAAATTCCAATGGTCATCCATTAAAACATGAGAAGATATTTCAATCTCATGAAATCGCATGTAGTGCTTGTTCTCAAGGAAAATTAATAATAAGACCATCATCTGTCAAAGTTGGACATGAATCACCATCGTTTTTAGAACGATTACATGGGGATATATGTGGACCTATACATCCACCAAGTGGACCATTTCGATACTTTATGGTATTGATCGATGCTTCTAGCAGATGGTCACACGTTTGCTTATTATCAACCCGCAATGTTGCATTTGCGAGGTTTATTGCTCAAATAACAAAATTACGAGCTCAATTCCCCGATCATCCTATTAAGAAGGTGAGGCTTGATAATGCTGGTGAATTCACTTCTCAAGCATTCAATGACTATTGTGCATCGATTGGTATTGAGATTGAACATCCCGTGCCACATGTTCATACACAAAATGGTATGGCAGAGTCATTGATTAAACGTCCCCTACTTATTGCTCGACCATTGCTAATGAAAACGAAACTTCCCGTTTCTGCTTGGGGGCATGCCATTTTACATGCTGCTGCATTAATTCAAATAAGGCCAAGTGCTTATCATAAATATTCTCCATTGCAATTATCAAATGGCCAAGAACCAAATATATCTCATCTTCGAGTATTTGGTTGTGCTGTATATGTTCCAATTGCTCCACCGCAACGAACAAAAATGGGCCCACAACGCAGATTGGGAATTTATGTTGGATATAATTCACCATCTATCATTAGATATCTTGAACCAGAAACGGGTGATGTATTCACAGCTCGTTTTGCTGATTGTCATTTTAATGAGAATGAATTCCCACCGTTAGGAGGAGGAATAAAACAAGCCTCACGAGAGTTAACATGGAAAACACAATCATTGTTATATCTTGATCCTCCTACAAAACAATGTAATATGGGAGTACAAAAGATAATACATTTGCAAAATATTGCGAATAGACTTCCAGATGGGTTCAATGATACAGCTCGGGTTACAAAATCATATATACCGGTTGCAAATGCACCTGCTCGTATAGAAATACCAAAAGGGCATATGGGTGAAAGAATTTCAAATGAGTCTACAACACGCTTAAAGCGTGGACGACCACTTGGTTCTAAAGATAAAAATCCTCGAAAGAGAAAGAAGTTTGATAATAATGATGATTCTCAAATAATAGAGAACATTCAAAAAGAAACAAATGAGGAAGATGATCTTCAAAATGAAAATCATGAAAATAATCATGAACATACAGAAAACAATGAAATTTCCATCAATTATCTCTATGATGAAAAGATTATAAGAAGAGATGAAATAAATGACAATGATGGAATATTTTCTTTCTCTGTATCCAAAGAAATTGAAAATGATAGTGAAGATCTAGAACCAATGTCAGTGTTAGAATGTCAAAAGAGACATGATTGGATCAAATGGAAAGAAGCTATGCAAATAGAATTAGACTCATTGAATAAAAGAAAAGTATTTGGACCCATCGTTCAAACTCCAAATGGTGTCAAACCGATTGGATGCAAATGGGTTTTTGGGCGAAAAAGAAATGAAAATAATGAGGTCACGAGATATAAGGCACGACTTGTCGCACAAGGGTTTTCCCAGAGACCTGGAATTGATTATGAGGAAACATATTCCCCTGTTATGGATGCAATCACATTTAGATATTTGATGAGTTTAACAGCATCCAACAACTTAGATATGTACCTTATGGATGTGGTTGCGGCATATCTATATGGATCTTTGGATAATGATATATACATGAAAATCCCTGAAGGATTAAGAATGCCGAAAACATCAAACTCAAAACCTAAAGAAATGTGTGCAATCAAATTGCAACGATCTTTATATGGATTGAAACAATCTGGACGTATGTGGTATAATCGTCTAAGTGAATATCTATTAAAAAGGGGATTTGTGAATAACCCTATTTGTCCTTGTGTTTTTATTCAGAAAACAACAAGTGGATTTGTGATTATAGCTGTTTACGTTGATGATCTGAATATAATTGGTACCTCAAAAGAGATTGAAAATGCTCGTAATTATCTGAAAAAGGAATTTGAAATGAAAGACCTTGGACAAACAAAGTTTTGTCTTGGTTTACAGATAGAGCATCTAAAGACTGGTATATTTGTACATCAATCGAATTATACAAAGAGAGTATTAAAACGCTTTAACATGGATAAAGCAAATCCATTAAGCACTCCAATGGCATGTAGATCTTTAAATGTTGAAAAAGATCCATTTCGTCCTTGTGAAGAAAATGAAGATATACTTGGACCAGAAGTACCATATATGAGTGCAATAGGGGCTCTCTTGTATCTAGCAAATTGCACTCGTCCTGATATAGCATTTGCTACTAATCTCTTGTCACGATACAACTCATCCCCTACACGTCGTTATTGGACAGGAATTAAACATATATTTTGATATTTACAAGGAACGATTGATTTAGGATTATTTTATCCTAGAGATTCCAAATGTGAATTAATCGGTTTTGCAGATGCAGGTTACTTATCAGATCCTCATAAAGCTAGATCACAAACAGGATATGTTTTCACAATTGGAGGTACAGCAATATCATGGCGTTCACAGAAACAAACACTAGTTGCAACATCTTCAAATCATGCTGAAGTCATAGCACTTCATGAAGCGAGTAGAGAATGTGTGTGGCCTTTAACTTTAACTCGACACATGCAAGAGACATGCGGATTATCAACTGATATCAACCCAACAATACTATATGAAGATAATGCCGCTTCTCAAACAAAAACAAAGGAAGGATATAT
>CM071874.1:10731969-10747056 GCA_036759665.1 Gynandropsis gynandra
TTTTTTAAATATTGTAATGTTATTATTGAATTTTGATATTTTTTATGGGGGCCGGGTACCCGCGGGTTTTAAAAATATTGACGGGTTTTCTCGGGTACCCGAATAGCGGGTACTCGTACCCTGCGGGTACGATTACGGGTATTAAAACTAATTATCCGTGCGGGACGGGTTCGGGTGCGGGTAGTAAGACTCTCGTGGGCGGGTGCGGGTGCCCACCCCTAGGGAATTCTATCAATTTCGACGATCTAGAAGTGCAGAGTGTTTGTTCTTAATCCGGTACGAGATTTTATTTTGATATACTTTGGGTGTATTTGGTGGATGTGTTGAGTATACGTGTGTTGACTATTTTTTTTAGTTGAGTATAAAATTAACTTGTTTTCAAAAGTTTAAAAGAAAAGAAAAGAAAAAAAAAAGGAATGTTTGCGAAAGTGTTTTTGAAGGGTTTTGTGATAAATGTCAGCTAAACTGAAGTAAAATGTCACATTTCGAGTAGAAATTATTTTTTAATATTAAAAAAATGAAATAAAAATTTGATGAGATAATTAAGTTTGATGTTGCATGGATTGTTTATCATTTCAATGTGAAAGCTGAAATTTTTTGTACGAATGAAACTCTAACCCAATTACATCGAAGAGAAAAGATCAATCTTTGCAGGAATATTAAAAAGTTGAAGTCAAGTTGCTGATAAGGACTACAAGCAGTATTGTTTTTCAATCTTCCCTTCTAATTTTGAATTTGCTTTAATTTTTATGTGTCTCATGCATGGGCAGAATTTTTATTCTTACACTCACACAAATAGGGGGAGAATATACTAGTGCAGGCATAATTGTTATCTATGCAGGCAAACCTGAAGACATGCAGAAGTGAACAATAATAATCGCGGATAGTTAGTGCTTTGTCCTTCAAAGATATGGATGATGTGATGATGTGTTTGTTTAAATATAAGATTAAAAGGGGGGGTGGAGATTGTTAAAGTATTTTGATCTTAAATGATGTGCTGAAGTTTCATATTTGAATAGGTAAAAAATAAAACAAATCAAAGACCAACAAATTGGAGAATATCAAGGGAGCTAAAAACATGGAGTTTTGTTGGCGAAAATCAAGGAGCAAGAATTATGGAGATTTGTTAGCAACAAACACATCAAGAAGACCTTTATAAAAAGAGTGATGGTCTTATGAACAAAATTAAGACTTCTCCATCAGAAAAGAGTGTGCCTAAAAGTCTAGAGAGAAGTGTGAACTTAAACGGAGAAACCGAAATAGTGTTTCTTGTACTTTGTGATTGTATTTATGCAAATCTTAGATATTGTATCTAGAGTTTCATGAGAGAGTGATTCGTAGAGTTATTATGTAAACTAAGGCTATTGTGAGATTAGTCTCTGGCGGTCACATCTAGGGTATGTGACGTTTAGGGTTTTAAATTTGATTCAAGACGGGTATAGTCTCATATTGAGTCAGATTTTGTATTCAAGTGTACATAGAAGACCGTTTGAATTAAATAGGAAGTCATTTGGAGTTTTAAAACTCCATCAAAACGTCTTGGTCATATACTCTTTAGTTTTTTCAGTTTTGAATCCTACAAAAGTATATTGGATCAAAGATCCATAAAATTTCTTATTTATAGAGAAGAAATATTTCGAAGATATATGATTAAAAAATAGTTTAAAAAAATATGATTATTGTTTTTTTATACACTTGAACTAAATGTTTCGATATTTATTTACTTTGCATTCATGATATATTTCATTATACAACAAGGGTTTAAATTGGAAGTAGTATGATCATGGTTTGCACCTTTAAGCATCTTTTTTCCCTTAATACGTTACCCATCCTATAGTGATCACTATTATTGACTATATATAACAATGCCTTGATGGGTTTATATATATAACTACTAAAAGACAATCAATTATGAATAGAATTGTTATTGGCGTGATAATATATAATTGTTCAACTTTTTCATCAGAATATTCACTCAAATTATATCATTTTAATTCTTGGATTTGTAAAATGACAATTGATATATTTTTTCAAAATTTTGGATTTATCATTCTAGCGAGAAGAGAGAATTCTTGTGTGAAATCATTGTTAACATTTTGTTTTTCTAAATATATAGAAAGCATCTCTTTATATTTATATATAATACATATTAAAAAATATATTTGATATTTTCTAATATTTTATTATTATCTTTGTGATTTTAGTTAAATTGTTAGTTGAATTTTAGTTAAGTTGTATATATTATAAATACAGTTAATGATGTGATTAATAATAGACAACTTCCAAAATATCTTTAAAATGCAATTTTGACTTTAAATTTATTCTTCCGTAAAACAAATTAATTTCAAAAGTACTCTTATAAATATTGAATTTTCCAAATTGCCCTTGTGTGATCATACGACCTTGTCAGACCCATGCGACCCTGTGCGATCATGCGATTCTATGAGATCCATACGACCATGGGCGACCATGAGACCCTGTGCGACCATGTGACCCCGCACGACCATGTGATCATGTGCGACCATACGACCCTGTGCGACCATGCGACCCTGTGCGACCATGTGACCCCGTACGACCAAGCGACCCTATGCGACCATGCGACCCTGTGAGACCCATGCAACCCTGTGAGCCCTGAAATTGTCTGAAATCGGTCGGAAATTGCTCGAAATCGCTCAAAACGCTTGAAATCGATCGAAAGCGATCCAAAATCGCTCGGAATCGGTTCAAATCCCTCGAAATCGCTCGAAATCACTCAAAATCGGTCGAAAATGCTTGCAATCGGTTAGAAACGCTCGAAATCGCTCGGAATTGCTCGAAAATAGTTCTCAACTTCTAAATCGCCTCTTGCAACTTGTATTTCTTAACTTTGAAATTGGGGGAAACTTCAAAAACTTCAAAACATATGTGTTTTTACAAACAAAAAATAAAGGCAACATTGACTTTTCGCTATTTTTTTGCTAGACTTTTAAGGGTATGCGTGAAGTCATATAGCTTTTGTAGGGTATATCTGATATTATGTCAATTAATAAAGTAAGCAAAAGAGATTTATAATTCTTTAATTGATCTTGTTAAAGAGAATAATCTATTATTTTTTCGAAAAATTGTTTTCTTTTCGATGAATTGTTTTTCTTTCCGCCGAACTGTTTTTTTTTTTCATTTCGACGACAGTTCTTTGACTCATTCTCCCATAACCTTCCATCCATCTCCGACCGACCATCCATCTTCGACCCATTTTTCATCTCCGACCTACCAACGGATTTGTCTTCTTCTTCTATCCATCTTCGACTGATGCCTTCGTCTTCCTCGCGTTCTGACAACCTCCAACCCATGCCTTCGTCTTCTTCCTCCAAATCTTACTCATGACTTTGTTTTCTTCTTTCAGATCTAACAACTCTCGATCGACATCTTTGTCCTCTTCTTTTAGATTTGACTGGTGCCATCGTCTTTTTCTTCGAGTTCTTCTTCGACTCGATTGATGTTCATTCTTCTTCGGCTCGACCATCGCTCGTTCTTCCATCTTATCAAGGGCTCTTCACTTCCTTCTTCCGTCTCTTCGAGTTCTAGTATCATCGGCGATTTTTTTCTGTCTTTATCTCGTCCATATCTTCTCTATCGATGACTTGTTCTTCAATTATCATCGTGTTTTATGCTTGTGTTTCTTGGATTCTTTGGTCGTCCAAAGGTAATTTTTTCACCTGGTGGTTTTCATATTCACAACATTATTTCTTCCTCTGACTCAGCGCAAATCATCGAAGGTTCGGTGATTCAATATCATAAAATATCACCATATGACTTGACACCATGTGGTAATTCCCATTTGATTTTGTTTAATCTGCTTATTCGAGGAGACAGTTATGACGAGCAAGAAATCAATGTTTGCCATGGTCTAAAATCTCGTAAAATATTTGGTTTTGTTGATGGGAAGATTGCTAAGCCCATTGTGGATTCATCTAATTTTGAGGATTGGGAAACCAGTAACCCATTGGTTTTGTCGTGATTGAAAATACACTCTAACCGAGGCTTCGTTCTGACGTCGCTCACCAAGAAGAAGCTTGTGATATCTCGAACCATCTACGTATTTGATACTCCGTTAAGAATGGTCCTTGAATCTAGCGACTTCAAGCAGAATTGGCTCATTGTACACATACGACGTTGACTATTGATGCCTATGATAACAAACTTACTTGTATTTGGAAAACTTGTTGAATTCTTGACTATTGTGCATATTCAAGTGCGATAAATGCACGTGTAACTTGACGACCTAACTCGAACAAGATCATAGTGAGGATAAAGTATACGATTTCTTATCAGTCTTGATGAAGCAAATTTTTTGTTGTTCGTTCAAATATATTATCTCGAGATCCTTTGCTTGATTTGGAAAATACTTATCATATTGTTGTAAAAAGAAAAATTTCGTGGAATTTTACAATCTCCTGATGATCACATCAGTGCTATGAATTTTGCAGTCAAAACAGGTTCTTCTCGTATTTCTATTGAATAAAAAGTCAATTTCATATGTTCCAATTGTGGGCGAAAGAGGCATACTTTGGACTCACGTTTTTAGATTCTTGGATTTCTATATTGGTGGAGTGATAGGTCGCTTTATCGAATGGGTTGTGGTCATGGATCCACTGTCACGAATAAGGGTCATAGTTCTTGTTACATCTACGAATTCATTTGATCTATATAGTATTGACAAACAGTCCGTCTCAGAGATTTCTGAGCAACAATTGTGAACTCTTGATATATTGTTGAACGCAAATAAGATTGGTGCTATTGAGAAGCACTCTGATAAGCTTTCTCAGTTTTCTTGGATTATCAATTTTGGTTGTTCTCATCATATGACTGGTGAAGTAACATTGCTCGCATATTTTTTTTATATGGAACCATGTTCCATTATTCTTCTCGAAAATTGAAATGCATTATCTAGTAGACACGAAATTGTTCATATTGAAAGCAATCTAATCTTTCATGATGTATTCTTTGTTGAGGAATTGGTTTCAACCTTTTTTTCCAATCTCATATTTTAACACAACATGATTATCTTGTTCAATTTGCTTACAAATACTGTATTATTCGAGACCACATTACACAGACGCTGATTTGGAGCCGGTGAGAATCAAAACAATCTCTATTATTTTTGAAGTGTCGATATAGTGGAAAATATCTCTAACCAAAGCAATTGCTCATTGGATCTTTAACATCAATGATTTGGATATCCCATTTCGAAAATAATAGAATCAATATCGGTTTTAAATTTTTCTCGTAGTAGTGAGTTTTCAATAAGACATGTGATGTTTGTATGCGAGAAAAAAACACAATTTTTCTATGAGTAGCAATAAAAAAACCAAGATATTTTAGCTAAAATATTGTTACATTTGGGATCTATATCGTACTTCGTATTTTTCTGGAGCACACTATTTTTGACAATCGTGGACTATTTTATAAGAGGCATTTGGTTTTATCTTATGAAACACAAGAATGAGGTTACTACGCATATTCAACTGCTCATGGCTATGGTTAATCGAAAATTTAAAACAAATGTACAAACCATACGAACTGATAATGGAACTGAATTTTTGTGTTTTTGTCGATATTTTCTCGAAGAAATGACACATCATGAAACTTTTTATGTGGGTACTCAACAACAAAATAAGAGATTAGAACGAAAACTCAGACATATTCTTGATGTTGCATAATCGTTACTCTTTAATTTTCATCTACCAATCGAGTTTTAGAGAGAAATTTTTCTTACAACGACTTATCTTATTAACATAATTCCATCTCCTATTCTTAATAGTCGAACACCATGTGACGTTCTCTATTGTTCAGTTTTGACCCTATACGCATTTACATGTGTTCAGATCCTTGTTTTATGTTCATAACCAGCATACACATGACGATAAATTTGTAAGTCGCGGTAATCGTTGCATCTTTGTTGGCTATCCTTATAGTAAATAAGGATGGAGATTTTATCAACTTGATCATTGTTTTTTTGGTTTCTCGCGATGTTGTTTTCTCCGAGAATGAGTTTTCTTCCCACAATCACGACTTCCTACGTCATGTTTCTTCCCTTCCTTTAACTTCATAATAGACATGGCTTACCTCTGATAAGGATATGAATAAATTAGGACTAGGATAACACATGAAGATTCCATCCAAAAAGTTACATATTTTATCATCAATATTGTTCAAGTTACTACTCATCTAGTCTCCTTGCCTCTATATCTGATTTTTGATTTTGTGTCTGGCACAAAGTTTTCAAAAGATCATCATGTTTTTTTAGAATTTAGTACTGATGCATGAGGACCTCGTTCATATCATGAAGCTTTGATTGATTCTAATTGGAAAACAAAAATGCATGCTGAAAGTGATACCCTCAAACAGAATCATATATGGAATCTTGAAAGTTTACCTCATGGGGAAAAAGCTATTGGAAGTAAATGGGACTTCAAAATAAAGTATTATTCTTATGGATCTATTAAATGTTACAAGGTTTGCTTGGTTGTTTCGGGCAATAATCAAGTAAAATGAATCAATTGTGAGGATACTTTTGCTCATGTGGTAAATTCTTTTGCTTCCATTCACCATTGAGAGGTACATCAAATGGATGTACACAATACTTTCTTATACGTGGATTAAACAAAAAAGTTTACATGAATTCTTCATCTTGCTTTGCTCCATCAGATTCGTCTGTTAATTACAGCTTAACAAAATCATTATATGGCTTGAAGCAAACACCACGTTGTTGGTTTGAAAAGCTTGGAAGTTCTTTGAGAAGCTATGGATTTCGATCATCATATTCGAATCATTTTGTTCGCGTACTCTTCAGGTGATATTTGTTTACACGTGTTTGTCTATATGAATGACTTGATTATTACAAGAAATTCTTCGGTTTCTATTCGCGCTTTCAAAGATTATTTTGGTAGTTTTTTTCATATGAAGGACCTTGATACTCTAAAAAATTTAGGTACCGAAGTTTCTCGAAATTCTGAAGGATTTCTTCTGTGTCAACAAAAATATTCTTTGGATATCATCTCAAAAACTGGTCTACTTGTTGAAAATCTTCACTAAATCAGAATTTTCATCTTCAATTAGCTGAGGGTGTTGTTTTGGATGATCCTTTACCTTATCATCGTTTGGTGGGTCGATTAATTTATTTGACATTATACGTTCAGAATTTTCATATTCAGTGCATATCCTCTCATAGTTCAGTGTAGACCCTAAGACAAGAACTCTAAAATATGACACTTCAAGTTGTTCAATATCCTATAAAACAATCCTATAGAAGGCATTCTTCTTCGGTCAAATTATACCTTACGACTTTCTGTTTAATGTGATTATGATTAGGTAGGTTGTAAGTTAACTCGTCGTTCTCTAACAAATTGGTTTATTCAACTCTATTCTTTTCCAATATCTTGCAAAATGAAGAAGCAATAAATTGTCTCTCAATCTTCCATCGAGGCTGAATATCGCTCTATCGTCATGACTACGTGCGAACTAGTATATGGCTTAACACTACTACAAATTTTCAATTTCCAAACTTATTTTTCGGATGACTATGATCGATCGGAAATTCCCATACAGATTATGGATAAATTTCGAACAAAATGCACAAACCATCCATAATCCTTCCAGAAATTTACAGACAGTAATATCGTTCGTAATACGTCTGTAATTGTGGAAGGATTCGAGATAGACGCGATAATTGTTCGAAAATTTTTGGACAGAAGAGATAGTCGTCTGGAATTACATATAGAAGAAAATATAATTCGTCAGTAAATTCCAGACGGATGTGGTATATATCTGGAATTTGCGGACGAACTAGAAGCTCGTCTGAAATCCGTCCGCAATTACGGGCGAGGGGCATGATTCGTCCATGCTCTGTCCGAAACTACGAATGATACCGTCCATAAATTTTCAAATAGACGAGATAGTCGTTTATATACCATTCCGAATTGCAGACGATCGTCCGCACACCGTCCTAAATATTGGATGATTGTTCGTATGACATCCAAAATTCATGAGCTTTTCAACTATAAAAGGGTTGGAAAGAAAGCGAAAATGAAAAGTTTAGTTAAGAAATTTGAGCTTTTGTTTGTCTCCTCTCACTCTTACTCTTCTTCAAAACCCTCTTTTGATACTTGGTTTGTACATTATTCATAACCCGTCATGCAAGGTCGTCGTCCATCAAATATATTGATTCTTATATGCTCATCCCTTGCATCAAATTGGTTAGAAACCTCGCCAGAACATTTAGACCGACATAAACGCAGGCGATTGAGTCTCTTTTGAACTCGAAAAAAATTCTTTTTTCTGTTAAAAATTTTCCGGACGAACGAATTCCCTTGGAAAAATTTCTGGAAGGACATGTAAAATTATTCAAAAATTTTTAGACGGAGACATAGACTGTTCGAAAATTTCCGACGTTTTAAGGATTACTTTTTTCATCTGTATTTAAGGATAATTTATGCACTACTTTTTTCGACCGAAAATGTGGACGGATTACGAACGGATTCAGTTTACATATGTTTCTGGACGAACGCGGAACATTCGGAATCAGGCTGAAATTTTGTTTCTGGACAAATTTTGGAGAGATTTGGTGTAGTCTAAGATTTTACTTCAAGATCTTGACTTCAATCATTTACAACTGATTCATCTGGTTTACGATAGTAAGACGAATTTACATATCACCACTAATCCAATATTTCGTGAACGAACAAAGTATATCAAGATCGATTATCATTTTGTTCATGATGTGATTGTCAATGACACTATTGTTATCAAACACGTTTCAACACATGATCAATTTGTTTACATTTTCACCAAAATTTTAAATTGCAAAGAATTTGATACATATTTTGACAAGTTGAATGTTCTAGGCTTACACATTATTGAGGGGTATTGAAAAATGTATCTTACATATTCTAGTATTTTGTTATTATCTTTATTAAATTTTCTATGATATTCATTAAATTGTTGGTTGTATATATAGTTTATGGTGTGATTAATAAAGTAATAAAAAAATTGAGTTGTTTAATTAAGTTGAAATGTTTTAATTTATTTTAAAATAATAGTAAAATAATTTAGAAATATATATATTTTAAAAAATTTGTTAATAAAAATTATTAATAAATCTTAATTTATCTTACTATATAATTAAATAAAAGTCAAAATGAATAATTTTTGGATAAAAAAATCATAAAATTAAAGTGCTAATTAATTTTTATTAATGCTTCAAAAATTAATATTTTTTTAAAATATAATAATAAATATATTCACATTATAAAGTTTGTCCAATATTTAGCATTTCAATATAAATGTTATCTCAGATTTATATAAAAAATAAAAATTAATCTGAATAAAGTGATTGGGGACCACCAATCCTTTGGGAACTGCGACTAAGTTGTAAAGTGGTAAAGGCCCTTATTTCTCCTCTTCTTGTCCTCTTCGGTTATCATGGGCCCCACTTTTTGGGCTGTGTGGCCCATTCTCTCTATCTGCCTCAGCTTTTTTTCAGACATGGATTGCATTCACCTTCACCTCCTTAAAATGACCATTTTGGCCCTTATCGCATTTTTTTCTATATGCAATGTCTGGGGTTATTTACTTTGCCTCGTGCACTCATAAGTCATAAGCATAACTTTTTTTTATTGAATGTGAATAACATATAGGAGATATTTATAAATTTATATTATATCCCTCCAAATAATGAAATAATGGCTTTTTCGCTCTAAATATTATTAGATTAAAGTACACACCAAAAATATTATCCAACCCTGCGCATTTTAGCTCTGAACCAAAATACGAATTTTTTACAACAGTATCCTATCCTGCTCACTTTTGCTCTGAACCATAAGCCGACTAAATTCTAGCGCATTTTAGTTTAACCTGCGCCTCTCGATTATTAAAAGGAAAAATAATTAGAATATTTTTTAAAAATAGCGATAAATAAAGAGAAGGGCAGAGTAGGAAAGTTCACCATACGCTTTCCGCGACCTGTCGGGTTTGATGTTGTAACACCCCCATCCCGGAACAACCTCGGGACTAGGAGTGTCCACCATCACCTCCAAGAGGTGGCTACACGTGTCATCGCTCAAACGCATTTATAAAATAAATATAAATGATTTATTCTGAAATAAGAGTGGTCCGGACCAAACAGCAAAACAAATACGTAAAGACCAGAGTCACGTAATGAAATAATAAATACGAAATGCAAAATAAAACTCATCGAGACCTCGTGCACGCCTCTCCCATCAGTCCGCTGTGAACCTTCATGTTGCTGCTCAACCTCATTACTTTTCCTCCTCGCCATATCCTGTCCATCCACGACAGCCCAAAAATTGGGTGAGTACGACATACGCACTCAGTGAGATCAATACGCGTACGTACTCTGTGCCACGTATTCTCCCGCTCGAACTGAATATCATAAAATAATGATATATCCTAAGTCTAAACTAAAGATATACAGATAACTCTACCCAACCCGACTGAGTATCTAAAGTCTAAGACTAGTACCACACTGGATCATAACGCACAGAGTCCACATGACTCTAGCTCAGGCATATGCTCGTGAAGTCCAAAAGACCCTAGCATACTGAAAATCTCGCAAGGTCGCAACGGACCCCAGCTATCAGTACACTACACTGAAAATCTCGCAAGGTCACAACGTACCCCAGCTATCAGTACACACTGAAAATCTCGCAAGGTCACAACGTACCCCAGCTATCAGTACACCACACTGAAAATCTCGCAAGGTCACAACGTACCCCAGCTATCAGTACACCACACTGAAAATCTCGCAAGGTCACAACGTACCCCAGCTATCAGTACACTACAAAAATCTCGCAAGGTCACAACGTACCCCAGCTATCAGTACACACTGAAAATCTCGCAAGGTCACAACGTACCCCAGCTATCAGTACACACTGAAAATCTCGCAAGGTCACAACGTACCCCAGCTATCAGTACACACTGAAAATCTCGCAAGGTCACAACGTACCCCAGCTATCAGTACACACTGAAAATCTCGCAAGGTCACAACGTACCCCAGCTATCAGTACACACTGAAAATCTCGCAAGGTCACAACGTACCCCAGCTATCAGTACACACTGAAAATCTCGCAAGGTCACAACGTACCCCAGCTATCAGTACACCACACTGAAAATCTCGCAAGGTCACAACGTACCCCAGCTATCAGTATCATACAGCGCTCCGTCGCTCGAAAGGTTACCACAACCCCAACACGGTATGACGCCGGCCCAGATCCAAGTGTCGCAATACTAACGTCATCGACCCCATACGCCTCACGTGACAACTCTCACGACCGCGCTCGCACACGCCTTCTTCCGAAGGTTCGAGTGTGAAACCACCCGATCGAACACACTAACAAGATATTCACTCGGTTTATGAAACCCACGGCGGCACTAACTCTTCTTTTAAAATTTTAAACCCTAATAATAATAATAATTATACATATATATATAAAGTGTATAAGGGAGTCGGTGAAACCGACTTCCCTTTTAATTCGGGCATCACAGATGTCTACAGAGGTAGCGGAAGTATACAATACCATGTGTATTTAATATTTATTAATACTTTTTTTTTTTCAATTATTATGTGGTATACTAAAGTCTGCAAGAATCGTATATATTAAAGGATCGTATTTTTATGTATCAAAATATTAAAGAAAACGATCACTGTATATTTTTTTAAAAAATTTTGCTCTAAAGGTTCTTTATAATTACAATTTAAAAAAAAGAAGAAGAAGAAAAAGTGCAGTCTATATGCCAAATCGTATACAAGAAATATTTGTATTTGTAAAATGTATACTCGTTGTCTGAAGGAACAAATTACGTTGTTTGAAACGTGAATACTAAAGGGTTCAATCAAAAACTGAAAAAGAAAAGAATGAATTTGTTTTCAGAAATAGTTAAAGAAATACAAGATGTTTAATTCTGTAGATTTTTTTTGTAAGATACCAATGTGTGTATTCTATAAGAGCAAAATAAAAGTTTATTCCTTTATCATTTCTGAGGATCATCCACTCACTAACCAAACCTCACATTTCTGCTGAATTTACTGTTTTCTCATTGTGTTATGTCGAAGTGATTTATCTTCTTCTCGTTCAGTGTAAAATAAAGTTGCCGGATTTAATGTCAGAACCTGAAGCAGAGCATGATTACATAGGTTATTCAAAGCGTCCATCCATGGAAGCTTCTGACAAAACCAAAACCAGAGACGAAACTACCGGTCTGAACCTTAAGGCCACCGAGTTGAGACTCGGGTTACCCGGCTCCGACTCACCTGAAAGGGCCGACCCAGAATTCCTTTCGCTCAAGAGTTGCTGTTCTATGTCGGGGGCCAAAAGGGTCTTCTCTGACGCAATCAACGGGTCTGGAAGATGGCTCTTTTCTTCCGGATCTACTAGTGCTGATGCTGTCGGATCGGGTTCGGTTCACGGTGGCTCCGCCATGAAGGATGGGAAGGGGGCACAGTCGGCTAAACCGGCCTCTATCGATGAGAAGAAGGCTTCTCGTGTAGCTCCTGCTTCAAAGTAAGTCTTCTAGTGTCAGTAAGACTTCTGAAAATTTTGATTTTATGTATTAAACTAAATTAGTTTTATGGACAATTATTTGAGCTGATAGAAACGTCTTGGTTTTAATAGTTCAGAAAAGAAATTGTTCTCACAAATGAAACGAAAACACTCATATACTTAGACACTGTTTTTTGGTGTACTTATTTTACAAGGGATGAACACTTTGAAGTATCAGACTTGGTTTCATCAACTTCTTCTGAGATTTCTATTTTTTCAGTATGTAATAAGCAAGAAGCTTTTGACTTTGGCAGGGCTCAGGTTGTGGGTTGGCCACCAATTCGTTCTTTCCGGAAGAATACGTTGGCTTCACAATCTCAGAAAAATGGCGGCGAAAACACAGAAACCAGGAATGAATCAGAACCTTGCTTGTATGTGAAGGTTAGCATGGAAGGTGCTCCTTACTTGAGGAAAATTGATCTCAAGATGTACAAAAGCTATGTTGAGCTCTCTTCGGGGCTTGAGAAGATGTTCAGTTGCTTCAAGATTGGTAAATTTTTCACCAGTTATGGGCTTATTGGGTTGTTTGTGTTGCAAGTTGTTGAACTGTGGAATTGTTGTTCAGGTCAGTGTGGTTCCCATGGTGGATCTGGCCGAGATGGACTGAATGAGAGCCGCTTGACTGATCTCTTGCGTGGATCTGAGTATGTTGTTACATATGAGGATAAAGATGGTGACTGGATGCTAGTCGGCGACGTCCCTTGGAAGTAAGTTTAATTTACAGCTTATACTTGCATTTGTGAATCATGTTTGATTTTTATTGAAAGCAATAAAGAACATGGTTATTATCTTGGAACTCTTGCTCATTACAAGATCAATCTAAGTGATGAATTATAGAACTCAAAGATGTGTTACAAGAGAGTGACGGGTCAACTTTTCTTTTCTTTTTTTTTTCCTGCAGAATGTTTATAGATACGTGCAAGAGGCTGAGAATCATGAAGAGTTCAGAGGCTATTGGCCTAGGTTTGTTTATTCTTAACGCTTATAAGCTTGTTCCACTTCTCTGTAACCAGTTCGATTGATTCTTGAATAAGATTGCTTCAAAAATACCGTATGGATTCTGTAATTTCTTAATAACGTTCTTCACTGCAGCATTTGGGTGTTCCACAAGCTTCTATGATTACCAAAAAGACAGTCTTCACTCACTGATGTTTCTGCATATGTCTTGTTGTTACAGCTCCAAGGGCAATGGAGAAGAGCAGAATCCCGAACTAGTTCCTAATCTCCAGGAGCTATTAAGTGACAATATAGTGATAAAACCGAAATGCTTTCCTGATATGTAATAGCATTTTTGAGGTATTCTTGTGTTTAGGAATGAAGTTTGTTCTTGATAATAGCCTCTTCTAATAATTCCCCTCTATGCTTCTGTGTAATCAAATCGATTATTATGTACTTGTGTGTATGTTTGCGGCGTGCAATTACTCTAAAATGTAAGACTCTTATGTGTACAAACATGGTACCAAAACCTTTATATGTGCTTTTCTTGGATCTTTCACGCAATAATTAACGAGATCCGGTTTCAATTTACCCTTTTGTACCGATATCGTTCAGTTCGGTTTTTCTAAACTGGTATACTGTTGTCCGTGTCTTCTAAACCGAATCAGCTTGAAACCGAAGAGATACTGGCTAAAGAAGAGGGTTTGAACTACGGGTGGGCAAATAATCGAATATCCGTAAATATTCGACTATCCGTATTCGTATTCGTTGAATATTCAATTTTACTATTCGTATTCATATTCGTAAATTCGGATATTCGTAAATGCGAATATCCGTAAATATTCAGATATTCGTCGGATATTCGTATCCGTATCCAAATCAATTTTTTAAAAAATAATTAATAAAAAATTTCTTATAAAAAATTTGATAATTATCAAAATATAATCCATAAGTAGTTTTCAAATTGCACAAATACACAAAAAAAATAATATAAATTAACGAAACACTAATCGCCAATTCATATAAAACAACATAACAAATTATTAGATTATCATATTAAATATCAAATACAGTAAAATAAATCTAGAATAAAAGATATATACTTATGAAATTCTGTTTTTTCGATATCTTGCAATATGTCCATAACATTATCCATTCCACATGGATTACGAATTCAATCTTGAGTGCAAATTAAAGCTTCAATCATACTAGCAGTCATATAACTACGATACGAACTATTCACATGACCTCACGTACTTAAAGCCGACTCTGAAGCAACTGTAGATGTCGGAATAGCCAAAAGATCTCTTGCCATCAAAGAATGACTTTTATACTTAGAACCCGTAGTCTTCCACCAATACAAAATATCTAAATTACCAACATCTTCTTCACATTCTTCTGACAAATATTTTTCTAATTCTGATTTCATAATCCATATTCCATGATTTTTACGTTTCAAATAATCTTACAGCAACCAATAAAAAGTTTGTAAATTACATTTGTAGTCCTCCAAATTTTAATTATAGTAACTATTTGTTTATATATTTTATATTTG
>CM071874.1:10747970-10761446 GCA_036759665.1 Gynandropsis gynandra
GGGCTGGTGGAGCTCCGGCGGGAGCAGGGGACGGGGCGTTGCCATGAACGTCAACTTGAAGCCTCATACCAGCGAAGCAGTGGAGCTTGTTGCCGCAGACGAAAAATCTCCGGCTGGGTCTGGACACGGTGACGGTGGTTGATTCAAGGCAGAGGTACTCACACGCGCCGTCTCCGCCATTATCGACCTGATTCTCGAGTTGATTCAACCGTCGCTCCTCGGTTTTGCGTGAAGAAATAAGGAGGCGAAAGGGAAGCAGGTGAAGGGGAAGAGGAGAGCAAGGAGGAGAAAAATTAGGGTTCAATGTGATTAGGTGAAGGGAGGAGACAAAGGAGAAAAGGAGGAGAGAGGGGAAAAAATTAGGATTAAGTGTTTTTTTTCCTAACAAAATGATTTTACAGTTCTATCCTGCGGAAAAAAATAAAATACATCGGAAGGCAATAAATATGACACATCAGCAAAAAGGGTAATCTAACAACAGTCATATAAACCACGTATACATAATTACTGTTCACCCCGCATTCTCTTTTATATAGTATAAGATACAACCGAACAAAATCCCATCGATTCTTCAATTTTTACACTGATGCTTAATTTCAATATAACCGAAACCAACCGAAATATCATAATTCGGTTCGGTTCGGTTTTACAATCGAAATGGTCACCCGCTTTCGAGGACGGAGAAGGGTTTTTAGACACGAGGGTCATCTCTTGTTCTCAACTTACAAATTCAGGATTCTTAGAGGATGAAGCTGAAGCAATTGGAAAGCTTGTTGGGTGATCTTGAACAATTCTCCATTCCAAAGGTCTGTTAAAATTAGGGTTTTCTTTCAAGAATCACTTGTGAATATCGGTTGAATTTACTGCTGTTTTCCTCTGTTGTCGCAGGTGGAACTGGAGCAGTACCCTACTGGCCCTCACATTGCTTCTCGCATGCTTTACACAGTTATCTTCTTCTTTATCCTTTTTCCTCTGTTTTAAAGTTTCGTGCTTCCGTTTGTTTTGGAGATTGCTTTCATGTTTCAATGAATTGGGTATTTCTTCTTGTATCGATCGGATTTTCCTCCTTGTATCATCCAAATGCTCTCGGCTTTGGATTAGCTCAAGTTTCTTCCTTTCAGATATTTAATCGACTTAAGCAAACTATGGTAGTGATAAAGTTGTTAACTTGATAGTACTTGTATCGGTTACAGGGGTAGATTTTCTGAATATGAGATTTGCAGTGCACTGATCTGACAGGAGGGTGTAATAATCCTAGAGTTTTGAGTTGTTTTACCCAGTTTTGTTCCTGTTCTTGAAAGCTTAAGATTGTATTGGATTTGTTCTTGTTCTTTTGATGTAGGCAGAGAATTCGTTTGGAGATATAAGTAACAAGATAGTTGCTGATTTTGGTTGTGGCTGCGGTACATTAAGTGCTGCTGCTGCCCTTTTGGATGCTGCGTGCGTATTATCTTTGATCCTCCGTTCTTTGTTCTCTCTGTGACATTTGGTCGTTTTATTCTTCTTAAATTTGATTAATCTCAGCGCTAGTTTTCTTCGAACAGGCATGTGATCGGATTTGATATTGACCCTGATTCTCTTGAAACGGCAACACTAAATGCAGAAGAACATGAGGTTAACATTCTTATCTCATGTGGATGAACGCTGCCTCAGTTGTGACAATTCCATTTTCTAATTGCTTTAGTTTTGCAGCTGGACATAGATTTCATTAAGTGTGACATAACACAATTGAGATTGAAAGGTAAAAAATTCTTCTGCTTGTTCTCTTGTTCTCGTTTCGCTTATTCCCTCTTGGTTCTTGGGATCTTATGTTGATCTGAATGACACAATATACTTTTGGGAAAATCCCATAATAATTAAACAACTTGTTTCAAAAACTGATAGAAAAATAAATGCACTATTTTTTTTTCAACATATTTATTTATGAATTTGTCTTTTACTTTACAATAATACAGGAAGTAATACATAAATTAACATGTTATTTTCAGAATAATATACAGATTTTTGATTTACTTCCAACTTGGAAGTAGTTTCAAAAGTTTTTACTTATTATTTTGGAAGTAATAAGTTAATTTATGTATTACTGTGAAGTAATAGACAAGTTAATGAATAAATCTATGAAAAAAATACTTAATGTCAATTGTTATGAGAGTTTTCCTTTACGTTTCTGGTAGTTATTTTGTTATATTACCCTTCACCCGATTGCTTTCATTACCCATTTAGGCCAGATTGTCGATACTGTTGTAATGAACCCTCCATTTGGAACACGTAAGAAAGGCGCTGACATGGATTTTCTCTCTGTCGCAATGAAGGTAGGTGGGAAAGAAAATGCGTCAAAATATTTTTGAAACGTTTGATTTATAGACTTCGTTTGTTTATTTGTTTGTTCGGATCAAGCAGAATATATGTGATACGATTAGTTTCTTGCCCTGGCAGGTTGCTTCTCAGGCTGTTTATTCGTTGCACAAGACTTCGACAAGAGAAGTAAGAGAACCTTCTTTCAGACAGTGTTACTAACTGTGAACTATCTATTCTTCTAATGATAAAATTTGCATTTTCAATGACAATCTTTTAGCACATAAAAAGGACCGCTTTGTGTGATTTAGGCGCAAAAAGTGCTGAAGTTCTCTGTGAGGTTAGCTAAAATACAAACTTTCATATGAAATGTGGTGCTGAATGTTTTCTGTGCGTATTTGACTTGTTGTCGCATATCATGTTTCCTCTGCAGCTGCGTTATGCCTTGCCACAACTCTACAAGTTTCATAAGCGAAAAGAAGTTGATATTGCTGTCGATCTATGGCGGTTTGTGCCGAGAACGGGCTAGGAGTTGAATCTTATGAGGTCAAGCAAAATGTTCTTGAATTGTTTTAGCCTTCAAACAGCTCGTGTTTCCGTCCTGTGAGGCATATGTAGTTTCTTTCCTTGCGATCAAGAAGGTAACGTCTTTTAGTTCTTTGACTGTATACACACTCAAGCTTTATAAAGGAGTGTTATCTTCAAGTACATAAAGACATCTTTAATTCAACATTAATCAAATGTTGATGACTGTCGACAACAAGAGAAACAAGGAAGATTTTGTTTTAATCACAACAAAAATTATCAAGAAAGTTGCCTCATTGAAAATTGATCTATTTGCCTCAATTGTCTTCTCCAAGTGTAAATTTCAAGAACCTTCTGACCTTGATGTTTTCCCCAAGAGCAGCCACTGTTTGCTTCACCAGGACACTGCCATCTTTAATGTGTGGTTGCTCTAGCAGTGCAAGCTCTCCAAGCCTCTTGGAGACTCTTCCCTCCTTTTGCATTTCAATCTCTTTTCCTTGTTCCTTATTTCCTCTGGAATGTCTTCAATGGAGACGTATTGCACCTGTAGTGTAGAAATTTCAGTCAGATTAGAAACCAAAAAGCAAAGAAAGCTGGTTTCATCAATGATTGCAGCTTTTATTGTGCCTCAAAGGCTTTAAAAGGAGAATCTTTGTACCTGAGGATTGGCCACTGCTTGCGTAGCAAGATCATCAACCAATTCCTTGAACTTCTCACTTCTGCCAACGAAATCTGTTTAACAGTTCACTTCGATCAGAACTCCAATGCGAGACTCGTGGATGTATGAACGATACTGCCTTCGGTTGCAGTACGGCTTGGTTTTTTGTCCGCGGTTGAAAGACCCTTATTTATGAGGTATTCCTGTGCTTTTTCAAGATCCCCGTCTCCGCTAGGGCTTTCTTGCAGTCCATCATCCGGGCTCCTGTTTCTTCGTGCAGCTGCTTCAGGAGAGCAGCTGAAACCGTTACCGTTGCTGGCCTGCAAGCATTTGAATATGACCTGCATGTAAATATCAAAATATTTTGGAAAAGCTCCAATCTTTCTATACTTGAATCCAAAGCGTGATAAATTCTTCACTTTTTCAGAACTTTCCGTAGGCCCCTCCTCGCCTTTTGGTTGCTCCTTCTCGGGTTTAGCCTTTGGATTAGCAACAGTTTGAGCAGCGACCTAAGAAACAAAGTCCTGATTTTTCTTCTCCAAACCATCTCCAAGATTATACCTTATAAATCTCTTCATTTTGATGTTTTCTCCCCTGCAATCGTTTGTTTTACCCATTTGTTAACTATCGCCTTATCGTTCTTAATAAAGTTTGCTCAAGCAAAGCTAAAGTCTCTAGCCTCTTCTTTATTCGACCATCGACTATCTTCTCTCTTATTTGCTCGACTTTTGACAACAAGTTTTCCATTTGCATCACTATTTTTTCTTTCTTCACAATTTATTTCCCAACATCTTCTGTGACGAGGTATTCTGCTTGAGGGCAAACATCCACCTACATGACATCTACATAACATCTATTTAACGTTTTTCGTTAGCTCAAAATTTGATGCATGACTTGAAGACGACAAATCTCTTTGATATTGTACATAATATGTAGTACCGAACCTTCATAAATAATTTGTTCATCATTATGGAAGGAAAGCAGAAGGTTAAGTAAATATATGGGTACCTGCATTGCCAGAACGTCATCAAGTTTCTTGAAAATTTCGTCTCATGAGACAAATTCTATCCGCAATTAACCTTCTTACGGAGATACTCCTCAACTTTGACTAAATCACCCTCAATCTCTAACAGAGTGATCACACCAAATTTGGTATATAACTTGTTGTATGTTTCTATTTCATTTTGAATCGTTTTAGTTTCTTATACGTTTTTGGGGTCATTTTTTGACCTTTCATACAATAGAGGCTATAGAGTACATTATGGAGAAATATTCGACATTTCGCGTGGGAAAAAGCATTCTAAGCGGAAAAAGTCAAAACGCTCGGCACGAGAATAAAAACACGCTTGGTCGAGCACTTTGAAATCGAATGTTCAAAACGTTCCTCAGGATTCCCTCGACCCGAGCCAGAATAAGATTGATTGAGCGTTCGAGCAAACAAAGATGTCTCTTACTCCAATGGATTCGCTCAACCCTAGTAGTTTCTTGCTCGATCGAGCAGCCTACCAGAAGTAGTCAAAGTTATCTCTGATTCGTACGTAAAAAGCACGGAACAACCAACTACTCGACCAGAGTAGAGTTCCGTTAAGCCGAGCAGTGTATCAAACTCCTGAAATAATTCAAAATTTTAATTGTTTAAGTGAGAGAAAGCTTTTCTATAAATTCTGGACGATTCTAGGAACACAAGGGAGTGAAAGGAGAGTGAGAAAGACTTTTCAGGTGTGCGAAACAGTGAAAAAAGCTATCAGACTTCAAGGATTGAACTAACGGTGAAGACGAGTTGGAGGAGAGGTCATGACATCGAATGATCGAAAGATCGATTGAGCTTCTCTCAACTTTCTCTTTACTTGTTTCTTGCTATAGTTATATTCCAAAATATAGATCCATTGATGCGATGTATTTAAACTCATTGTACTTCATGAATGGATTCATTGTTCTTTTCTTTTATGGTTGGATGCATGTTTTATTGTTTCAATTCTTGAAAGGTATCCATGAATTGGTTGTCACATGGTACAATTCAGTAGGAGATTTCGACTTATATTAGATCATATGCATTAGATAAACTGAATGATCATATTGAGAAGTAGGTTATCCGGTTTAGGAATGATGATATTGGAAGATAATGCATTCATATGTAAGTCATAGATGTCAATGATTTATATGTTGATAGGAATTTACACTTCGATAACATGTAGATTTATCGATAGTAGTTCGGTATGTAGGTCGTTAGACGAAGACGTCAATGAGTTATATAATAGAACAAGATTTGCACTATGAGAGTAGATAGATTCGGAATTGCACCGCGAGAGTAGGTAGATAAACTTTAAGACGGTAACATGCATGAGCTGGAACGGTTTACAAGGCATAGGAGACCGCATAGGTCATAAATAGGCTTGACCAGGCCGCAGGTCGCGGGCCGCGGGACGTGGCTCGGGACGCGGACAAGGGAGTATGACGTAGCTCGAGACGTGGAGAAGAGCGGGACCCCTTTCTTCTTAACATTCCCCCTCAAGCTTAGGCGATCAAAAGCAACATTAAGTGAATCCTCATTAAATATTTTTGGGGAAAACCCAATTGGGACAGAAAACCCAACAAAACAAAAAGATTACAACAACTTATGAGCTCGAGGGATGATCGACTAAGCTTGAATACGATGCTTTGGGACTGAAGATATCAAAGAGGCCTATCTGATAATGGAGATCTTTGCAAACTTTTTCACTTGTGGCTTTGGTGAAGACATCGACCAGCTTATCTGTGCTTCTTGTGTATATGAATTCAATGACTCCATCATCAAGCTTCTCTCGAATAAAATGACAATCAACTTCAATATGTTTTGGTTATTTGTTGAACATCGAGTTGGATGCAATGTGAATTGCCGCCTGATTTTCGCAATGAAGCACCGTGGCTTGCGAAGGTTCGAGGCCAAGATCTTTGAGGAGAGCCTGAATCCAAATGAGCTCACATGTTCCATTTGTCATAACTTTGTACTCGGCCTCGGCGCTGGAACGAGAGACCAAAGATTGTTTTGCTTCTCCAAGTGACAAGGTTCCCTCGAACAAAGGTACAAAACCCCGTTGTTGATTTTTGGTCTTTGCGGTCACCGGTCCAACTGCATCACAATACCCAATTAGACTAGTGTCATTGTTTTTACTCATTAGGATACCTTTTCCTGGAGCGTTCTTGATGTATCGGAGGATTCGGTCCACCATGGTCCAATGGTTTTCCTTTGGAGCATGCATATGCTGGCTACCCTGATTCACAACATAACACAAGTCAGGTCTTGTTATGGTGAGGTATATTAGCTTACAGACAAGGTGCCTGTATTGTTCTATATCATGAAATGGTTCCCCCTCACGTAAATCTTTGTATTTTTCTTTGATAGGGGTCTTGGGCGGCTTAGATCTGAGTTTACTTGTTTCATTCAAAAGGCCTAAAGCATATTTTCATTGAGAAAGAAATAAATTATCATTAGATCTAGTTACTTCAATTCCAAGAAAGTACTTAAGTTTACCTAGATCCTTTATATCAAACGTGCCTTTTAGAAAACGTTTAACACTTTTTATTCCTTTATTATCATCACCTATTATGATGATATCATCAACATAAACTAAGAGAACGATGATACCGAAATCGCTTCAAATATGATGAACATGGGATGATCATCCTCACTCCTCTTAAAACTATACTTTCAAACAACGTCATAGGGCCTAAGATGCAAGCTTCACATGCTTCATGTTTATCTTTAAAATCAGGGAAAATAATCCTTATAACTTTGCTATGAGGGTGTCCAAGTCTCGCATCCCATATAAAAACTTTATCAAAACTTAAATTTGATAGAAACACGGACTCAAGATAACAATATATAGACTCAAGAACATAAAGACCGTTGAGGAGCTTTCCTTTACCGATTACTTGTTTGCTTTTAATATCCTGCATCCAGAATGAGTTAGAATCGAAACAAACATAGCAATTAAGGTATTTTGCAAGCTTTTGGACATAAATAAGATTATTAGAAAACTTTGGAACGAAGAGAGTCCTTGTATCATAACCAAGAAGCTTAATCTTCCATGTTCCTTTCATTGGAACACTCTCCCCATTCACAATAGAAACAAAGCCACTATGAGGTTTTATATCTTTAAGCAAGTCATGATTTTTATCATATGATTTGTAGCTCCAAAATCTATTATAATATGGTTTCGGAAAACAGAGAGACCAGAGGTAACATTACCTCCCACTTTATCTGCTTTGTTTGTTTGATTTTCTAACTTAAATAATTTGGGAAAACTCCTCGAGATCTGCCTTAGTGACAAACTCGGACTCAGAGGCTATATTAGCCTTACCTTGGCTGTCACGACTTTTGTTCTTCAAATGGGGGTGAAGGATCCAACAACGATCCTTTGTATGGCCTTTCCTTTTGCAATGCACACAAGAGAACTTCTTTTTGAAAGGTTTGATAGTAGTGGCTTGCCCATAGGTGCTTTTAGAGACATTAGCATCCTCGGTCATTCCTTTAAAGTGGTTTCCCCCTTCCTCTCTTGTAATAATCTTACAAACTTCGTTAAACGATAGATTTTTTTTTTGGCGAAGTATGTGATGAATAAGTTTTTTGTATTTGTCGTCGAGGGAGAATAAAAGATAAAAAATCTGATCCAAGTTCACTCTCTGAGCAATTTCCACAGGATCCACAGTATGAGACCTTAGAGAATCGAGTTCAGACCATAATTCTTTAAAATGACCCAAAGCCTTGTTAAAAGCATTTCCCTCTTGCATTAGATTATTAAGGCCTTTCTTTACCTCATATACACAACTAAGATGGGATTCATTGCCAAAAACTTGTTTCAGCTCGTCCCTAAGCTCCTTAAGAGGCTCTATGTGCCCATATGTACGAAGTATATGATATTCAAGGGAATTTTGTAAAACAACCAAGGCAGTGAATTTATTTTGTTCCCATTTTTCTGATCCGGCACTTGAATCTATCGGTTTCACATCCGTTCCTATCACAAAACCCCAAAGACCTCGCATGCCAAGATTGGCCTTAGCAATCTTCGTCCAAATGGAATAATTGTTTCCATTGAACGAGATTGAGATGCTTTTGGTCGAGTCCATGACAAAAGATCTGAGAAAGTAAAGGGAAACAAAAACAAAGAAATAATAAAAAAAAGTTTGACTGACAACAACTTTTGAAAGAGAATAGATTTCAAAAGAAACAAAATCGATAAAAAAAATTTCAGAGATTCGATCACCGCTCTGATACCATGTAGAATTTTTAAAACAAAGAAGAATTGGTGAAAGTAAGATAGAAAGATTAAGGCGAGCGAAAGATGAAGAGAATTAGAGAGAATAAGAATAACTATTCTCGTATATATTTCATTAGAACTAAATGTGCCTATTTATATAAGTAAAAAGGGTGAAAAACAAGAAAAATACAAGTACAAATGCAAGGCACATGTAACATGCATGAGCTGGAGCGGTTAACAAGGCATAAGAGACCGTTAAAGTCATAAATAGGCTTGATCAGGTCGCTGGTCGCGGGACGCAGGACGTGGGATGCAGCTCAAGACGCGGAGAAGGGAGCGGGACGCAGCTCGGGGTGCGGAGAAAGGAGCGGGAAGCAGCTCGGGATGCGGAGAAGAGCGGGACACGGCTCAGGACACGAAGAAGAGCATGACACGGCTTGGGTTGCAGAGAAGGGAGTGAGATGCAGGTAATGAAGAGCGGGACACAACCTTTCTTCTTAACAACCTGCACAAATGAACAATATTGTTATAAGTCGTTATAATTTTAATGGTGAACTTTTTAAAAGAAACAATTTGGATAGTAATGGTAAATTTCTAGATTAGTAATAAAACATAGATATTCCAAATGAAAAATTTCCTTCAAAATCCCGTAAAAATCAGCTTTGTTGCTACATTCGCAATAACTTTAATCTTTCACACATACACTATTATTTAAAGTTGATTTCAATTTTCCATGTTTGTAAGTTTAGAAGGGGTAATCACGTGTAAAATACATTGGCGAAGTCTTAACTTTCACAATTTATTCTTTAACAATATCTCGCAACCACAATGCGTGATCACACATTTCAATATGCATAATGATTAATATATTATTATAATAGTTTATATGTTATATCACTAACTATTTTTTATAATTAGTAAAGAGTAATTTTCTTATATATTGTCTGATATATGTTGATTTGTTTCTTAAATCATTCATGTTTAGATTTATCGATGTTAACATATGCATTCTTCAAAATATCATTAAACATCCATCAAAATTTACTAAATTATAAATATTCACAATTGAATTTGCTTAATCATATATATATATATATATATATATATTAGTATGTTACCTTTAAAAATATCTTAGATATGCATAGTTGAATAGCACATACATATGTGCTATGTGTAGATTTTGTTGTGATATATCTGGGACATAGTGTACTGGATATGAAAATATCACACCACCATCAATATATCTATCTGTATTCCTACTCGTTTGAAAGTGTGGCACGAAGTAGTATGAAGTAAAAAACTAATATTTTCTCATTCACGTATTATTCCATAATACATCCAAAGTAATTGAATTAAACCTCATGATGTAGCTTTGTACGATGGATGAACTGTTAGATGTTTCGCAATATCGAAGAATAATGATGGAAAAATATTCTCTAAGTTATACAGTATAGTAACTATGTTACCTTCTAATCTATTAACCGCATCCGCACTTAAATTCTTTTCATATGAATCTCAGAAAAATGCACCAACACTTGAAACATCAAAGTCTTAGTTAAATATTTTAAAAATAATATATTTAAAAGTTTAGGAAATTGATTATGAGAATCAAACATACTTTCAATTGCTTCATGTGCATTTTTGTCCATCAATTCAGAAAAACATATGAGAATTAAATTTTACATGAAGACATGACAATCATGACTTTTCATCCATGATAACTTTCCTCGTTGGATGTCAATGCACCTTCCTATGTTAGTGGCATAGCCATCAGGCGGAATATCGGATATACCCTCGTAGGGCTAAACCGCTTCAAAAATACCCTCGTGAAAATAATTATTAAATAGGAGAAAAAAGTGAAGAAAAGAAAAATTTGCCCTTAATTTTCGAACGTGAAAAAACACACGTTCTGTAGTTTTTCGACGTGAAAACTGTCAAACCGTGTTAAAAGTAAGAAAATGGCTAGAATCAGTAGCAGCAGTGAAGAAGAGAGCACGAGTCAATCTTCAATGGCGTCAATAAGTTTAAGTAGATCTATTTCTAGGGTTTTGCAAGCTGTCGAGTTACAAAATGGTTTATTGATTTGAAATGAGTGTGAGTGTCATTGAGTCGGTTGAATCACAAGGGTCGCAAGAGTTGCATGACCATGTTCGAGTCAGTGAGTCGGTTGTCTCAGTGAGTCGGTTGGGTCGCAATGGTCGTTTGAGCGTCGCAAGCAATCCAAGGGTCGTTTGAGTCGCAAGGGTCGTTTGAGTCGCATGGGTCGCTTGATATTATGCCCCGTGGGTCGCGTGAGTCACATGGGTAAATTGAGTCGCATGGGTCGCTTGAGTCTCAGTGAGTCGGTTGAGTGTCACAGAGGGTCTAAGGATCGTTTTGAGTCGCATGGGTCGCTTAAGTCGATAGAAGTATATAATGTATTCTTAATTGTTCATTTTCCATGTGGCGCCAAAGCCGAAGTTTGTCTATGAATTCAAACACATGGACAGAATGCCAAAGATCACCACCAATTTTTATCCTCACGAGACAATAACGACACTGAGAGGAATCTTTGATGAATACGAGTTGCATTACTTTGAGAAGGAGTCATAATTTAGGCATTCATTCCATTTCCAATGTGACTCCACATTGATGAAGGTTCAAATGTCTATCCTACTAAATCACTCTGTGATTATACGGGACAAGAAAGAGTTATGCTTCGTCTTAAACGACATTCCCATCCGGTACTCTATAGTGGAGGACACACTAATTTCCGGATTGAAATGCGGACCATATCCCAAAGGATGGGAGTCCAAAAGGGGTGACACATTCAGGCTGAACAATTTCAACCGTGGAAAGGTGACCCCCGCACAAGCCAGTGAAAAGCTTATGAAGGCGAAGAATTCCGACGACCGGAAGAGGTTGGCAACTTTGATGTTGTTGGTGTAAGTTATGGCTCACAAGCCTTCAGCAGAAAACTCTATCAGCTATGATTTCATTGACATGGTTGATGACTTGGAATTTTGTGAAGGCTTTCCATGGGGGCGTTACACATTTGAGAAGATTGTGGATACTTGCCGCAAGCATGTTAGCGGGGAATCACCGAAACCAAAATGGTATTGTGGCTGTTTCATGATCCCACTAATGGTAAGTTGTATTTATTATTCGAATAACTTGAATGTTTTCGTACTTTTTGGATTCTTATCATTTTGTTTTAATGTTTCAGTTACGTCCATTCGAAACCATCCTTAGTTTGGACGGAAAGGGATGGTATGTTGATGTTCTGGATGTGCATCCATCATGCCCAAGAATGTGCAAGAAGATGGTTAAATCCAGTTTTAACCCGAAGTATGTAGATGTGATAAGGCAGATCAGAGATTCTAAGGTAACAATTACACAAGGGTCACAAGGGAAACAAGGGTCACAGAGGGTAATAATGGTTATTTTTATGTTTTTCAGGATATTCGAAGTATTCTTCGTGCTGAACACAAAGAGAAAGCTTTACTTTCTGATCTGGAGGATTACAAGGGATGCAACGATCTCGATGTTCAGATATAGATGGAACATATTTGTAAAAATATGAATGGTATTTGTTAGGAGGATATCCGTAAGCAAGAACTGCTGACACGGAAAGCAGCTCTTAGTGATCAAAAGAAGGGGAAAGTGAAGGGGAATAAGAGGAAGCAGAGCGTGAGTGAAAAATTAATAGAGGTTGAAGATGACGAAGACGAAGGATGGGTAGGTGATGCTGAAGCCGAAGGAGAAGGAGAAAAGAATCATCAAGGTGATGCTGATGTTGTAGTCCCTCTGACACTGGAGCAGAAATTAATAGAGAAAATAAAAAAGTTGGAGAAAAGAATCATCAACACCGTAAGAGACCTTCTAAGGGATGTCGGGTTTCATTTGCCTAATCCAAAATCAAAGGCTACCGAGAAAGATGCGAGCACCGGAAACCAATCTTCCAACACTGTGAGTGATGATGATATTGAATTCCTTCGACGTCCAAATCCAATATCAAGAAAAGAGCCAAGCGAAGAGCCAGTCGACTCTAGAGATGGCTCAGAAGAGGATTTGGCAAACATTGCTCCTGATGAAGTTCCACCAAGTAAGTAATATTTAGTGAAAAAGGTCCTTTGAGAGTCAATTTTCATCGGGAGTTGGCATGGATCGCAAGAGTCGGATAGACCGCAGGGACGCATAAGTCGTTGGGTCGCATAAGTCGTGGGGTTGCATAAGTCGCATGGTTCGCATGGGTTGCATATGTCCCATGGGTCATTGGGTCGCTAAAGTCGTGTGGGTCGCATGGGTCGCATGGGTTGCATATGTCCCATGGGTCGCAAGGGTTGCATCAATGTAACAAACGATGAGTCTAATAAATGAATTAAAT
The DNA here is from genome assembly GCA_036759665.1 of Gynandropsis gynandra. Taxonomy (NCBI): domain Eukaryota; kingdom Viridiplantae; phylum Streptophyta; class Magnoliopsida; order Brassicales; family Cleomaceae; genus Gynandropsis; species Gynandropsis gynandra. The sequence goes on from CM071874.1 coordinate 10,761,052, forward strand.
TATGCAGATGCCCCAGTGGGTTCTATTGAAGAGGTCCACACTAAAGATACTTTAGTGGGTCCTGTCGATGATGTCGCCAACGAGGTTCCTGTCATGGATACTCCAGCAGTGGGTCATGTCCAAGAGGTCTCCGATATTGTCGAAGTACCACCAAGTAAGTACGATCATTTGAGTCATAGAGGTCGCATGGGTGAAATGGGTCACAAAAGGTCCTATTAGTCACATAAGACGTCGTATGTTTAATGAAGTAAATTTTATGCAGGTGCTGGACTTTTATTGAAGGAGTCTTCGCCATATGTTGAACCTCCACCGGTAAAAAGAGCAAGAACAGTGCGAGGGAGAGGGCGAGGGAAAGATGTTGATGGAGAACCCGCAGAAAATGTAGTTCAAGAACC
>CM071874.1:10761542-10775121 GCA_036759665.1 Gynandropsis gynandra
CGATTTCCTTCGTTCGTTGACGCTAGCGGTAAAAAGTTGACTAATCTAATATGTTCCTAAAGACACCTCGACATGAGTGGTGGTGGAAATCTAATCTAGATATTCCCCCGGGCCAAATTTTTGGGAGACTATATTAAAGCCAACATATGGCTTGAAAATGATGCAATTTTTTAAAACCCTTAGTCACAGAGTTTTGTGTCATATGTATTCATGTGGGTTAATCTTTTTTTTGCAGCAATTGGATGAGGCGTTGATGGTGCTGTCTTTTCGCTCAACATTCATGCCCGCTGTGTATCGGAATTATTATGTTTGTCCTATTTCTTTCATGCAGACGCTCATGCCGTGGATGTACGAGGATATTGAAACTTTGTCTGAAATTCTTAGTGATTTTTTGAATGCCAAGTATCCATTCAGAAGTACGAAGACACCAATGAGTGATTTCGAAGGCTTTGCCTCGGTTCTAAACATTCCACCGAACGAAGGTTGATTTGTAGGATGTCATTGGGTACCAATCAAAACGGATTTCGCGACCCGATGCATCACGGTATACGACTTCCAGAGCAGCATGAAGAAAACGCATATCAATCCGGTGATTGAGAAGGTAAGAAACGCTGTCCCCAAAATGCTCATTCTCGGAGGGTTTCCTTCTTTGGCTTCTAGAGGAGATGAATGGAAGTATGAGTATTATGAAGGTCTGTCACAGAACAAAAACGCAAATGACTGTGGTGTTTTCGCTTACAAATTCGTAGAAGCCTCGTTAATGAGAAAGGAGTGATACTTTTCACTTCATTTGCGACGAAAATGTTATTTCCATGCGTGAGAAGATGGCGGCTAATATATTTAGTAATGGAAAATGTATCCCTTCACCCCGAGACTAACTTGATATTTTGGTACATTGTTTTTTTAATGGAAGATGTAAATATTTGGTACATTGTTATTTTTTAAATATTTGGTACATTGTTGCAGGTGTCAAAGGGTCGCAGGGGTACAAAGGGTCGCAAGGGTACAAGAGTCGTAGGGGTACAAAGGTCGCAAAGGTACAAGGGTCGCACGGACATTGCGACCCATGTGGCCATTGCGACCCTTGCGGCCATTGCAACCATTGCGACCCATTTGGCCATTGCGACCATTGCGACCCATTTGACCCTTTCGACTAGTCTTTTCAATGTCAGACTACTGGGTTTTCTAGTACTAGCTATGCTTTTTATTTTACCAATGCCACACTCAAGACCATTGAGACACGTCTCTGTTACCCCTATATTAAAAGGTTCATCAAATTTTCTAAGTCTCACCATAACACCCATTTGAGATGAATATGAATGGGAGAATCCCATATCTCTCCTCTCTTCGTCTAAGTCTCTAACACTAAATTCTCTGAAAAATCCTTGTTACCTTTGTGACCGTTTTGACATTCGTCACGAAGATCACATGGTGGACACATGGCATCGTGTTGTCTATTTGTTACTTAAGGTCTTGGTAATCATCGGAATCGCTCTCTATGCAGATACATACAAGTAGTTACAACGTGGATTGAGGACTTTGTGTTGTATATGTATTACATATGGTCTTGGTAATCGACAGACTCAGACATCGTGCTGTATCCGCGTTACTTAAGGTCACAGTTGGAGGTCAACTTAGAGAAGGCATTGAGTCACACACGACTCTCTTTACGAGGGAGGGCTCCAATGTGTCTCTAAAGTTGGAAAAATTGACCTTTGTGACATTTGAGCCCTTATGTAACCTTTTTTTTCTTTTTCTTCAACATTTTTATTGCCTTTTTTGTAACCGTTGTGACCTTTGAGACCTTATGTAACCTTATGTAACTTTTTTTGAAACTTTTTTGACCTCTGTAACCTTTGTGACCTTATGTAATCAATATTTAAACGTTGGAAATGTCTTTTTTTTTGCATCTATTGTTCGTAAGGTTATACCCATCCGACTCATGCGACCCAATATGACCCATTATGCGACCCTCAATCGGATTAAATTAGAATCAGTTTTAAACGGGAACCCATCCGATGCATGCGACCTCATGCAACCACATATGAACCACTCGTGCCACAACCACCATTGTCGACGTAGGACATCGTGATGTCTATGTATTACTCAAGGTCTTGGTAATCGGCGAACTCAGTCTCTATGCAGTCACTGACGAGTTGCGCGGGTGACTTAGGTGATGGTGTTGGGTCACTCTTGAAATGTGACTGGAAGACGAAGTACATGGTAGGAAATAACTCTGGACTGCAATACCAAACAAGAAAAATGTAGAAGACTGGAAGGCAGAGTACATGGCAGGAGATAACTCTCGGCTAATGAACTATCTCTCCAGTGGAAATAGAATGTGTGCAGAGTCTTTGATTGACGGTGTAAATGTATTGTTTGATTTAGAATCTTTGATCGACCCTTGCGACCCATGCGACCCTCAATTGGCATTAATTAGATTGACAGTGCAAATGTATTATTTTGATTGGTTTTTGTCACTTTATCATTATAAACTAGTAAATTCGTCGAGCTCTCACATTTATGGTCATTGTTTAAAGTGGTCATAGCTCTCACACTTAGGGTGAATCACTATAAATTTGTGTGTCTCCAAAATTTTATTCGTTCGCCATTTCTCATCTTTTCCTCAACACGTACCCTCATTAAGTACTTTACCATTTCTTCCAACATTTTCTGACGGGACAATTTCTGATTAGGTACAATTAGTCTGCAAATTTTGGAAATTTTTAGATGGATTATCAATCTATCTGTAACCTTTTTGATGGACATGGCATACGTAAATTTCCAAACATGAGTCATTCTCTTCGAAAATTCTGAATGGGTGAGCACCCTATCCATAATCCATCCGCAATTGTATACATATTTCACATGTTATTTTCATCCTAAAATTTCCGAACGGATTTCAATTTTCGTTCGCAATCCGTCTTCAGGCTGTCTAGAAATGTTCGTATTGTTTTTTCTGATGAGATAATATGTTAGTTAAATCTTTCGATGGATTGGAGTCCTTAATAGCCTCTGATTCATTTGGAATATCTACGGATTTCTCAGTCACCTTCTTCTCCATTTCTTCCTCCTTTATATCTATAAACATAGCTATCTCCTTGTTTTTATGGAATGCAGACACAAACAGGTTATTTCGGTATACAACTCATTGATAAAATGTTTCATCAAAGATACATCATCTTCATTTTTCATTGTTAAAGTAACTTTTCCCTTTGATATCCGCAACACACGTACGCTAACCTGTTGTCCAGCTTGCAATAAAGAACTACCCATCAAGTTTTAGAGCCCATCATTTGCTTCTCAGTAGTGAGAAGAAAACTTTCTTCTCCCTTGGAGAGTGATATAAACGTGCCTACATGTTGGTGTGAAAAGAAATGGTGGGGAGGGGGGGGGGGGGGGGGGGAATGGTGCAAGTTCAAGTTAGGCACATCCGTTGTTGACAAATTATGCAAGTTAGAAACCTTCATAGTTGACATCTTTTCCTTCTTATGCCTTTATAAGAAGGTATTGGGAGAGGATGAAAAAGCACCACTGAGAAGAAGAGAAAGAGAGAGAAAGAGAAAGAAAGAATTTTTTTCTTATTGGGTTAATACATGTATATTGTACCCCAGTGAGAGTTAGACTCTTGTCTTCTCTTGTATTCTTTCCTTTGCATCGTAATAAATATTTGCGGTGGTGGTTTAAAGTGGACGTAGCTCTCACACTGAGGGTGAACCACTATAAATTTTGTGTGTCTCCAGAAAGAAACCACTATATCTCATTTTTTCCCCAACAACTGGTGTCAGATCTTGATTTGATCAAGTAACGAATTATGATGAATGAGGAAAATTTAGGCAAGGTCTTATTATATTTGACGGTACAAAGTTCTCATTTTAGAAATTAGGGATTGATGATTATTTTGTACTGTAAGAATCTTCAAAAACTTCTTTTGGGTGAGAAACCCAAGGATATGAGTGATGAAGATTGCCATAACCTTGACCGCAAAGTGTTAGGAGTCATACGGTTAAAATTATATCTCACAATGTAGCTCATAATGTTGCCAAGGAGTCAACGACCACAAGGCTGATGAATACTCTCTCAAAAGCATATGAAAAGCCTTCGGCGAACTACAAAGTTCATCTAATGAAAAGGTTGTTCAACATGAAGACATGAGTAGATGTGCCTGTCGCTGAATATCTCAATGAGTTCAACACAATCGTCAATTAGTTGATGGAAAGGGAAGTCAACTTCAATGATGAGATCTGTGCCTTAGTCCTTTTGGCATCTCTACCAAGCAGTTAGGAGCCCATGAGGGCGGCAGTTAATAACTCTGTAAAAAAGGTAGAAATTACCTTGAAATACGTTAATAACCAAATCTTCGAAGAAGAGATTCATAGAGAATCGAAAAATTCTTCAATAGGTTCGGCTTTAAACATGGAAAGTAAAGGTAGGAAATTCGCCAAAGGTTCTAATCAATGTGGGGGTGACTCCTGGTCAAAAGGTGGAAAAGGCCAATTGGAATCAAAGAAAACTGTCACATGTTGGCATTGCGGAAAAGTAGGCCAAAAGAGAATGTGGTAAATATAGTCTCGGATGAAGGAAAAGATGAACTTATCCTCCCAATCAACACTTTGCTGAATCTTGTGTTTTAGATTCTAGAGCGTCTTTCTATATACCACATCAAATAGTAATTTCTTAGAAAATTATATTTTGGGCAATTATGGAAAGGTGTATCTCGCAAATGGAGAACCCATGAAGATTTTTTGGTTTATGTAATATACACCTAACAACATCTGGCGGGAAGGTATGGAAGATTAAGAAGGTGAGGTATGTTCCAAAATTGAAGCACAACTTGATCTCGGTGGGGTAGCTCGATGATGGAGGTTACAATGTAAACTTCAATGATGGATCATGGAATATTAAAGGGAGCCATGGTTATTGCTCAACGAACTAAGACATCAAGTCTGTACATGACTTCAAACTGTACGGATACAGTTGATGCCGATGAAGAGTCAATTTTATGGTATCACTGTCTCGGGCACATAAAAGAGAAAAGGATGAATGTGTTAGTCTCAAAAGGCGTAATCCCTAACCTGAAAACTGTTAAACACTAGTTTTGTAAAAGTTATGTTCATGGAAAAGAGATGAAGACCAATTTTTCAAAAAAATTGGAAGAGAGGTTAAAAAGTAAAAGCTTGAATTAGTTCACACAGATGTGTGGGGTCCAACACCAGTCAACTCTCTTGGTGGATCAAAATACTACGTCACATTCATTGATGATTTCACAAGAAATGTATGAGTTTATTTTTTAGCAAATAAATTCGATGTCTTTAAAAAATCAAAGAGGTGGAAATCGATGGTTGAGAATGAAACAAATCTCAAAGTGAAATGTCTAAGATTAGACAATGGTGGTGAGTATACAAATCAAAAGTTCAAACAGTATTATGAGGATAATGAAATCAGAATGACAAGAATGATTCTGGGACTACCTCAACAAAATGGCATAGTAGAAAGGATGAATCGAACCTTGAACGAGCGCCTAGGAGCATGAGGCTTCATTTGGTTTGCCCATAAAATTTTGGACGGAGGTAATAAATATTGCTGCTTATTTATCGGTTTCATTTTATGTCACTTGATTGCAAATAACCGGAGGAAGAATGGAGAGAAAAACCAGTCAATGTAAGTTTTCTGAAAAGTCTTTGGTTGTCTTGCTTACGTTTTTATTGACAACACTACGAGAAGTAAGCTCGATTCAAAATTTAGAGGTGTGTTATTTCATTGTATATGGAGATGATGGGTTTGGCTACAATTTTTGGGATGAGAAAAATCACAAGATCGTCAGAAGCAAAAATATGGTTTTCAATGAGAAAGTATTATACAAAGATAAAGCATTAGAGAATAAAACAAGGCATAAAGCTGTTGACGTATACAACCTTCTAACAAAAGATCATAGATAAGATCAAACAGATGTACCTTATGTTGATCAAGAAAGTTAAAGCTTTGATGAGGTACAACAAACTCCACCTATCTAATTGAGGGGATCATCAAGAACTATCCGACCATCACAAAGGTTAATAGATTATGTTCTTCTGATGAATAATGGAGAACCAGAAAACTTGGAAGAAGCCAAACAATCAGAAGATTCAATCAAGTGGGATTTTGCAATGAAAGACAAGATGAACTCGTTGATGAAGAATCAAACATGGCATTTGACAAAGTTACCAGAAGGAAAGAAAGCCCTACAAAAGAAATGGGTGTATCAGATCAAAGAAGAACCCTATGGTAGCTTGCTGTAGATTATAGCGAAATATTCTCTCTAGTCATGAAGATGACAACTATCAGGTTGGGGCTAGGTTTGCTAACACAAGAAGTCTGCATCTACAACAAATGGATGTGAAAAAAGCTTTTCTTCATGCCGATATAGACAAGGAGATATATATGAAATAACCTATGGGATTCGAGGTTGAAGGAAAGGAGGATATGGTGTGTAGGCTTTAGAAAAGTTTATACAGATTGAAGCAATCTCCAAGACAATGGTATAAAAAGTTTGATAACTTCATGTGCAATGCTTGATTTTGGAGGTGTGAAGCGGAACATTGCTGATACTTAAAAGAATATGGAAGCATGTATATCGTGTTACTGCTATATGTGGATGATATGTTGATTGTCGGAGCAAATGCGGAAGAATTATGAAGTTGAAGAAAAAATTATCAAAGGACTTTGATACCAAGGATTTGGGTGATGAAAAACAAATCCTCAGAATGAGAATCACGAGACATGATAAGTTTTAAACTTTTCTCAGGAAGATACATCAAACGGTCATTATCGAGGTTTAATTTGGATAATGCGAAACCAATGAACATTTCTCTGGGGCATCACTTCATGTTATCAAGGGATTAGTCACCTTTCAACTGATCAAGAAAATGCATAAATGTTAAAGGTGTTTTACACCTTTGTAGTCGAAAGCTTGATGTATGCCATGACGTGCACAATCCAGACATTGCACAAACAGTGGAATTTTATTTTATTCGTTAGCTGTTTCTCATTGTTTCATCAACGCCTACCCTCATTAATTTCTTCACCATTTCTTCCGACATCTGCCTTTTCAGAAACTTTGAGGTTTGAAATCTCCATTCTTTTGTTTTTCTTTTCAAGCTTTAGTTCTTGGGGGTCTCGACATAGCACTAACGGACTGGCGTTTTGGTGGGTCATCTTTTTGACGCATGCTAAAATATATATGCCAGCCTCAAAATTTGCTTCAACTAGTCCTTAACAAAGATGTCACTCAACCATGAGACATGGATGGGACCATAGTGAAGAATCTAAAATCGATAAGAGCTCCAAAAGGTTGGATTTGTTGGAGTCTCACCCTTGCTGCTGAGGCCGCAGAACCACGGAGGCGACGCACGGGAGGGCACCAGAGCACGGGCGGGCAACGACGCACGGACAGCTGAAGAAACCGCTGGTGAAGAAGCACAATCCGCAGAGAGGCAAACCCTAATTTGGGTGGAAAAAAGATGACCCCTAATCTGAAAATGAGAGGTGATGGGCCACCAGAATTGAGCCCACACGAAGCCCAGTTGCAATAAGACCAAAACTTGGTTGAAGAAGCTTTTATGCAGTCCAGCCCAAGAATTCATGAAACCCAGAAGCCCATCGGATGAAAATGACCTGAAACAGAAAAAAACACAAATCTGAAAAATGCAGAGAATCAAAAATGGTTATGGCCTATGTAATGGTCAATTTTTTTGCAGAATATAGATAATGATATGTTGTTAGAGACCTAGACATGTGAACCAGGATACTTAGACTTTTGTATGATGCTTTTATATATAACTATGTGAAGAGGGGGAGAAGATTTACTCACCCAAAAACACCAACTGAGCCATATTTTCTCTGCAACCCAAAACCACAAACAACTATAAATTTCCAGCAAATCAATAAGGAACAACCCTCAAATTTCACCAAAATTTTCATTCTTAGCACCATGAATATGAGAGATGAGAGATCATGAGCGTGTTCTAATTTAGCTCATGAACAAAGGGCAAAACCAACAGGATTGTATGCACTTCCCTGTTTATGGTCACACCACACACAAATTCTTCATTCTTAACATGCGGCATTTCACTTTCTCCTATCGTACTTGTTTGATTCACTCAGTCATGTGAAGTTTCATCAGCAACAACAAAAGAATCTTGTTCCTCTACTGCCACCTATCCTGTTGACTGACAACGCTGAAGTTCTATAAACATGTGGCTCCAGGAATGAGTGACACATTGCTAATCGAAGGGTTAACTGGTGTTATCTCTAGATAGGGTAAATTTAACAACTAAAACAGAAATTCTTCATTCTTATCGGCGTCTACATTAAACATATATACAATGTTAAGTTACTCAATGTAAGATTGGTAAAAAGTAAAACATACAAGAATTAACACTTTTTTTTTTTCAAATTGAACTTCAAGTGGCAATTACCACTTTAGATGGAAGTGCTCATAGGACATTTAGCAACATGTTTATCAATTAACTCCGAAGTTTTTCTGTTTAATTTAGACGAAACAACTACGACCAGGTCCTTGAGACATTCTCCAAAACAATTTTCCTTAAGGAAATTAAAGTGCTAGATTAAAGAAAAACAATGATAGAAAAAAAACCTAAATCACATCCACTTTAAAACATTAAGCTTACAAACAACAACATCCACAACAAAATTCTCGAAAACCATTGATTATAGTGAACCTTTAGGTGGACTACGTTCCCGTGGTGTTTACTCCTCACATCGGTAGTTTTTTTCACGTTAAATTAGTTGTGTATTTGATTTCATGTGCTATGTATGTACCTTTGCTATAAAAGATTCTCACAAGTGAATGGATTCTTGATTCGAATTAGGCGAACCGTAATTCGGTGAATTCCGCGTAATCCCTAACACTTTCGTTCTCATCTTCCTCTACTTGTTTCATTTCCTTCCATTCCTAGACATAGATTTTTTTTGTGTTTTGTTTTGGATTCTGGTTGGGGGTGTTAAATTCGGATTACCCAAATTAAAGCTATCGATTCGGGTTTCAATTCGAGTTCTTCGGGTTTCAGTTTGGGTTCGAGTTTCTCCGGTTTTGAAAAACTGGATCTAAATTGAACGTGACTGTGTCGATATAGGTTTGGCTCGAGTTCAGATTGTTCCGATTCAGAATAATTGAACCCATATAACCTATATTCGAGAATTCAATTATGGTACTATACCTAATTCGTGTTATTCGGGTTTAGGGGTCTCTCAGTAATTCAATTTTTTTTTAATATAATACAAAAATAAAATATCAAATATAATATAAAAATAAATGAACGTGACTGTGTCGGTATGGGTTTGATTCGGGTTCAGATTGTTCCGGTTCAGAATAATTGAACCCATATAAAATTTGAATTTATATGGGTTTTTATGGTAACCATATTCTAAATGGTTCAGGTGGTTCGAGTTGGTCCAGATAATCCGAATTCCACACCACTAACCCAAATGGACCTGATCCGGACCGACCCAAACAACCGAACTATTAAGAATATAGGTTATTCAGAGAATCCATATGGGTTCAAATTTTTGAACCCGTATGGGTCGATTTTGTTCAGGTTCGAGTAAATTCCAAAGAACCCGAACAACACTACTAAAAGTTAAAAATACAAATAAATAAAAATTTAAAGAAAAATTAACACTAAAAAATCCTAATAAGTTTTATTTTTATATTATACTAGATATTACCTGTGCATAGCACGAATTTTAAAATTATTAAAATTGAAAATAATAAATAGTTTGAATATAGTATAAGATCTATAATTCTTAAATGATAAAAGGTATATAGTTGTATTGATTAATTATTTAATTTATAGTAATTATATATTAACATTTAAATATATTCAATGTTAGATGAAAAAATTAAGTATATTCAGCATTAAATTGAATAAAGATTGAAAAGTAATTAGTTTAAGTAATTAAATAATTTTAATAATTTTTAAATTATATCTATTTGTTTTTATAACAATATTTATGAAAGGATATAGTGGTATAATTTTTTTTAAAATATTGTTCAATAAATTTGTCAAGAGTGAAAGTGATTTAATGAACAAAAATTTTGGAATGTTTACTATGATATATGATAATATGTTTTTTTATTAATTCATTAAATTAAATAATAATTCAATTTAAATAATTAAAATATAAAAATTTCATAGATAATATATTCACTACAATATAAAATTTAAATAAAAACAAAAATTAATAATTAAAAACATATAATAAAAACAAACTTTAATGAAGATTTTAAAAAATAAATAGGGAAGTTTTTCCTCCCTTCTCATGCTACTACGTCAGCAAGAGAAAAAACGCCCCTCTTTCACATCGGATGCCTATCTCTCTTCCTTTTGCGTCTTTTACTCTTCCTGCACATTAAAACAACTCTAAGTGATTTTATGGGTTGTTGATGCAGGGATAAACACAACCCACAAAGCGGACCATCTGGAAGCCGGGCGGATTGGAGACCGGAGCGAAAGAGGAAACCCATCGATGGTGCGGGGCGATTTCACCCAGCAGCCGGCCGACAATCGTTGCTCAAGAATAGAACGAATACGGCGTGCTTTCATGTAGGGGGCGAGGGTGATAGCCAGCGAAAGAGGCCCGTAGGGTGCAAAAGAATGGGAGGGAGGCGAAGAGCTCAGAAACGAAGGAGGCTAAGAGAGGCAAAGGGGGAGTGGGTGATGGCCGGCGAAAGAGGCTCGCGGGATGCGAAAGAAGAGAGAGAGACGAAGACCTCATAATCGAAGCGCATGGACGGAGGAACCAGAATAAAGAAGGCATGCTTTCAGGAAGGGGGCGGGGGTAGGAGGCGTGCTTTCCGGCAGGGGGCGGGGGTGATGGCCGGCGAAAGAGGCCCGCAGGGTGCGAAAGACGGGAGGGAGGTGAAGAGCTCACAAATGAAGGAGGCTAAGAGAGGCAAAGGGGGACGGGGTGATGACCGGCAAAAGAGGCTGGCGGGGTGAGAAAGAAGGGAGCGCAGCGGGGGTGTTGTTCTTATGGATTCGACCCGTCGACCCTAAGCCGCTCTGGAGTCGAGTCAAGTGGCACCCACTAGTAGCTGTACGAGGGACGACCATTGACGTGGAGCGGCTTCGACGAGAGTCCAACAATGGCGAAGGAATTACCGCTTTTCAAATGGAGAACTCGCGGTGCCTTTCCACCCTGGCAGAGAGGTTAGTTATAGCTTTTGCTATTTCCATTTTATTTTTCTGTTCATTCAGATGTGGCCTTGTCATTGATTTGTCCTCTGTTTCGTGTTGTGGTGAAAGGTTAGTTATAGCTTCTGCTATTTTTCATGTTTGCGTGGAACGCGATTTGATTGTGCGATTCATATAGCTTCTGCTATTTTCCATGTCTGCTATTTTCCATGTTTCAATGTGGCAGAGAGGTTAGTTATAGCTTCTGCTATTTTCCATGTTTGTGTGGTGCGTGATTTGATTGTGCGATTCATATGTATATTGCTTCTCCTTACAGATTTTGAAAAAATTACGAAGACCTCCCCAGTTGTGAGTGAGGAATACAAGACTGCCATTGAGGTCCATTTTCGCAACGTTCATGTGTTTTAATAAACTTGGATTCTGATTTTTGGCTGGACAAACATAACCCTATGAAATATCTAATTGGATGGTAACCTTAAATTAGATTTCTTTCATCATCGATGGTTTGATCAATGAATCTTGGCAGAGATTGAGATGTATTGTGCGCTTTATGTGTGCGCTGGGGATAAAGATGATCGTCCAACAATCAAGGATATTGTTCCTAATGTTTTTTTGGCTAGCCAGGTTGGTTTTTGAAAGCATGGAAGGTTTATGATTGAAAGTTTTCCCGTTTCACTGTCACAATTTTTCTTTTACACTGTTATAGGTCGTTAATAATTCATGTGCAACCCAAGAAACCCTGTCAATTCTTTTGCCCTCACCTGAGGTCGACATTGGTCCAGAATTATCAAAGCTGAAAGAATTCACCAAGAACTTTCTGCCCGAATTAAAGGGTTTGGCCATCAATAATAGTGAAGGTATAAGGATGGCTCACAACAGTTTTGCGAGGCCTGAACCTTTTGTCCCAGAGGAACTAAAGGCTGCTACAAAAGATTATAATGTCTACCATTTCATAGGCTATATACCTGTTGATGGCCTACTGTATGAGCTTGATGGACTCAAAGAGGGAGCTATAAGTCTTGGCCCATGCCCCGGTGGCCGAGCTGGAATCGAATGGCGTCATGAAATTGACTGGAATGAGTCACGAAAACTGACTGGAATGAGGCACGGAAACTTTGTGCAAAGGTTGGTGAAATAATGATTAACGATTTATAATAACCTAGCCTCAAACAGTTGGTATTTGTGTACTCTATTCAAGCATGTCCTTTTGTAACCATTATTTGTTTTATATATAATATGAAGTTTAGAACATTTTGTAGATAATGGTTTAACTGATTTGATTATTATTTGAAGCATGTATGATTTCGTTAGAGATCCATATTTTTGGTTTAGATGTTCATAGTGATGGCAGAAATTTTTTATGAGTATCAAAGTAATCGAGGCAAATAAATTCTATATTGCAGGAGGATTTATACTACCCACATCCAGTTGTGCAAGATATTCTCTGGGCATCATTTCATAAGGTTGTTGCATCAATTCTAATGCGATGACCAAGTGCAAAGTTGAGGGAAAAGGCTGTAAGGACTGCGATAGAGCACAAACATTATGAAGACGAGAATACAAGATATATCTACATTTGACCTGTGAACAAGGTTAGTGGTGAAATTATTCCTTAACATCACATCTCTATTCTAAAATTTGCAAGTGTTTGTATTTGTTACTATGCCATATGTGCTCAAGATTTCCTGTAGTTCATTTCGAAATTTCCTCGCAGGTTATTCCTGCTATTTTCTTGTCTTAATGCCCCCTTGAAAATATTGATAGCTTTTGAAATCTTGTAGAAGATAGACTATTGAATCAATAAACGAACCCGACGATATCAAAAACAGTTATGCTATTTACTTGTCAATCTTTAGGTACACTTGTTGGTTTCTACAATGTACTAAAGACCTCTACGGATAACTCCCCCTGAGTTAGACGTGTAAATACATTCAACACTGTTTTCACTCACCACCCAGTATTCAATTAGGTACACCTAAAAACCTTGAACTCCCTGTTCACTGTTTTCTGTACCTCAACAATTCTAGCTAATTAAGTACACCTAAAAACCCAAACCACCTTGTTCTGTGTTTTTTGTGTACTCTATTAAACTCTCCAGATTCGTTGATCATTCTTCATTTCAGATCAACTTATCTGCCCTTTCTCTCGGCTCAGCAACCACCATCGGTTATTCCGCCGCGCCGTCATGCTGAAATCTCTTCAGCTTTGAATCCGGTCGATTCTCTCGGTTCCTCAATCTTCTCCTCGATCTTCTCGTTGACTTGCTCCAGTCTCCTTTAATTTGAAATCACTTCCCTTAGATTTCTCAACTACCTGAAACAAACAAATAGCTCCGATCCGATTTTTTACTGCATTCACAATTTTCCCCTTTGAATTCTTATCAT
>CM071874.1:10780462-10795950 GCA_036759665.1 Gynandropsis gynandra
TTATTTCAACAAAGTTTGACAGTAGTTCTTTGTTACCTGTCATGTGTCGAGAGCATCCACTATCAAAATACCAGGTATTCGTCTTTTCTTTGTGTGCAGAGATGTATGCAACGTAGCATTTCAGATCACTTTTCCTTACCCAAATCTGTTTTGTTTTTGAGAACTTGTTTGCATCATACCTGTACTTCTTGTAACATGTTCGTTGTTTGTATCCTTTAATTCCACAGAAGTAGCAGGTGATAGATTTTCTTCGTCGGTAATTCCCATATTGTTGTTTCCAACCGTGATTTCCTGAATTTAGAGTCGACATTTTTCTTCTTTGATTGAAGTGATGTAGACTTAGCCGATTTTGTTCTCTGTGTCCATCAGCAATATGTTTTTCTCGTAAATTTTCTCCAGACACAAATCTATTTTCTGTAGTGCTCGTATTCCCAACATAACCTAATCCGTGATTGTCACCTTTCATTTTTCCGATTGAAAGCAGATGATCCAGTTTGTCAGTTCCACTTGACAACATTTTCAGTTGCTTGTTTGTTTCTTCCAGTTGTCTTTTAACAAAGTGCACTTCCTCATCCTTGGCATGCACTTCATTTTTCATGTCTTGAAGTTGAGTTTCCAAGGTCTTGATCTCCTTCAACAGTTGGACATTCAACTTTCCCATTTTTACCCAATCATTGTAGATCATTCCAACATCTTCAGTTGACATTTTTCTTGTTCCAGATTTCCTCTTCATAAATTTTCCAAATTTTCTGGTCAGTAGTACGATGTTTTCTTCAAGATTATCTAACCTGGTGTTTTCTGAGACAACTTGTAGCACAACTCATTTGCTTCCCTCTTTTACTGTATCTCCTTGTTCAAGTTGCAATTCTAGTTCATATGCCGCTAAGATCCCTACTATTTCTTTAAAACTGGTTGTGTCAGTGTTCAAGGACATGTTCATGGCTACTTTCTGTGCATGGAACTTCTTTGGAAGACATCTTAATAGCTTCTTGACGAGTTTCTTGTCGTCTAGATTTTGTCCTAATACGCTCACTTCGTTGGCAATAGCATTCATCCGTCCACTGAATTCTTTCACACTTTCGTATTCTCCCATTTCCAGTTTTTCAAACTGGTGCTCCAGCATATCCAGTCGTGTTCTCTTCACACTTGTCGTGCCTTCATGAATGGTTTCTAACGTGTCCCATGCATCTTTAGCTGATTCACACCCTTGAATCTGTTTGAATTCATTTATGTCAATGGAAGAGAAAATAGCTGTTAAGGCTTTTGCGTTAAATGTCGAACTTCTCTTTTCGCTAGGTGTCCACTGATCTGAAGGTTTTTCTTTTTCTTTTCCATTTTCGTCGATCACTGTAGGTGGTGTCCATCCGTTTTTGACAGCATTCCAGGCATCTTCATCAATTCCACGAATGCTTGCTCGCATCTTTACTTTCCAGTATCCATAATTTGTTGAATCTAGCATAACGGGTTTACCAAATGAATACATGTCTCTCGGTCCTTCCATTTCAGTCTTCTTCTTGGATCTCCAACCAGTTTTTAGATTTTACTCTAAATTTTGGTTGTCTGCTCTGATACCAATTGAAATCTTGTAGAAGATAGACTATTGAATCAATAAACGAACTCGACGATATCAAAAACAGTTATGCTACTTACTTGTCAATCTTTAGGTACACTTGTTGGTTTCTACAATGTACTAAAGACCTCCACGGATAACTCCCCCTGAGTTAGACGTGTAAATACATTCAACACTGTTTTCACTCACCACCCAGTATTCAATTAGGTACACCTAAAAACCTTGAACTCCCTGTTCACTGTTTTCTGTACCTCAACAATACTAGCTAATTAAGTACACCTAAAAACCCAAACCACCTTGTTCTGTGTTTTTTGTGTACTCTATTAAACTCTCCAGATTCGTTGAATTCTTCTTCATTTCAGATCAACTTATCTGCCCTTTCTCTCGGCTCAGCAACCACCACCGGTTATTCCGCCGCGCCGTCATGCTGAAATCTCTTCAGCTTTGAATCCGGTCGATTCTCTCGGTTCCTCAATCTTCTCCTCGATCTTCTCCTCGATCTTCTCATTGACTTGCTCCAGTCTCCTTTAATTTGAAATCACTTCCTTTAGATTTCTCAACTACCTGAAACAAACAAATAGCTCCGATCCGAATTTTTACTGCATTCACAGCTTTGTTTCAGTTTTTTAATCATTCTTCCCTTCTTAATTATTGTTATTTAGAAACATGTATTGAACTAAAAATGTGTTTCTAATTTAATACATATTGTCTTAAATTAGTCACCATCAGGGATATCTCAGGTCGTACATGTTTCTAATTTAATACATCTTGTCTTACCTCTCTAATTTATTGACCATGCAGGTTCTTCTAGACATATCAGTCATCAAGCTGAGCAATCATCGAGCGGAAGCTTGTTGTAGAAATGATGTTGCATTTGGGATGACGGTTGATGGTAAATCTCCGGGAAAAAGTGGTAGTGGTTCAAATTCTCATATGAACCAATTAAATACGTTTCTGTTTCTCATTGCTATTTGATAGGATTATTGTGGATATAAGTTTGATATGTACCCGAAGACCTTCCTTTTTCTTCTATATTCTCCTCAATTACTCGAGGTAAATTACATTTTACCTACATCTACATGTGTCCCTATTTCAAACTCAAATCATTAACATATCATGTTATAGTTTACCATATATTGTAGTTTCTTACACATTGAATTGTATATTATATACATATATTGTATTTAAATGATTTGTTGTTGAACATATTTTGTATCGAAATGATATATGGATAATAGAAAATATTTGCTCTCTGTGGAGGTTGTTCAGCCGTATAGTCCTCATACTATATCGTATATTTTTACAAGCTTTATTTATATATCAACGAAATATATTTGGAGATATATATTCATTAATCAACACATCACATTTTGTAGATATATTTCTTTCTATAATTACACATTTTTGAAAAATTCCTACCATTATTATCAATATTCTTTTAAAATCAACAAAATATACTTTGTAGACATATACTCATATATATATATATATATAAACTACTATCACAATTAAAAAAAATATAAAAAAACCATTATCGACTTCATATTTCTTTTAGTTTGTTTTAACATTATGGCCATTATGACCTCATTTTTCCAATGGGTTGATTAACTTAAACTTGCTTTTAGTAGACCACAAAAAATATTTATCTGGTTAGCAGTCGTTTCATATCTCATTAATATAATTTCTTCGCACCTACTCTTATCTCATTGTGTTTATAAATTGCAGATGTTATCAGATTTCTAATCGCTATGCAATGTTATCAGATTTATGACTTCCATCGTCTAATTAAAACATTAAAATTCGCTTATTATTAAATAAGTAACTTTTAAATAATGTTAATCTATTAACATATAATAGGTTGAACTTGCAATGTAGCTTTAGTCGAATATGGTGAAGATGATTGTAAAGAACACTTTCTTGGTTATATCTACGTCATTTCAAAAATAATTAACGATATTTACCAAAATACCAACAATTAACATTTATATGAATTAATATTTATTAATAATTTAATGTTGTCACGTGTGTTTTCTTTTAAATGGTACTGTTAGTTTACATTACATCTATTAAATCTATTTCTTAAACTTTTACATTAGAAAATTATAATTCGTGTGTTTGTATAGAACAGTATATATATTAAATGTCACGACAATGTGAATTAGTGAATTACATATAACGTTTAAAAAATATACAATGTAACTATCACAAAACCGCGCAACGCGTGGGTATCATCTAGTTATATATAATTAATGGATAATAGAATAACAACATTTGAGAATTTATAATCAATTTCTGTACGTGGAAAAATGAAAAAAAACATTTATTTGTTATTAGTGATAGTAATAGAAATAACAACAAATAATAGAATTTATGAGCTACAAAAATTAAAATAAAACATATATATATATATGTGATAATACATGATATATATATATATATAAGAAAATTTAATGTTTTTTTGAGAAATTTCAACTGAATGAATTTTTTACATAATTTATTTCATTCTATGCTTGATTTATTGGAAATTAATTTTTGCAAATGATTTTTTTTACAGTGTATACCAATATTTTAAAATTAAGATAAAAAACATTTTAAACAATTATAACAAAAATATTAATTATATTGAAACATGGAAATTATTTTTTTTAATAATCTTCCCACTCTAAAATTTAAGTGGAAAGTTATAATTTAACTTTAATAATTAAAATAAATTTTTTATAAAATATGTAATGTAAAAAAACAAAAATATTAATAATTATAAACGTGAAAGTTGTTTTTCAAAACATTTCCACTCTAAAATTATAGAAATTAAGTGGAAAGTTATAAAATAACACGGAGGATATTAAAATTATAATAATTAAAAAAACATTTTTATTAAATGTATAATGTAAAATAATAGAAATATATATACGTTAAAATAAAATGAGATTAATATCGAATTTAATTAATTAAAATTAAATAATTTTGTTGTTATTTTAACATATGAATTATTTATTAAATAATTAATTTGATTCAATATTTTTACAATAAAATATTTTTAAAGCTTATTTGATTAATAAATATAGTACACAAAATAAATAAATAAATAAATATATATATATATATTCATCCAAATGAATTTTTATATAACTTATTTGATTCTACATTTTTACAATAAAACAATTTTATTTAATATTTTGTAATAGTTAATACATATAATATAACACAATAAAAATAAATAAATTAAATTTATATTATTTTTATAAAATCACAATAATATATATGAAATAATTTATACATATATATTTTGTTTCTTAAGTTTAACTATAGTGATTCGGAATTAATATTTACTAAATTATAATAATTATACATATATAATATCTTTTTTAAAATTTTAATTTTTTACTTTCCAACTTTGATAAATTTAAATAAAGTAGAATTCAAAAACTATAAGAAAAACTAATTATATGAATAAATGAGAATAAATTATTATTATATTTATAATAATTAATTTAACATATAAATAATTAAAACTTTCTGTAAATATGCAATTTAAAATTTGTATATTTTTTTCTAAAATTTAATGTTAATTTTATTAATATTAGCTTTTATTAAATAAAATTGGATAAAATTTTTAAAAAATTATACAATGATTTTATATATTTTTAAGTTATAATATATAAAATAAAATTTTAAATTAGTAATAATTCATTGAGTATTTTGTAAAATATAATAATAATAAAATAATCTAAATGAAAATAATGTTATTTAATCAAAGTATAAATTTGACGGTGGAAATTAATTTTTGAAACTAAAAATAGGAAGTTATTGGTATTCGTGGAAGTTATGTTAAATTAATAATTAAAATATAAATTTATTGTTAGGTTTTAAACTTTATTCAGTTTTAAATTTATATTCTTAAACAATTTATAATAATAACATAATTTTAAAAATTTCAAATTGTCTTGAGTGGAAGTTAAACTAATTAACAATTAAATTATTTATTTATTATTCCGAATATTTTAAAAAGTAAAAAGGATCTAATACTAATTTAAAGAATATTTGAGAATAAAATAAATTTGTTGAATAATACTTAAATTTAACGATTTTAAATAAAATATTTAAATTTAAATTTAATTTTAAAATAAAATATTTAAAATTTTCTCTTTCTGGTTTTGTTTTAGTAATATTAAGATTTGATATTTATTTTTATTTTATATTAAATATTCGAACTACGTGAAGAACCCAAAATCCAAATAACCTTAGGTTACAACGTCCACATACCTGTCTTTTGTATATAAGAGGTACAATACTGATAACCTAGAACATAAACTTCAATATTTCGATCTTGATAGACAAGAGAGAACCCAACAACTAGCTCAAAAATATGATATCAAACCAACACTACTATCTTTTTATTTCAAAAACCAATCAAATTTCAGCCGTACAAATCGAAGAAATAAGAGTCAGAAACAAGCATACCAAGTTTACGCATAGTTGAAGAAGAAATCATGCGATCTCACCAGGAACAAGATCTGGTCACACAAACTCGTCTTCTACTGAACAACTCCACCCGGTTAGAAGTTAGAACTTTGAGTTGAGATACTGCTCGTCAAATTTCACTCTGGTCAAACAATGATAAATTAGTCGATCGCCAATTTGATTAAAACTGCTCACTCTATTTTTACTCTCTCATTTCTCACTGAAGAAAAAACTCTTTATAGTCATTCTCTCTCTTCTATCTTGACCAATAATACCTCATATCATTAATATATTCATCAGATAATTTTGTGAGTTATTTTGATTTAATTTACTTAAACCAAACCAAAACAATTAGTTTCCTCACATAGGAGGAAACCAAAAAATATCCTCATTCCGACTATAATGAGGAAACCACCATTCTGAAGAATCTCCTACAAGTCTCAAGCTTTTATTTAGACATTTCCTTAGTCATCTTATGAATTCCATTATCATCGGTGTGTAATTTCTCAAATTCAACCTCCTTTGAATTCAAAACATCTCGTATCCAATGACATATATCATCAATGTGTTTCGATCTCGAGTGAAACGTTAGTTCTTTCCAGGATAAATGACACTTTGACTATCACACAATAACACATACTTATCTTACTTGAAACAAACTTGCATAAAGAACTTCTTCATCCACAACAACTCCTTACAAGGTTTAGTTGCAACAATGAACTCAGCCTCAGTGGTAGAAAGTGCTACACATTACTACAATTTTGATTGCCAAACCACAACTCCATCTACAGACTACCAAGTAACCTGATGTAGATATTCAAGAATCAATATCTCCTGCCATATCGACATCAATGTAACCGATCAACAAAGGTTTCTCACCTCCAAACCTAAGTCTCCAACCGGAAGTCCCATGAATATATCTCAAAATCCACTTCACTACTTTCCAGTGTTTTCTTCCCGGATAAGAAAGAAAATGACTAACAGTACCAACGACATGAACAATATCTAACCTTGTACAAACCATAGCATATATCAAATTACATACTCTAGTGTCATATAGAACACGATGCATGTCCTTCTTTTTTGATTTTGTGTTTGGACATTGTTGAATGCACAATATAAAGTGTGAAGCAAGAGGTGAAATCAAAACTTTATATTTCTCCATATGGAACCGTTGAAGTACTTTGTCTATGTACTTCTCCTGCAACAGATGCAATATCTTTTGACTTCTATCTTGAGTAATTCTTATCCCAAGAATTTTTTGTCGATCCAAATCCTTCATAACAAATAACTAATCAAGTTGTTTCTTCAGCTCATTTAACATGCTCGAGTTCTTGTCTACAATCAACATATCATCCATATAAAGCAACAAGATAATAAAATCATCATTAGAGAACTTTTGCATAAAAACAGAAATGATCAGAAGTAGTCTTATGGCAACAATACTCCCTTATAATTGACTTAAACTTCTTGTACCATTGTCTCGTTGCTTGCTTCAACCCATACAATCTTTCTTTAAGCGACACACATAATCCTCGTTTTCCTTCTTTAAAAGCCTTTTGGTTGCACCATGTAAATCTCTTCATCCAAATTACCATGAAGAAAAGCCGCTTCACATCCATTTCTCCACCAATAAATCAAGACTAGTAGTCAATCCAAGAACGCCCCGAATAGAAGACATTTTCACCACTAAATACAATATCTAATCAAAGTCAATTCCTTTCGTCTGTCTAAAGCTTTTTAAAACCAATCCAGACTTGAATTGTGGATGCAAACAATGATCTTCATGATTAACCCTAAAAACCCAAGCAATGCCCGTTTATCTTTAAGAAACTTCACAAACTAAAACATGTGATTCTTATACAAAGAATCATCTCGTCATCCATGGCCTTCAACCACTCATCTTTGTGTTCATTTTGAGAGCTTCATCAAAACTTTATGGTTCTCCCTTTTTAGTGAGTAACACATACTCACGAGGATCATATCTCATCGATGGCAGCCGCTCTCTCACCAAATTTATAAGAATATGTGAATTCTCAACGTTTGGTGTTTCAAAATGATCATCATCGCTTACACCACTATCATGTTAAATGAGAGCATCTGTACTAGATGTATCAATTATAACCTCATCTACAATAGATTCCTGAACTGATGTTTGTGAACCCATTCATGAGTTGATAAAAAACTTATTACTCTGAGCTAGAATTTTACATTTATCAATGTTTTTAATGGTTTGATCCTCCATGAACACAACATCTCTACTTCTGACGAGCTTCTTCTTAACTTGATCATAAAGTATGGATCCAAGATGATCTTGACCATACCCGATGAACACAAAATGTCTCGATTCCGCATAAAGCTTCGACCTCTCATCCTTGGGAACATATACAAATGCATTACACTCAAAGAATTTCAAATGGTTATAACAAACATCTGTACAAGTCCATGCCTTGTTTGGAACATCACCCTGCAATGGAGCGCTAGGTATCAAGTTCAACACATGAACAACTATGCTTAAAGCTTCACTTAATAAAGTATTTGGTAAACCTAATTGAGAGATCAAATATCTAACTCTTTCCATGGTTGTTCTGTTCATCCTTTCAGCCACCCATTCAATTACGGTGTCTAGGCATGCCTAATTTATTGTTCTCTACAAAAGGCATCAAATGGTCCAGAATATTGACCTCCATTTCTAGTTTGTCTTTCAACCAATTATTGAAATTGCTTGAGTATACCTAGAACCTGATATTTTAACTATATTGTATAAGCCCACAATTTTCTTGAGTGATCATCACTAAATGTGATAAAATACAATGCATCATTGAAGGACCTTGTCTTAAACGAACCACACACATCTGAATGCAACAAATCAAGTACCTCATTCTTTCTCGAATGTGTAACAGATTTGAATGAAACTCTATGTTGAGTTCCAGGAAAACAAGGATCACACTTCTTCAAGTGTATCTCAGAAATATCTTGAATAAAATTCTTCTCGACACATACATTTTATTCTCACTTATGTGCCCGAGTATCTAATGCCATAACTCTACAACATCATCCTTCTCTAGAGAATTAATGTCTTCAGAGTATTTAGCCTGCATGAAATACAGTGAGAACGACTTGGTACCTCGAGCAACAATCATGGAACCTTTGGTAAGTTTCCACTCACTACAACTGAAAGTGCTTAAAAAACTCTCAACATCAAGTTTCCCACTCGAGATCAAGTTCAATTCAACATCTGGAACATGCTTAATACCCTTAAACACAAGTCTAGTACCAAGACTAGTATCCAATCAAACATCTCCAATGCCAACAACTTGAGCTATATCATCATTTCCCATCTTAATGGAACCAAAGTTACCTAGGGTATATGTAACAAAGAACTAACATATTGATGTAGCATAAATGGAAGCTCCATCGTAAATGATCCTACTAGTCTCATGGCATGTGACCTTTATCACATATTTGTCATGCACAATGGGGAACTCTTCTACTGCAATCGCAACTCGTTCCTCTTCTTCTTCATGTTGCTTTCCTTTCTTGTTTTATTTCTCCATTTCCCAACAATCTTTCTTCATGGGCACTTTTTATGACAATATTGACATTCTATATTCGTAAATTTATTCGATTTGGTTCTGCTATTCTTCTTTTCATTCGAATTTTGATTCTGACTCCTCTACTTTTTTGAGTAACAATAACATTTGAATGGGATGAACCACCTTGTGATTGTACTCTTTTACGTATAATAAGTCTTCCATATTGCCTTTCCACACTTGATAGTTTGAACCATGATCGTTTTGCCTAAATTTGCCTTTGTCATTCAAAACAATACCGAACAACAACCAAGATGTTCTGATACCACTTGTTGGGGATTACATAAGGTTTGCAAAATTACGATTTTCTTAATTAGAATCAAGAATCCCCTTCACTTCTAAGATCTGTGAGGATAAAAATTTGTGGCAGAAAAGGCACAAATCAAAAGAAATGAAGTAAAAGCCTACCAATTTTCTGCAAAGGCA
The DNA here is from genome assembly GCA_036759665.1 of Gynandropsis gynandra. Lineage (NCBI taxonomy): Eukaryota > Viridiplantae > Streptophyta > Magnoliopsida > Brassicales > Cleomaceae > Gynandropsis > Gynandropsis gynandra. Next base: position 10,790,513 of record CM071874.1, read on the forward strand.
CAACCTAAAAGAAATGAGCTAGCACTCTTATCTTGTGATTCTGACAACCAAATCAAATTTTTCACCGTAAAAAGAGAAGACATAAGAGTCAAGAAAAGTCTACCAATTTTCAGCTCAATAGAAGAAAAATTAACCGTGCAATCTCACCAAGAACAAGATTTGGTCACACAAACTCACCTTCTATAACACTTGTACAAACAACTCTGTTTCTTAAAACTTGACCGTTGAAATCAAATTTTCACCATTTAAAAGTTAGAAAAAATTCATTTATGCTGCTCTCCAAAAGTTAAAAAAATGTATTTAAACTGCTCTCCAAATTTCACATTTATCATAAAGATCAACCACTCGATCGCCAGTATGATAAAAAAACGCTCACCCTGTTCTTTTCCACTTGATTCTCAGTCAAGAAAAACCTGTTTATCTTCCTTCTCTATGTTCTATCTTGACCAATAATGCCTCATGTTATTAATATATTATCAAACCACTTGATTAGTAATTTTGATTTCAGTAATTGATTTAATTTACTTAAATCAAACCAAACCAATTCCTTTCTCACATAAAAGAAAAACCAAGGGATAAGGTGGGGCCTTAAATCCTTATCGTAGATAGCCGGTGGCATTGCTCTCTTAAGCCTCTTTCCTTTCTCATTTGTGGATATAGATTTCCAAAATCAGAGTTTATTTGTGCCCGACTGATGGAAACACATCCTTTGTGCTTGCATCTGGCGGCGTTTGCGCTTGCGTTTGGTGGCGTTTTGTTTCATTTTGTTTGAATGGTGGAAACACTGCGTTTGCGGGCGACTGCGACTAGAAGCGAATGGTAGAAAACTGTTGCGATTGCGTTTTAAGCAAAATTACCAAAATAGACAATTGTTAATAAAAGAATTTATTTTAATTTTGTTGTTTAGTGTATATTTTTTAATTATAACATTCAAATATTTGAATATACAATATATATATATATATATACATATATATATACGATTAATATAAATTATAATAAAAAACTTAAATAATTTTATCAAAACATAATCAATTATTTTCATACACCTATATATATATTTACGATAAATATGAACTATAATAATCATTTAAACAAAATTTGAAATATATATAAAGAATAAAACAAAATATCTAAAAAAGATCCAAACACATATGAACATAAAACAAAACATCTAAACAAAGATCCAAATACATATAAACCATAAAACATCATATCTAAAGAGAAAATACATATAAAGTATAAAACATAATTTCTAAAAAATCAAATACTGGTATTGTCTCATTGACTTGGAGGAGCCGAGCAACTTGGCCTCTCATATTGGGTAACATTGGTCTCAGGATTCCAGATGTACAGATACACAGTTCTACCATTGACAAGTCCTTTCCATGGCTTAGGAAGAGTTGGATCATCAGGTGCATAACGAATTTCAGGTGTGGCAGTTGCTGTACCAGCCATTGCAAGCATTCCAGAATTTCTGCAAAAATAAAAACCAGAAATAATAGATTAACTAACCATCCCCAAGAAATTGACAAGCCATTGAGAAAACCCAAGTGGAAATAACATGAAAAATAATATCACTATCCCAATGGAATACCGGAAACAGAAACCACTGCTTTAGAAGCAGACACACAAGATGACGAAGTTTGAGGTCTCTGAGTTCCCAATTGTAATTCTCATTATCAGCGAATCCTATAAAATATCTTATTCTAAACGAAAGCCCCACACATATGTTACATATCCACCCAACAACACTGAAATAAAGTAATTTCTTACCAAGTTCTCGAGAATTCTTCCCGAGTTTTGTTTGCAATTCCCAAAAGTAAACGATAATTTATCTCTCGAGAAACAAAGAAAGCATCCAAATCAAATTCAAAATAATTTACAGATCCAGAAAACGCGACAAAAACCCTAACACAACAGCTTCGCTTCCTTCGACGATCAAAAGAACAAAACATAAGAGTACTTGATCATCTCGTTTTCATACGTATTTCTTGCACGATTTTAGAGATGTTTATGATATATATGCGATGCTTTACCTATGATTCCGTATCCGTTTTATTTGTTTTCATGTTTGTTCTTACAGACAGATTTTTATGCGTATTCGGTTCATTTCGGAGCTACAGCCCGAGCGGGCACTCCATTCTCATCGCGTTTTTGTGCGACCGACCGAGCCGTACCCGAGCGGGTAATTTTCACTGCCCGCTCGGGTCGCGACCATCACCTGCAACTTCAAATAAGTTAATTTGACTTAAAACAAATGGAAGTTTGTGGGGGACTCATACAAGAAGGAAAACGACTTTAAAGGGATAAAAAGGGGCCAGAGGTCGAGATTGGGGCACGCTTTATTCAGTTCTTGAAGGAGGAGGAAATTCTTGCGAGGAGGCACACGAGGAGCATTGGAGATCAACCCCATACTTCGGTTTCGTTTGGTTTTCATGTTCCTTAGACCTTCTATTTCGTTTATGTTTGTTTACAGACGCATGAGCGAGTAGTTTGTTTGTTCTAGGAGAAGGGACTAGCCCATGGTTATCCCGAAACCACTTTTGATTTATCTTTGAATGCATCTTCCCGTTTCGGTTTATCTACTCTTTATCTGAGTGCTTAATTTACTTATGTTTGCGATGGCCGTATAGATGCATGTGTTAGGGATTAGGAGAAGGATCGAAAGGAGAATTCTAGTCCTAGAAGATCAGGTTTAGAACAACCGAGGTTAGGCCACGAAAGTAGGGTAGCAACGGTTGAGGGTGAAACGGATGAATCATAGAGCCTATGGGTTTAGTTCATGGTGTCAGCCACGAAAGTAGGGGGCAGCTTGTCTAGATCACGTGTCTATGCCTTGAGAGAGGGTAGATATCATGTTAGGATCGTCTGCCTTTAGATAACTTAACTGGGATTGCATGATAGATAGATTGATTGTTGGTTTCGGTAGTCTTGTGGCGAAACTGGATTCTGATGCGTATCAGAGTTAAATATAACCTAATCTACCCGCAAGTGCACGGCACGTGTGTAGTATTTTAGGTGTCGATCCCACAGAGACTACGCAATGCTACCTAAACCCGAACTACGAATCAAACTTGCTAACGAAAGAGTGGTGATGAAGAATAAAATACTGAAAGTAAACTAAACTACTTGTCTCTGTGGGATCGACACCTGAAGTACTACACACGTGCCGTGCACTTGCGGGTAGTTTAGGTTATTTATTTAACTTTGAGAACGCATCAAGTTTTTGGCGCCGTTGCCGGGGACTATTGTCAACGCGTCTTAGATTCGAGCCTAGAGTCTTTCTTGCTTTGTTTTTGTTTTTATTTTTGTTTTCTTTCGATTCTTTCTACCTAATTCCATTCGTTTGTCCTTTGTCGGTTTATGACCAGGTCTCAAGGCACTTCTAGTCTACTCCGAATCGACCCAGAGATCGAGCGAACTTGCAAAATACTGAGAAAGGGCAAGGAAGAAGGTAACACAGAGCCGTCAGATCAACGAGATATGGATAATCAGAACGGCCACGAACAGCTTCAGTTACCTCTTGGTAATTTGGGGCAAATGCAGCAACAGCCACTCGCGCCTCAACCACGAGAACCACAGGCTCCTCCACCACGTCGTCTAAGGGATTACATAGTGCCAAACATGAACAACATACAAACAGCCATAAGGATGCCTGCTGTTGCGAGAGAACAGTTTGAGATTAAGCCAGCGATGATCAACATGCTTTATTAGAAGCAATTCATGGGTGGAAATCATGAAGATCCTCATTAGCACCTTAGAGACTTCCTTGAGCTTTTTGGTACATTCAAAATACATGGAGTCTTAGAAGACGCGATCTTATTGCGTCTTTTCCCCTTCTCAATTAGGGGACGAGCGAAAACTTGGATGCAATCGCTCCCCGCTGGATCTATCACCATTTGGGATCAGCTCTGCACATTGTTCTTATCACGCTTCTTTCCTCCGAGCAAGACGATTCAGATGAGGGGAGAAATCACAACGTTCAGATGCAGAGATGGAGAAACTTTGTTTGAGGCATGGGGTAGATTCAAGGATCTTCTACAACTGTGTCCACACCATGGTCTTGAGCAGTGGTACGTTATCCAAACTTTCTATAACGGGATTTCAGATGAGCACCAAACGACGTCGGATAACCCTGCTAGGGGATCATTTATGGATCTGAGCGTCAAGGAGGCATATGAGCTGATCGATAACCTTGCCATGAATCACACCATGTGGTCAACACCGAGAGGTATGCCTAATAACACTCGTCGTTTATATGAACCAAATCAGAACAGGGGTACGGGTAATGCAGCGAATGCCATGTACTATGCGAATTGCGGAGATACGGAGCATGTAGCATATCAATGCACGGTACATGAGGATCTCGAACAGGTGAATTATGCCCAGCAGCAAGGCAACACTCAATTCGGGAATACCTACAACCCGAGTTGCAGGAATCACCCGAATCTTTCGTATCGAACGACTCAACCGGTAAAGTATTCGGGGTTTCCGCAAAGGCAGCATACTTTTCAGCAAAACAACCAGCAATTCCAGCAAGCTCAGCAAGATCCGCAAGCTCCTCAAGCTCCTCAAGCCTCTTCGTCAAACCTTGAAGGAGTGTTGCTCGAATTTATTAAGGAGCAAAGGCAACAACAATCGACTCAAACCAAATTCAACGCGGATGTAGGGACAGCGATTAGTGAGCTTAAATCTCATATGGAATCTTTGAGCACACATGTGAAGATGTTGGAAAAGTCCATAGCACAACAGGCTGCCTCATCCTCTCGGAATCCCGGACAGCTTCTCGATAAACCCGATCTTAACTCGAGAGAGCACGTGAGCGCATCACCTTACGCAGCGGTAATGTTCTCGAGAATCCGCCCCCGAAAGAGCAAAAGGGAGTTTCTGGAAAAATCAGTGGATAAGGGAAAGGGAATTGTGAATGAGGGAGGAGCTGAATCAGAATTGGAGAAACCGTATGTAGCTCCACCGGCGTACAAGCCTCCAATACCGTTTCCTCAACGATTGGTGAGCAACAAAAACGAGCTAAGGTATGGACGGTTCGTAGAGATACTTAAGAAACATCAAATTAACATACCTTTTGTAGAAGGCCTCCAACAAATGCCCACGTACGCCAAATTCCTCAAAGAAATTCTATCCAACAAACGGCGTATCGAAGAGAGTGAGACGGTAGCACTCACCGAGGAATGTAGCGCCATTCTTCAAAACAAGCTACCCCCGAAGTTGAAGGACCCCGAAAGCTTCTCCATTCCGTGCACAATAGGTAATCTCAATATTGATAAAGCGTTGTGTGATTTAGGAGCAAGCGTGAGCCTCATGCCACATTCAGTCTTCAAGCGGATGAACTTCGGTGACCTCAAACCTACCAAGATGTCTCTCCAACTCGCTGACCGTTCGGTAAGATATCCGGTGGGGATTGTTGAAAACATTCC
>CM071874.1:10839348-10861696 GCA_036759665.1 Gynandropsis gynandra
AATCAGACTTTCCTTTGGCATTGTAGACTTGGTCATATAGGTGAGAAAACAATAAACAATTTGTATAAACTAGGCCTTCTTGTTCAATATGATTATGAATCATATGTATCTTGTGAGTCTTGTCTCACTGGAAAAATGACCAAATCTCCGTTTACTGGAATCAGAGATAGAGCTACTGAACTTCTAGGACTCATACATATAGATGTATGTGGACCTATGAAAGTTCAAGCCAGAGGAGGATATTCTTATTTCATAACATTCACTAACGATATGTCTAGATATGGATATGTGTATCTTATGAAACACAAGTCTGAATCTTTTGAAATGTTCAAGAGATTTCGCAGTGGAGTTGAGAAACAAACTCAAAAGACTATCAAGATAATAAGGTCTGACCGAGGTAGAGAATATATGAGTTATGATTTTATTGATTATCTAAGGCAAAATGGGATTTTGTCTCAATGGATTTCCCCTGAAACACCGCAGCATAACGGTGTATCCGAACAGAGAAATCGAACCTTATTAGATATGGTAAGATCCATGATGGGGTTCACTGATCTTCCAATGAACTTATGGGGTTATGCTTTAGAAGCAGTTGTTTATCTGCTAAACAAAGTTCCCACCAAAGCAGTCTCGAAGACACCATATGAGATATGGAAAGGACGTAAGCTAAACCTGAAACACATAAAGGTTTGGGATGTCCAGCTTATGTCAAGAGACTACAATCAGACAAGCTTGAAGCTAAGTCTGATAAGTGTCGTTTCATTGGATATCCCAAAGAAACTATGGGATATTATTTCTATCATCTTCTGAACACAAAGTGTTTGTGGCCAGAAGTGCAACCTTTTTAGAAAAGGAATTCCTTGCTGAGGGAGATCATGGTGAAGAAATAATTCTTGATGAGATTCAAGAACCAAATGAACTAACACCATGAGCATGTGATGCAAAATGAGCGGCCTATGTTGGACCTTTTGGAGTTGACAAGGCCTCCATCTTCAATGGTTGAAGATAGAATGCATGTTCAAGAACCAATACTGGAATCGGTTCTGGAATTCATTCAAGAAAAGGACCAACAACAAAGCCCAACACAAGAGGAACCAATACTGAACGTACTCGGCGCGCGCTAACAGATTAAATCTGATGGTGCAAGAGTATGGGGCTGATCATACAGATGCTGATCCCAAGACTTTTAAGGAAGCTATGCAGAGTTCAGACTCTGAGAAATGGTGGAATGCCATGGAATCCGAAATGGAATCTATCAGGATCAACAAAGTTTGAACTTTGGTTGAATCTTCAAAGGATTCTAGGCCAATTGGCTGTAAATCGGTTTACAAGAAAAAGATTGGGGCGAACGGCAAGGTAGAGACCTATAAAGTTCGTCTAGTTGCCAAGGGGTATAGTCAACGAGAAGGTATTGACTATGAAGAAACGTTCTCCCCTGTGGCAATAGCTGCGCACTATGATTATGAAGTATAACAAATGGATGTGAAAACAGCTTTCCTTAACGGAGAGCTCCAGGAAGAAGTCTACATGATTCAACCTGAGGGTTTCACATTGTCATCTGATAGTAGCATGGTATGCAAGCTACAAAGATCCATTTATAGATTAAAGCAAGCTTCTCAAAGTTGGAACATTCGCTTTAACAAAGCAATTGAAAAGTTCAACTTTGTTAGATGCGATGAGGAACCCTGCGTGTACAAGAAGTTCAGTGGGAGTATCGTCATTTTCCTTGTGTTATATGTAGATGACATACTACTTATAGGAAATGACAAAACAACCTTGTGGGAGACTAAGGTTTGGTAATCCGAAAAGTTCTCCATGAAAGATCTGGGAGAAGCAACCTATATTCTAGGAATAAAGATCTATAGAGATAGATCAAGGAGGTTGCTTGGACTATCATAGTCCCAGTACATTGATACCATCATGAAGAGGTATAACATGGAAAATGCCAAGAGAGGCTATCTACCGATAGGCACTGGAATTACTCTCTCCAAAGAGGATTGCCTCAGACTCAAGAAGAGAGAGAACACATGAGTAGGATCCCATACGCTAGCGCAGTGGGAGCCATCATGTATTCCATGACATGTATGAGGCCTGATGTAACTTTCACGCTAAGTGTAGCGAGTCGGTATCAGGCAGATTCCAGTGAGGAACATTGGAAAATGGTGAAAACCAGTCTCAAGTACTTGACAAGGACTAGAGACCAATTCCTCGTTTATGGAGATTCTAACTTAGAGTTAGAAGGGTTCACGGATGCCAGCTTTATGTCCGATAAGAATGATAGCAGATCGACATCAGGGTATGTCTTTTGCCTCAATGGGGATGCAGTGTGTTGGAAAAGTTCCAAACAAGCTACTGTAGCTGATTCGGTTACTGAAGCGGAATACATAGCAGCTTTTGTGAAGCTTAAGGAAGCAGTCTGGATGAGAAAGTTCATAACTGAACTTGGTGTGGTACCTTCGATAAAGGACCGAGTTCCTTTATTATGTGATAATACCGTGGAAATAGCCCAGGCGAAGAAATGAAGATCTAATAAAAGATCAAAGCATGTTCTGCGGAAGTACCATCTAATAACAGAAATCGTTGAGCGTGGGGACGTTCAAATCCAAAAGGTAGAAGGAACATAAAATGCAGCAGATCCATTCACAAAGGCGCTTGGTTCAAATGGGTTTGACAAGCATAATTTGAAGATTGGATTGAAAAACATGGCATGCTAGAATTAGTTCTAGGAATAGTACATTTTTTGTAACTATTTAAGAGCTATTTTTATGTCTTATATTTTGAACACTTATGAATACATGAAAATGACATTCTTTTAGCATTTTGATGATATTTGCATAAGATATATGTGTATATATTTTCATAGCTAGTATGATAGAGTCCATGATTAAGTTTAGAAACTTGTCATCATGATAGAGATCATGATAAAGAGAGTCAAGTTTTGGTAAAACTTAATCTAAATTGTTCTTGATCATAGGATAACTAATTGAACATTAGTAATCCGGATAGATCAACATGGATGTGATGGTTTCTATTTGATAAAATTAGTAGATCTCTTTTACTAAATCACATGTATGGATGATGCACATAAAGATGTGATCATTGAACAGACCCAAAGGGAGAATCCCTAATGGTTACATTACCATTGAACTATCAATAGGAATTTCTCTAGAAGGATTGGAATATTATAATTTCCTTAGACCTGAGATCAACATGGTAACTGGCAAGTTATCTACCATTCTTTGATTCTGGACACCTTATGTCTTGGGATGTAAGTTGAAAGGATATTGAGAATGATTAGATGCTTGTGCAGTTAGTGATTGATCAAGATTAAATCCGTCAACTCTAGGTAAAGAGTTGGAGCTCTATGTTGTCAGCAACATAGTGACTGAAAAGACCTTGGCCAGGGCATTTGAATGAGAGAAGAAAAGAGTTTCTTGTGATCATTCACCAGTCAATTATGTTAGGTATGAAACATAGTTGATAATCTATTAGGACTTGACACTTAGACCATGTCCTAGGATTATCCGGAGCTGTAAAGACGGAAGGAAATAATAATATTGTCCTTTTACCATGGTTCTACAGAGTAAGGATGTTACTTCACACTATCTGGTCGCTGAGGAGTGTTTCTAGACACCAACCTCGATTAGTTAATTAGTAAGACTAATTGATTACCAGTTTAGTGATGAACCTACGAGGTTACACGCATACGAGTGTCTCGGCATCTGTTTATGATTGTTCGACAATCAGTATGGAATGCATTTATATTAATCTGCTAGCAGTTTCTCGGTATCTGCATGTGATTGTTAGACAATCAGTGTGGAATGCAGTTATATTCATCCACTAGTACCGAAGAATATAATTGTATTTTTTTTTTCTTTTGGGGATTGTACATAAGATGTACGGACAAGTATGTGTATGGAGATACATGTACTTCGACTATTTGAGATATTACGTAAAGGCAAGTGGGAGATTGAAAGTAATATGCCTCTTATGTAATATTTTAAGAGTGAGGGGTATAAGTTGTAATTATTAATAGTTTAATAATTATTTAAGAAAAGAAAATCAAGTTTTCGTTATCAGAACATACAATCGAAACCCTAGCCGTCAAAAGAAAAACGAAGAACGAAAACAATTTTTCGTTCTTCCCGAATTCCGTATCAATGCAGAAAGCATATCTGATCTCGGCGTTCAACGCTACAGGTATTACGAAATTGTTTCTAAATCTATTCTTTGTTGAAACCCTGAAAAACCAATCGCTAAACATGACTAGATCTCATATTCGAGTTGATAAAACACGTTTCCGCACCCAAATCAACCCTACAGTTTTTATGCTTACAACAATGCTGTTTTCTAGGTGTTTACTTATAGGTACTATCTTATGTGTTACTCTGTCATGTTTCAATTTCCATATATCTATTTTTTGCCAATGCATCCGACCGTCTGTTTCGTGTTGTTCACAAGTTCTCTTATCGATTTATTCAATATGTTCTAACATGAGCTTCCATTTGTTGCATTTGCATCTAATGCATTGGAGCTTTAGTTTAATATTTTCTCTTATTCTTGAATCAACCTTGCTTTGCTCCTATCATTTCTCCATTGGAGGTTCATAAGTTTTGCATTGTGCCAGGGAGTTGCTGCTGCATCACGAGACATGCAAAAGGAATGGCTGAAATTCGAAAAGATAGGAGTCTGACGTCGAAATGACTGATTGATATAAAATGTTGTATTGTACAACATGTGACCAACTTTTAACATACATTGTTATGTTTTTTGAAATGTTGGGAAACGTTCAGCGAGAATAGGGGGTCACACAGTTTCCATGAAAACAGTAGAAAGGTCACAAATGTCACAATTTACATTTGACGTTTAAATTGTGCTTTCGATACATTTAGGAACGTAAATCATGTTAATTCAGATACTTTACAACATCAAACAATAGTTAAAATAGATTTTTCCTCACGTGTCACAAGAAGTGTAGAACTGATAAATGTCAAAAGTGATAGTAGTGTTTTAAGAACTCGTTGGATGAATTTAACTAAATTTAAAAATAATATCTTTAAAATTTCATTAAATTTCGACATTACTAATATTAGTGTCTATTCTGATTCCTAATTAAACATCTAAAATTAAAAATTTGAAAATAATATTTCTAAAGAGACACGCATGGGTTGAAAGGTCACAAAAGTCATAGTAGTCTTTTTGCACATAATGAGAAAAAATAGATGCGAACTCGAAGAATTTATCGATTTATAAAGATGAAAGGATGTAAACCATGAAAAATAAAACATTTTCTACATTTAAATATGCATCATACTAATTTATGCTAATTGAGGGTCATACGAGGGTCATATTAGGTCGCATGAGTCGCATCCATTCCCGTGATATTGGGTCGAAATGTCACAAAGGTCACAATACTCCTTTTGCATATAACGAGGAAAAATGTCAGTGCAGCAGTAGCAACACCAACAACAAAAACAACAATAATAATTATAATAATAATAAATCCACAATACTAATAACAACATCAAGTTCAAGGGAATGAATACTGAAACATATATTTCATAACATTACAATAATTACTTGAAATCAAATAGTGTTGTTGGCAGACCTTGTTGGGGGAGAAACCGAAGCACAGGTGTTGCTCCATTGGAAACTAGTTTGAATGTGGGGAAACATCTCTCATTTTTTCTATTTTCATGACAAAAAGTTCTTCAACCTCCCTTAATGCAAGCTGATGAAGACATCAGGCTCAAAACAGAACCAGATGAAGGTCATACAAACGGAGAGCTACCGCTAGGAAACGAGTGGACCAAATCTTCCCATAGCCTATTCACTTGTGGAAGAGCAAGGAGCTAGCGTAACAAGGCAGCAGAGATTGTGATGGAGGCATGGGACACTCATAACCAATAGGAATATGTGGGCCTAACCCAAACAAGCATACATCGATCTTCTAAATTTGAAGCGAGCCTCAATCTGCCCACCTAAGGATCGACGGACTTGGGCGATACGGATAAGGAGAGGCGAAAGATAAAGATCTTCTCTTATTCTTTCCAACGGCCATAAAATCCTCTCCAATGGCTAGAAAATCTTTTAATGCCAATCTTATTACACCACATCATCTTTTTTCCCATTTCGAAGATTCCTAACGGCCATAAAATCTTTACAACGGGTAGTAGATCAACCAGTTATCCATCATTTACACATTTTTATAGTGTAACTTGAAACCTCTCCTATATAAAGGAGTCCATTTCATTTGTAAGAACACATTGAAAAGTTTTAAGTAATAAACCTTTTCGTATTCTTGAGCAGTGCCAAGAACACGATGACTTCAACTTGTTCCGGGACAATTAAACCATTATCCTCTACCGTCCTCCACCATCATCCATCATCAACGGACGACTTCTTGAAGAGTGCCCTTAGGCCAATCAAGAAATCAACCTTGACATCTCGAATCCTACTCGAGCAATCGAGGTTAACAAATTCTCCATACGCGTCCCGAGTTTCCATCCCGAGGCGTTTATCACAAGCACCACCACGACTCAAGTGCCTCAAATCTAACGATCAAACCTTTCCTCGATCATTCATCAACATTATTTTATATCTTCTACCGATAAGAACTTCGACCTCACAAACCCTATCAGAAGCTTTTGCGCCATCACCTGAGTTACATCTGTAAACATGATTAAAAATCCAATAAAGAACCACGTGATATATGATGAATCTATTTGAGATAAATTTAACCAAATTTAAATATAATACATTAAAATTTCGTTAACCAAATTTAAATATAAAAGTGACAAAGGTCACAGTAGTCCTTTTGCACATAATAAGGAAAAATAGATGCGAACTCGACGAATTTATCGATTTATAAGGATGAAATAACGTAAACCATGCAAAATAAGACATTTTCAACATTTAAATATGCATCATACTAATTTATCCTAATTGAGGATCGCATGTGGGTCATATTGGGTTGCATGAGTTGGATGGATTCCCGTGATATTGGGTGGAAATGTCGTAAAGGTCACACTAGTCCTTTTTCATATTATGAGGAAAAATATATGTGAACTCGATGAATTGATCGATTCATAAAGATGAGAGGACATAAACCATGCAAAACAAGACATTTCTGACGTTTAAATATGCATTATACTAATTTATGTCAATTGAGGGTCACACATGAGTCATATTGGGTTGCATGAGTCAGATGATTTCCCGTGATATTGGATCGTATGAGAATATTGTTGTAGATATTTTTGTGAATGGCAAAGTATTGTTTATGTTCGAAATCGATTTATTTTTTTTATAATGATTGCTCTCTATTTATCTGTACACAATGTGTACAACTTAAAATAACAATAATAAAAAAAATCTAAGGTCGCAAAAGCTCACAACACAGAGACAACACGATACCCTCCTTCCACGTTGTAGAGAGTATGTGACTCCGTAAAGACCAAATCCACTGATTGCCTAGACCTTACGCAAAGACAACATGATGCCCTCTTTCAACCTTGTAGAGACAGTGTGTGACTGTGTAAAAATCAAGTCCACCGATTACCCATATATTGAGTGACATAGAAACAACACGATGCCCTCCGTCAAAATTATAAAGACTATGTGTGACTATGTAAAGATTGATCCATCGATTACCCAGACCTCGAGTAACATAGAGACAACACGATGCCCTCCGTCAACATCGTAGAGATTGTGTGTGACTGCGTAAAGATCGAGTCCACCGGTTACCCAGACCTTGAGTAACACAGAGACAACATGATGTCATCCGTCACCATGTCACCTTCGTGACGAAATCAAAAAGGTCACAAAGAGTTTTCAAGGAATTTAGGGTTTGAGACATAAATGAAAAGAGGAGAGAGATGGGATTCAATCTCAAATGGAAAATGAAGAGAGTTAGAGAACTTGATGAACCTTTTAAAAGAGAGATGGATGGACATACGAGAGCGTGTCGTAGACACACGTATTCGAAAAAAAGGTATAAATGGCATTCGAAAAGACATGAGTCTGACATCGAAACGGTGGAACGATACCCAACGGGTCCCATATATTTCCTGAAAACCATAAAAATGTCAGAAAGGTCACAAAAAATTACAGAAGTTCACAAAGATCACAAACCGTAGTAAGGTCACAAAGTCAGAAATTACTTTATAACGCGGAACAATACTTAAAAATGTAAAGGTCACAGTAGTCCTTTTGCGTCAAAAGTGATAGTAGTGTTGATTCCATTTCACAGTTCACACTTGCCAATTCTATCTCCACATAAAGCAGATGTCGAATTCCTCTTCTTTGATCGAATAGATAACAAATAAAATTCTTGTCGATAATTATATATGTCGACTTCCTATTTTGACAATTATAAAGCAAATAATTAACTTCAAGTTCGTTGTATTTTTTTCCACCATCATCTCTATGCATAACCCATCAATAAATTGCTAGTTTTTGAGACTATTTAGAGAACAATAGATAAATACTCGCCTATTTTCCCGAACTCTTCCAATCCATTCAAATTCTCCATTTATATTTTTCTCATTTACTATTATACAAAAAATAAATCAGAGTGATTTTTTCAACCACTACATCAATTAAACCTATAACAAAAACATAAAAGAGGGTAAATTATATGACCCACTGTGACTATGTATTTCAATATGACTCTGAGACCTAGTGCGTCTGTACGACTCGATAAGAGTTTGTGACCATGTGTTTCAATATGACACAGTGATCCATTGCGACCATGCAACTCGATAAGACTTTGTGACAAAATACGACTATGTGACCCATTGAGACCATGTGTTTCAATATGACTTTGTGTCCCATTGCGACCCTGTAACTCGATGAGACTTTGTGACCCAATGCGACTCTGTGACCCATGCGACAATGTGTTTCAATATTACTTTGTGGCCAAGTGCGACCGTGTAACTCGATGAGACTCCATGGCTCAATGCGATCATTTGACTCACTCCATTTCACTCAGTGAATCATTTTTACTACATCGATATAAGACTCATTTTGATAAAATAAAAATTGAATCTATACATATTATGAAAGTATCATGCCATTTATGTAATATTTCAATAGTTATAGGTTTAACTCGTGATTATTAAAAGTTAATAATTATAAGAAAATGAAAACGAGATTTCGTAAACTCATTTTTCAGAATAAACAAATCAAAACCCTAAACTAGCCGTCAGAAAAGAAAAGAACGAAGAACGAAAAATAGTTTTTTCGTTCTTCCGATTTCCACATAAAAGCAGTCACAATCTCGGCGTAGATACTCGTAGAGGGCTTGCATCATCAAGCCTCACATCCGACAGTAGCACGTTCAACGACAGATATTACGAAATTGTTTCTGTAAATTGTTTATCGTTGAAAACTGAAGAACTAATCGTTAAACATCACTAGATCTTTATTCGGGTTGATAAAAACACGTTTCCGCAATCAAAATTAACCCTATAGTGGTATCAGAGCGTCTGGATGCATGTTTAGGGTTAGTTTTTTCGTTTTTTTGTGAAAACATATCGAAAAATGAAAAAAATTGCGCTCGTGTAGCGCGCGCGCAAGAACGGAACGTGCGACGAATCGCAGGAAAAGAACCGCGCACGGCCGCGACCCTAGCCGGCCGCACGTTCGACGCCGGTCTTAGGCGGAGGGGCGACAAGGCGCAGGGACGGAGGGGCGCACGCCGAACCCGAACGCGAGCGAAAGGCGATTATCGGCGTGCAAGGGAGGAGGAGAACGGTGGAATAAGGGTTTCAGAAACCATAATCGAACCGCTCCTTCACCCGAGCCGGCGGTCTGAAGGCGGCGACACGCGAAGGCGGAGTCGAGCGGTGAGTCGGCGGCAGCTTTCGAGCGCGAGGAAGCACGGCGCAGAAGGGGTTTCAGAAACCCCAATCACTGTTTCGCGGGCGGTTCTCAGGCGCCAAACTGGCAACTTGCTGCAGGTCGAGTGGGGTCGCAGTCGCCTTCGCCGGTGGGTCCTTCAGCCCGGAGCCGGCAGTTGACAGTCGGCGGCAGCGGCTAAGGGTTACCCAACCCTAACCCTAAGCCTAGTGCGATCTGCCCGAGCGGGCGCTTCGCGTGTGCCCGCGCGGACACGACAAGTGAGCCCGCGCGGGTGTGCGTAACTGCGAAAAAAAAATTAAAAATTAAATAAATTTTGAATTAAATTAAAATTAAAATTGAGAATTTTAGTTTTAAAATTTATAATTGAGTTCTAATACGATAAATTGTTTATCGTTGGGCTTTTCCTTCATCGTAGACGGTTGAGTAGTTTCTCGTTTACATGGTACGACCTGACTACTAGGAGGCATGTAATTCAAGAAATCGATTCGTATGTCTATGACATCGAATGTCTAGTGGGAGGGATCAATTAGTTATTGTAAACGCCTGGACTACCCGGGGGACATAAACTTAATTGATTTCCGACCATGAGCTGAAGGATGAACACAACTATATCAATAGGAATGACCTGACTATCAGGTGACTATGTGATATAGAGCCATATTAAAATCGACCTGTTTAATATGCTTAAGAAACGACCTAACTACCAGGGGGCTTATGCATGATTAGTTCAGGAAATATTACTGAAAGAAATACGATTTCTGAATACTATTGTAGTATTAGTCAGTAAAATAATCATTTAGATGAAAGTCCATATCTATTTGATTAAATAAGTGATCTAATAAATGCTGCAATTTTTCCTTCCAGGTTTCCCGAAAAGTGTATTCAATTTCCCTACGTGCCATTCTCGATGTCCACAAGCTTGTTGGGGAAAATTTCGATGATTGGTACCGCAACCTTAAGATCATCCTCAAGCAGGAGAAGATACTCGATTCGATAGAGAACCCTATCAAGGAACCTGCTGATGACGATGAGGATGGCTTGATTGCTTGGGTAAAGCAAAAGGATGACCTTGACACTGCCAAGTGTATCATTCTAGCCTCAATGAGTTCAGAACTCCAGCCCGAGCATGAGGATATGGATCCTGCTGCTATCATTGAGCATCTTAAGAAGATGTACGGTGCACAGAGTAGAACGGCAAGATATCACTTGTCGAAGGCTCTGTTCAAGTCTAGATTGCAGGTGAACTCTCTGGTGGGGCCCCATGGTCGTAAGATGATCAGTCTTATTGAACAACTTGTGAAGCTGGGGTGCACACTAGGCAAAGAGTTATCGTAAGATCTGATCTCGCATTCATTGCCTGAGACGTTCTCTCCGTTCATTGTTAACTTTAACATGAACAAGATGGACATGGATCTGCATGAGATGCTGAACCAACTGATTGACTATGAGAGTCAGTCAGTGTCTGAGACGTCTAAGGGACATAGTGCCGTGATGATGGTCGGCTCTTCTTCCAAGAAGGGCAAGGGCAACAAAAAGCCCAAGAAGAAGCTCCATGGGCCCAAGGGTGGTGTGACCATACCCAAGGCAAAAAGGGGGGCAAGGGACAAAAGGACCAAGAAGAAGCTCCATGGGCCCAAGGGTGGTGTGACCATACCCAAGGGCAAAAGGGGCAAATCTGGACCTAGCTGACGATAAGTGCTTCTTCTACAAGAAGAAGGGGCATTGGAAGAGGAACTGCAAAGAATACTTGCAGTCTCTAAAGGGCAAGAAGCCAAGTAAGATTCTCAATGAAAATGTTTTCATGATTTCCTTAACTATTATTGATTTGTCTAGATGAGTATTGGATACCGGTAGCAGTTTTAACGTCTGTAATATGTTGCAGGGGCTGAGGATCAGTAAGAGGTTTAGGAAGGGAGAGTTCAGTCTGAAGGTTGGAAATGGCGCAAGTGTTGCTTCTCTAGCCGTAGGATCAATTTCCCTTGTAATGCCTACGAGCAAGACCTTGTTGTTAGACGATTGTTATTATGTTCCTAAATTTGTTTCGAACATAATTTTTATTTCTATGCTTGATAGACGTGGATTTCGAACGGTTTTTAGTAATAACATTTGCTCTATTTATCATGGTTATGAATTTTGTGTGAATAATTATTTGCAACAAGGGTTGTATATCTTACCTGATGTTAATGTACAACAAATTAACATGATATTTCGGGCCTTAAGAGAAAGGTAGATGATCGTCAAAGACAGACGTATCTTTCGCATTGTAGACTTGGTCATATATGTGAGAAGAGGATAAACAGGTTGCATAAAGATGGTCTTTTGGGCCATTTCGATTATGAATCTTATGCAACTTGTGAGTCCTTTCTCACTGGTAAGATGACCAAATTTCGGTTTAGTGGAACCGGAGAGAGAGCTACAAAACTCCTAAGATTGATACATACTGATGTATGTGGACCGATGAGGGTTCAAGCCAGGGGTGGATATTCGTACTTCATCACATTCACTGATAATATGTGGAGATATGGATTTGTGTTATTGATGAAACACAAATCTAAATCTTTTGAAATGTTAAAGAGATTCCGCAGTGAAGTGGAGAAACAAACCAGAAAGAGTATCAAGGTGTTGAGGTCTGACCGGGGCGGTGAATATCTTAGTCATGAATTTGTCGATTATCTAAGGCAAAATGGGATTTTGTCTCAGTGGACTTCTCCCGGAACACCACAACATAATGGTGTATCCGAACGGAGATATCGAACCTTATTAGATATGGTGAGATCCATGATGGGGTTCACTGATCTTCAAATGAACTTATGGGGCTATGCTTTAGAAACAGCTGCCTATCTGCTTAACAAAGTTCCCACCAAAGCAGTCTCGAAGACACCATATGAGATATGGAAAGGACGTAAGCCAAACCTGAGACACATCAAGATTTGGGGGTGTCCGGCCTTCGTTAAGAGACTTCAGTCAGACAAGATTGATGCTAGGTCTGACAGATGTAGGTTCATCGGTTATCCCAAGGAAACTATGGGATATTATTTCTACTACCCGCCTGAACACAAAGTGTTTGTGGCCAGAACGACAACCTTTCTTGAAAGGGAATTCCTTGATGAAAGAATTCATGGTGGGGAAGTAGTTCTTGACGTGATTCAAGAACCCGATGAGCCAACATAAGCTCATGGACATGAGATGTCAAATGAGCGTTCTTGGCTGAGTGATACAGTGTTAGGCTCTGACGCTTCATCTTCAAATGTTGAAGTGACAATGCTAATTCAGGAACAAGTTCAGAAACCTGTTCAGGAACAAGCCCAACAAGATATCCCAGTGCAGGTTGAACCTGCTACACAGGCTTTCTTGAGAAGGTGAATACGTTCTCGACGTGCACCTGACAGACTTAATCTGATGGTGCAAGAGGATATGGTCGGTCATAGAGATGATGACTGTTTGACTTTCCAAGAGGCTATACAAGGCCCTGATTCTGAAAAATGGTGGAAAGCCATGGAATCCGAGATGGAATCTATGAAGATCAACAAAGTATGGACTTTAGTTTATTCTTCATAAGCTTCTAGACCGATAGGTTGTAAATGGGTTTACAAGAGAAAGATTGGAGCAGACGGGCAGGTAGAGACCTATAAAGCTGGTCTAGTTGCCAAGGGGTATAGTCAACGAGAAGGGATTGACTATGAAGAAACGTTCTCCCCTGTGGCAGTGCTCAAATCTATTCGGATTCTGCTTGCAATAGCGGCATTCCATGACTATGAGATTTGGCAGATGGAAGTGAAAACAACTTTCCTTAATGGAGAGCTCCAGGAATAAGTCTTCATGACTCAACCTGAGGGTTTCACGTCGCCAACTCTCAAACCTGGAACATTCGCTTTAACAAGGCAGTTGAAGAGTTCAACTTTGTTAGATGCGAAGAAGAGCCTTGTGTGTACAAGAAGTTTAGTGGGAGTGCGGTTGTCTTCCTTGTGCTTTATGTGGATGACATATTGCTCATAGGGAATGATATTCCAGCGTTGCAAGAGATAAAGTTCTGGTTATCCAAACAGTTCTCCATGAAAGATCCGGGAGAAGCAACCTATATTCCGGGAATAAAGATCTATAGAGATAGATCAAGGAGGTTGCTTGGACTATCATAGTCCCAGTACATTGATATCATCATGAAGAGGTATAACATGGAAATTCCAAGAGAGTCTATCTACCGATAGGCAATGGAACTACTCTCTCCAAAGAGGATTGTCCTCGGACACAAGAAGAGAGAGAACGCATGAGTAGGATCCCATATGCTAGCGCAGTGGGAGCCATCATGTATTCCATGACATGTACGAGGCCTGATGTAGCCTTCGCGCTAAGTGTAGAGACCAATTCCTCGTTTAAGGAGATTCTAACTTAGAGTTAGAAGGGTTCACAGATGCCAGCTTTATGTCCGATAAAGACGATAGCAGATCGACATCGGGGTATGTCTTTTGTCTCAATGGGGGTGCAGTATGTTGGAAAAGTTCCAAACAAGCTAATGTAGCTGATTCGGTTACTGAAGCGGAATACATAGCGGCTTGCGAAGCTGCTAAAGAAG
This sequence comes from Gynandropsis gynandra, assembly GCA_036759665.1. Classification (NCBI taxonomy): domain Eukaryota; kingdom Viridiplantae; phylum Streptophyta; class Magnoliopsida; order Brassicales; family Cleomaceae; genus Gynandropsis; species Gynandropsis gynandra. Next base: position 10,853,780 of record CM071874.1, read on the forward strand.
CGGTCTGGATGAAAAAGTTCATAACTGAACTTGGTGTGGTACCTTCGATAAAGGAACAAGTTCCTTTATCATGTGATAATACTGGGGCAATAGCCCGGGCGAAGGAACCAAGATCTCATAAAAGATCAAAGCATGTTCTGCAAAAGTACCATCTAATAGGGGAAATCATTGAGCGTGGGGACGTTAAAATCCGGAAGGTAGAAGGAAAGGAAAAATGCAGCAGATCCACTCACAAAGGCGCTTGGTTCAAATGAGTTTGACAAGCACAAGTTGAAGATTGGATTGAAAGACATGGCATGCTGGAATTAGTTCTAGGAATAGTACAACTGTTGTAACTATTTGAGAGCTATTTTATGTCTTGTATTTTGAACACTTATAAATAAATAAAATGGCATTATTTTATCATTTTAATGATATTTGCATGATATATATGTGTATATATTTTCATAGCTAGTATGATAGAGTCCATGATTAACTTTAGAAACTTGTCATCATGATAGAGATCATGATAAAGAGAGTCAAGTTTTGGTAAAAACTTAATCTAAATCGTTCTTGATCATAGGATAACGAATTGGACGTTAGTAATCCGGATAGATCAACATGGATGTGATGGTTTCTATTTGATAGAAATTAGTAGATCTCTTTTACTAAATCACATGTATGGATGATGCACATAGAGATGTGATCATTGAACAGACCCAAAGGGAGAATTCCTAATGGTTACATTACCATTGAACTGTCAATAGGAATTTCTTGGGAAGGATAGGAATATTATAATTTCCTTAGACCTGACAAGTTATCTACCATTCTTTGATTCTGGACACCTTATGTCTTGGGATGTAAGTTGAAAGGATATTGGGAATGATTAGATGCTTGTGCAGTTAGTGATTGATCAAGCTGGAATCCGTCAACTCTAGGAAAAGAGTTTGAGCCAAAGCCGAAGTTTGTGTATGAATTCAAGCACATGGACAGAATGCCAAAGATCACGACCAACTGTTATCCTCATGAGACAATAACGACGCTGAGAAGAGTCTTAGATGAACACGAGTTGCATTACTTCGAAAAGGAGTCACAATTTATGTATTTATTCCATTTACAATTTGACTCCATTTACAAGTGTTATCCTAATGAGACAATGTGACTACACTAAATCACTCAGTGATTATACGGGACAAGATAGAGTTGTGGTTAATCATAAACGACATTCCCATCTGGTACTCTATAGTGGAGCACGCACTAATTTCCAGATTAAAATGCGAACCATATCCCAAAGGATGGGAGTCCATAAGGGGTGAACATTCAGGCTGAAGAATTTCGTCCGTGAAAAGGTGACCCCCGAACAAGCCAGTGAAAAGCTTGTGAAGGCAAAGAATTCCGACGACCGGAGGAGGTTGGCAACTTTGATGTTGTTGGCGCAAGTTATGGCTCACAAGCCTTCAACAGAAAACTCTATCAGCCATGATCTCATTGACATGGTTGATGACTTGGAATTTTGTGAAGGCTTTTCATGGGGTCGTTACACATTCGAGAAGATTGTGGATACTTGCCGCAAGCACGTTAGCGGGGAATCACCGAAACCAAAATGGTATTTTGGCGGTTTCATGATGCCACTTTTGGTAAGTTGTATATATTATTCGAATAACTTGAATGTTTTCGTTGTTTTGCATTCTTATCATTTTGTTTTAATGTTTCAGTTACGTCCATTCGAAACCATCCTTAGTTTGGGTAGAAAGGGATGGTATGTTGAGGTTGTGGATGCGCATCGATCATGCCCAAGAATGTGCAAGAAGATGGTTAAATCCAATTTTAACCCACAATATGTAGATTTGATAAGGCAGATTGGAGATTCTAAGGTAACAATTACGCAAGGGTCACAAGGGAAACAAGGGTCACCGAGGGTAATAATGGTTATTTTATGTTTTTCAGAATATTCTAAGTATTCTTCGTGCTGAACACGAAGAGGAAGCTTTACTTTCTCATCTAGAGGATTACGAGGGATATGAAGATCTTGATGTTCAGATATGGATGGAACATCTTTCTAGAAATCCGAAGGATATTTGTTGTGAGGATATCCGTAAGCAAGAACTGCTGACACGAAAAGCAACTCTTGGTGATTAAAAAAGGGGAAGGAAAAAAGGGACTAAGAGGAAGGAGAGCGTGAGTGAAAAAATAATAGAGGTCCAAGATGATGCTGATGCTGATGCTGCAGTCCCTCTGACACTGGAGAAGAAATTAATAGGGGAAATAAGAAAGTCGGAGAAAAGAATCATCAACGCCGTAAGAGACCTTCTAAGGGATGTCGGGATTCATATGCCTAATCCAAAATCAAAGGCTGCCGAGAATGTTGCGATCACCGAAAACCAATCTTCTGACACTGTTAGTGATTTTGGTTTTAAATTCTTTCGACGTCCAAATCCAGCGTCAAGAAAAGAGCTAAGCGAATAGCCGGTTGACTCTGGAGATGGCTCAAAAGAGGATTTGGCAAACATTGCTCCTGATGGAGTTCCACCAAGTAAGTAATATTTAGTGAAAAGGTCATTTGATTGTCAATTTCCATCGATAGTCGGCATGGGTCGCAAGAGTCGGATCGAACGCAGGGACATATAAGTCGTAGGGTCGCATAAGTCGTAGGGTCGTTAGAGTCACATGGGTTTCATATGTCACATGGGTCACTGGGTCGCTAAAGTCGAATGGGTCGCATGTGTTACATAATCAATGTAACGAACGATGAGTCTAATGAATGAAGTATTTTATGCAGATGCTCCAGTGGGTCCTGTCGAAGAGGTGCACACTAAAGATGCTTTAGTTGGTCCTGTCGATGATGTCGCCGACGAGGTTCCTACCAAGGATACTCCACTAGTGGGTCCTGTCCAAGAGGTCGCCGCTATTGCCGAAGTACCATCAAGTAAGTACGGTCATTTGAGGTCGCATAGGTTGCATGGTCGCATAGATCGCATGGGTCGCATTGGTCGCCATATGTTTAATGAAGTAAATTTTATGCAGGTGCTGGACCTTTATCGAAGAAGTCTGCACCATATGTTGAACCTCCGCCGGTGAAAAGAGCAAGAACAATGCGAGGGAGATGGCGAGGGAAAGATGTTGGTGGAGTCCAAGAACCCGAAAAGAAGGTTGTTCAAGAACCCAAAAAAACGGTGGTTCAAGAATGTGAAGGGGAAGAGGAATTTGTGTGGATTCCCAAGGGATTAGTAAAGGGCTTGATAGCCCGATTTCCTTCCTTCATTGACGCTAGAAGTGAAAAGTTGACTGATCTATATTTGTTCCTGAAGACACCTCAACATGAGCGGTGGTGGACATCTAAGCAAGATATTCCCCGGGGGCAAAAGTTTTGGGAGACTATATTAAAGGCCAACGTATGGCTTGAAGATCATGTAAGTTTTTTTAAACCCTTAGTCTCATAGAGTTTTGTGTCATATGTATTCATGTGTGTTAATTTATTTTTGCAGCAATTGGATGATGCGTTGATGGTGTTGTCTTCTCGCTCGGCATTGAATCCTAGTGCGAATCATAATTATTACGTTTGTCCTATTGCTTTCATGCAGACGCTCTCGCTGTGGATGTACGAGGATATGGAAACTTTTCCAGAAATGCTTAGTGATTTTTGAATGCCAAGTATCCATTCAAAACTACGAAGACACCAATTAGTGATTATGAAGGTTTTTGTCTCGGTTCTAAACATTCCATCGGACAAAAATCGATGGGTAGGATGTCATTGGGTAGCCATCAAAGCGAATTTAAAACCCGATGCATCACGGTATATGACTGCCAAATGAGGCTTAAGAAAACACATATCGATCCGGTGATTGAGAAGATAAGAAAAGTTGTCCCCAAGATGCTCATTCTCGAAGGATTTCCTTCTTTGGATTCTGGAGAAAATGAAATGAAGTATGAGTATTATGAAGGTCTGTCACAGAATCAAAGCGGGAATGACTGTGGTGTTTTCTCTTACAAATTCGTAGAATCCTCGTTAATGAGTAGGAGGAATGTGATTTACTTAATATGCAACAACAATGTTACTTCCATGCGTGAGAAGATGACGGATGATATATTTAGTAATATAGAAAATATCTATTCACCCCAAGAAGACTAACTTTATATTTCGTACATTTTTTTGGAATGGAAGATGTAAACATTTGGTATATCATTTTTTTTAAAATATTTGGTACATTGTCGCAGGGGTCAAAGGGTCGCAGAGGTACAAGGTCGCAGAGGTACAAGGGTCACATGGGTCCAAGGGTCACAGAGCCTCATGCGACCCATGTAACCCTTGCGACCCATGTGGACATTGCGACCCTTCCGACCGTTGCGACCCTTGCGACCCATTTGTCCATTTCGACCCTTTCGACTAGTCTTTTCAATGTCAAGCTATTGACTTTTCCAAGTGCTAGCTATGCTTTTTATTTTACCAATGTCACATTCAAGACCATTGGGACACGTCTCTGTTACTATATTAAAATGTTCATCAAAATTTCTAAGTCTCACCATAACACCCATTTGAGATGAGAATGAATCCGGAGAATCCCATCTCTCTCCTCTCTTCGTCTAAGTCTCTAATGTTGGATGAATCTTTGTGTGAGAGTTTGTATCCACTTTAATGTGGTCAATAATACATTCACCTTGGTCATTCTTTGTATTAAGTATCTTTGTGGAATTTTAAGAGTCTTGTAGCATTTATTTTTCGTTAAATATGGGTTTATAAATAGAGGAGGAAAAACCGAAAAACTACACCAATTTGTAGCACCAAATCATCTCTTGTTTCGAGTCATTCATTCTCTTTAAAGGGCGATTTCTAACATCTAACCCTAAATTCTCTGAAAAATCTTTGTTACCTTTGTGACCGTTTAGACCTTCGTCACGAAGGTCACATGGTTGAACCAGGGCATCGTGCTGTCTATTTGTTACTCAAGGTCTTGGTATTCGTCGGACTCAGTCTCTATGCAGATACACACAAGTACTTACAACGTGGATGGAGGACTTTGTGCTGTATCTGCACTACATAAGATCTTGGTAATCGTCGCACTCAGACATCAACCTGTATCCGCGTCACACATGACTTTTGTAACCTTATTTAACTTTTGTGACCTTTGTAACCTTTGTGACCTTATGTAATCAATATTTAAACGTTGAAAATGTCTTATTTTGCATCTATTGTTCGTAAGGTTATGACCCATCCGACTCATGCGACCCAATATGACCTGTTATGTGACCTTCAATCGGATTAAATTAGAATCAAGTTTAAATGGGAACCCATCTGACACATGCGACTTCATGCGACCACATATGACCATGTACGACTCATGCGACCTATACGACTCATATGACTTGTCGTTTTGCTGTCACACTCCTGTCATCCGACCCATGTGACCTTTCTGAACCATGTGACTTGTCGTTTTGCTGTCAGACTCCTGCCATCCGACCCATGTGACCCTTCTGACGCATGTGAGTTGTCGTTTTGTTGTCAGACTCCTGTCTTCCGACCCATGTGACCCTTCTGACCCATGTCTATAAGTTAACGTCTATGTCTCTCTCTTAGTATGCATTTCTAACCCTAATTTATTTGAAAAATCGTTTTCACCTTTGTGACCTCCGTGCCGCAGTCACCACTGTCGACCCAGGGCATCATGCTGTCTATGTGTTACTCAAGGTCTTGATAATTGGCGGACTCAGTCTCTATGCAATCACTGACGAGTTGTGGGGGTGAATTAGGTGACGGTGTTGGGTCAATCTTGAAATGTGACTAGAAGACGAAGTATGATGTCGTAAATATCAAGCAATATATTTCCTAGACCACTTCACCGCAAGTATATGGTTCGTGTAGTACTAGGGTCGAACTCTAGGGACTAATGCAGCCAATCCTAAGAATATCACTAAACTAAGAAGGTGAAAAGTAGATGAAGGCGTGGTGAGAAATATCTAAAAGACTAAACTAAATAAGGACAGGGATGAAGGTTGGGGAAGACTTGACTATGACGAACACTACGGGTGTCGGGATACCGGAAATCGCATGGATGTAGCAACTAAAGATCATAAACCTATCGAATTATCTTGATAATGAGAAATTCATGCTCTATTGTGAGGAATGATTCTGCCGAGCCTAGACCTGCTAACCATGAGTACGTACAACCCTACCTTCTAGCAGTGATTAACCCGTACTATGGTAGCTTTACGAACGCAATCCTAATTCCTAAGTCGATTAACCGACCGGTCAGATTCTCATTAATCGAACTTAACCTACAACTCAACAGTTCTGGATTCATACTTTAACCTTCCAGCAAAACATGAATTCCTATGTTACTGAGCGGGCATCACTAGTATAAGAGTTATAATGTTGATTGTAGGATCGAATATCAAAACAATTACGATAGATCTAAGCATTAACGCAAAAATTTGTACATCCGTTACAATCTGATATCCCTAACCCATAGTTGGGAATCTACTCACTCATGGATTTTGCTAACAAAGGAAATAACACAACCCTAAACATGATAAACCCTAGGAAACTCGATGCCTTAATCTTCCCTATTCTGTTAGCGATGTGTGGATTGATGCTTCTCTCCTTCTCCAGCGTCTCCCAAGCCTTTCCTGATGATTTCCAAGCCTTTCCTTGCCCTAGGCGTCGCCCTTTTGCATCTGGATCTGTTCTGGTCTTTTAAATCGCTCGTTCAAACTCTAGATCTAGTTTGTTGCGAGAAAGGCGGCCCGCTTGGGTACACCATTTACCCGGTCGTGCAGAGGCGCACCCGGTCGTGTACTCCGTCCTGCCCAATCGGGCATGAGCACCCGATCGCGTGGTTGAACAGCCTGAGTCATGTAAACTCTCGGGGATTTTCAGGAACAATTAACGCCCGAGCGGGTACCTTGTTGCGCCCGATCGGGTATTACTACCCGATCATGTTGTCTTCGTGCCCGGGTCGTGCAAGGTGTTCCAAATAAACCCGTAGGTTTTGCCCGAGCGGGTAGACCTCAGTGCCCGATCGGGCACTCTTCAATTCTTGATTGTGCTCTTTTCCGCTCGTTGCTCGGGTGTTCCTACACTTTACGTGTTATCAAACTCCCCCAGACCTGAACCTTTGTTTGTCCTCAAACAAAACTAGATACAAGTGTAGGAAGATCTAATAACGATGGATACTAGCACGAAATTATTCGAAGGATTAGTCATTCCGCAAATCAACGCATCACATGAACAAAGGCCTAAGCGTACCGAGTATAGCCTTATATCTACCGAAAGTTCCGAGCCATGAAATCCTACCAAAAATCTAAGTCTATTTCACAACCCTAGATAACTTCCAAGCGATCTCCATACCAATTTCCCTAAGCTTTAAATATCATTCAACTCGCTATTCTCGTTCTTATTCTTTTCTCTTTTTTTCGATACTTAGATCCATGCTTTGTTCCTAGGCGTCAAAGTCGAAGAGGGATGGCTTTCTACTTAGACCCAGGCTGCCTATGGCACACTCATAAGGTCGTGTGACCTTAGTAGAGTGAAGAGGTGCGTTATTGAAGATCTTATTATTTTTATTTCTTGATTACGCATCACTCTAACCCTTAGGATGTAGAACAACGCCTCTACCCACCACTTAGACCCGAACCATCGATCATCAATGTACTCATGTCAATGCTAACTCGGAATAGTCATAAACTTATCCTAGATGACAGCGGAGTATAAGCGTGTGGAATCTAATAACTCATGAACGGTATAGATATATCAACTAAGCAAAGGCTAGACGGTATACACGGAGATATGACTACTTGGTACCCAAATCTAAGGGGTGAATTCAACTATAGATAAAGGCTTCAAACACAACTACTCGACTAATCGGTATCCAAAAGGCTTCTAAGCAAACCTAAACCATTGTTCACGATTCGACAATATCGCAAGAAATGACTAAGGCTCGAAAA
>CM071874.1:10861739-10889737 GCA_036759665.1 Gynandropsis gynandra
GTATCCATCTCTTATTCCTAATCCTAACCCTAATCCTAATCCTAAGCGCAAATATGTCACTCTAATGAAAAATCCGTATCACTCTAAACGAAGAGTACCCCCCCCAGACCTGAACGGAACACAGTTCCGGTGTTCGAGATCTATGAGGGATACCCGCATGCCAAGAATTCGAGAAAATAGAAAGAAGAACGAGTACACATGGTGTGTTTAGCTTTCTCGAATTGTGATACATCCGGAATTGTGATACTCTCTTGCTCTAATGCAGGTGTTAGCGTGAAGGACCTGAGATGAGAATAATGCAATGCAAAAGATAAAGCAGAAGATCACTAAATCAATAAGTTCAAAGAGCATACACATGCGCGAAAACTAAAAAGAAAGAAAAAAATAAGAAAAATAGGTCCATCAAACGAAAATAGAAAAAGAAAGAAAAAGGAAAAAGGAAGAAAGGTCTAATCCTCATCCTCTCCACCACGAGTGGCCGTAGGGTCTGCTGGCTCCGCGGGTGCCCCTTCCCCAGGTGGGAAGTAGAAGGACTGTAGCTCATATGGGATGTGCGGGCATTACAGAATGGCCCCAGTATGGTAGTCTTGCGGGATCGGCACGTACGGCTCCTGGTAGTGCTGCATGTTGAGCTGCTGGAATCTCCGAACGGACTCTGTCAGGTAGTACGTGTGTTGTATCGATTGCTCCTGGAACTGCTGCTGCTCTGCATACCTCGCAGCCTCAATGTCGTGTCTCGCCGCCTTAAGGTCGTACCTCTGCTCTGCCATATAAGACTGATACTTGGTCTCCTCCGCGACATACCTGAGAGCGTCGGAGACTCCTTCCATGGAAGGGAAATCAGAGCGATGATGAGGATACTCTGGATGGGTACGAGAGTGTGTGGCGCGTCGGCTGTGCTGTCGGGACATAGATGGTCCTAGTGCAGCGGCTGGAGGTGGATCTACCTCACCTAGTCCTAGGCCGATGTGTCCGATGGCTGGATCAATCCTGAATCGGGAGCCCTCCTCGTCTAGACCCGGCATCTAAATCTCACGTAGGTCGACTTCCAAGTTGCGACCGTGCTCGTCCTTGTAGTTCCAGATGACTCTATACCTCTCGATCGTAATCGCCCTATGGTTAAGCAAGTTCTGAAGGTTCAGCTCGGGCTCCTCATTGATCTTGTCCTCGGTCAGGATGCCAAGGTTGATCCCGACTCTTCGTGCTATCATGGTGACAATCCCACCGCATATGATCTTCGTGTCCATGCTACATTTCTCGGTGGCGATGTCATGGAAATGCCGCATGACTAGCGACGCCAAGTCGACGTCTAAGATGTCCCACTCGTCTACCGCAAAGCCTGACTCAACCACCCGCCTAAGGTACGCCAACTCCGTGTGGTTGACTCTGCCTTGTGCTCCTTTTCCTAGTATGGAAGAGACTAGGAAGTAATGAAAGTACCTTAGAGCAGGGTGGCGTATGTGACTGGCCTTCGACCTTGTCGAGTAATCACCGTACGTAATGTAAGCCCAAAATTGCGCTTGATGGCTCCGGTTGTGCTCGGACATCTTCGTGAAGTTGCAATGCGGACCGTCAAGTATAATCGTGAATTGTCTTGCGCTGAGCCGGTAGTTATGTCCCAGCAGACGGAACTCCATGAAAGCTCTCTCCCGATCTCCGGACTCAGGGAAAAATGCAGCGTAGGACACGAAGAACTCCGCTGTGAGGTTGCGGTACGTGTATTCCTGAGTGTCCCTTAGTCCCGTCCATCCCAAGGTGTTGAAGATGGTGTCTATGTGTTCCTCGATGTGGAGGGCACTCATTGTTTCCGAGGATACGAAGCGGGATGGGAAAATCCATGGCTGAAGCTCAGTAAATCTTGACTTCTGACCGGACAAGAAGGTTGTCGTCCAGTAGTTGTATTGCTGGTGAGACGTAGTGATCGGCATGTACGACGTCAATTCTGTGACAGCATCCGACTTTGCTGGCCATCCATGCTCTGGATCATAGGTGTTAGATCTGCGTTTCTTTGAGCTCTGGAAGATCTTCGAGGCCATCTGCAAAACAAACGAAGAACAAAAATCGAATTTTAGTCACTGTGCGCAGGATGCCTGATCGGGTGGAGGAGGTAGCCCGCTCGGGCTCAAATTTTTCAAAAAACCCCCGTAGGTATCGCCCGACTCGGGCGAAGTCGCTGCCTGATTGAGTACAAATTCAGGATGCCCGATCGGGTTGAATCACGAAATCGCGACCTGCAGTTCGCGTTTCATGATTCAATCAACAAATTTGCCCTAAATCTTTCCTAATCAGGCCTAGATCTAGCCCATAGCAATCCAAATCACAAAATATGTTCGCGTTTATGATTCAATCAACAAATTTGCCCTAAATCTTTCCTAATCAGGCCTAGATCTAGCCCATAGCAATCCAAATCACAAAATATTTCATGCATATACCTGGAATTCGAGAAGAATTTGAGAGATTTTCGGGGTATTTAGTGAGACAGGGGAGAAGGTATTTTTCGAGTAACCGAGGTTCTCGGCCGGCGACGATGAAATGGCGGCGGCATACGAGCGACTCCGGTGGGTTAGTTGCGGTGTGAAGGGCGGAAAGTTCTGGGAGCACGCTCGGGTTGAATTTGTGAAGTGAGGGTGACCGCTCGGGTTACGCGAAATAAAACTTACCTCTGCAGAATTTATGGTGCCCGATCGGGATGCTGCCCGATCTGGCATCTCTCATTTTGACCTAGCCCGCTCGGGTGGAGCTTTCTGCTCGACCGGGTTCTATTGAATTAGACGTTGCCCGCTCGGGTGGAGGTGTATGCCCGACCGGGCGTTGCTTAAAAACATAAAATCTTTTCGAGGAAAACCATGCAGCAAAAATCAAACACCACTAAAAATTCCTAAATCCTAAGAAATTATCGTCTAAAAAAAATAAAAGAGTTCAAAAATATAGAAATAAAACGAAAAAGACGAAAAAGGATACGGGGCTCGGGTTGCCTCCCAAGAAGCGCTTGTTTAAGGTCGCGAGCCTGACCAAAACGCGCTACTCATCAGGTGGACGTCCTCGACGTCGTCTCGTACGTAGCGTCTCGCATGCAATATATGCTCGATAAGGTGCGGCATGCGAGTCAGTCGAATTCCTTACACGATCGGTAGTGTCGTCCCCAAAATCGGTCATGGTGCTCTCTTTGTTGGGTGCTAGATCGTGTTGTCTAAACATTCTGATTGAGCTGCTCTTAAGTCCGGTTGAGTACTCCATGTCACCGGTTAGGCGGTTGTCGTTCGTTTCCTTCAGCTTTGCCAGAGATGTTGTATGTGTGAGCCTTTGGGGTGAAGGCTTCATCTTTACCTTGGGTGCTTTATCGATGTCCCAATTGTGGGTTGGACGTTTTGTGTAGCTTCTCGGCGTCTTAGGGTCATGTGTGTACTGACTTGCACCGCATTTAGCTCGGGTTGTGTGAGAGTCTCTATCGGGGGATTCCTCTTTCTTCTCATGGTTAAGCAGCTCGTTCACCTTCCCCAACTGCTATGCGATTCATATCTAAGGAATCCTCATTCTGAAATTTCTGACAACCTTCCTCGGCTAAATCTTCAAAGATGCCTTCGGGGAACACGAAATCAATATTTCATGGTTGCTCAAGTGTGTCCACCAAGCTGAATTCTTCTTCTACCTCGGGTTTCTTCATGTGCTCATCAATGTCCGTAGCCTCATCCACTGCCGTGTTAGATTCATCTTCTTTTTCAATCAACGATGGACTTGGCTGATCTACCGTCTCACAATCCCTTGGGTAGATTTCGCTGACATGTTCACGAGGATTTATTTATGAACTTTCCGATGGAACCTCTTGTGGTTGCAATGCCCCTTGTGCAAGATCTGAAGCTTGCGCGTCCAATTGTCTGAATAAGCTGCCTATCTGCTCATTGGCGCTTTCTTGTTCCGCTCTCACTCCCATAACCAAGTTGTTTCGATTCTCAAACAGTTCAAGGAGGTAAGTGTATGTGGCGGGATAATCGGGGGCTACTACGGATTCCGTTGGGTATGGATGAGGCACATATGATTGATAGCTCTGAGTTTGGGGTTCCGTCCATGGTTGGAAATTCCCAAACGATTGATGTGCATTCACCATACTCTCGGTGTTCCTGTACAAGAAGTATGTGTGATCACTCCATCCATGATTGTACGTATTCCCGTAAGGCTGAGTGTAGCTGTCGTAGATCTCTTCTTCATACCCCCAAGCGTTTTGTTCCCATGATTCCTCTGAGTATTGCGGATGGTATAAATTAAGATCATATGACGAATCTCGGAAAGTTGATGCCTCAATTCAGCTATGTTGGCACCCGAAGAATTGAAGTTGTCCATGTTACCTCGCAAGATAAATGACATCAAACTCAATTAAACTTTGTGAGGTAAAGAAATTTTTGACTCCATAAAAAAAGCAAAAACAAAAAAAAAATACGAAAAACAAAAGAAAACTCCGGAAAGGACTAGATCTTAATCTAGCTAATCCCTATTCTAGGTCGTAATTAGTCCCCGGCAACGGTGCCAAAAACTTGATGTCGGAAATATCAAGCAATATATTTCCTAGACCACTTCACTGCAAGTATACGGTTCGTGTAGTACCAGGGTCGAACTTTAGAGACTAATGCAGTCAATCCTTAGAATATCACTAAACTAAGAAGGTGAAAAGTCGATGAAGGCGTGGTGCGAAATATCTAAAAGACTAAACTAAATAAGGACAACGTTGAAGTTTGGGGAAGACTTAACTATGACGAACACTACGGGTGTCGGGATACCAGAAATCGCATGGATGTAGCAACTAAAGATCATAAACCTATCGAATTATCTTGATAATGGGAAATTCATGCTCTATTGTGAGGAATGATTCTGCCGAGCCTAGACCTCCTAACCATGAGTACGTGCAACCCTACCTTCCAACAGTGATTAACCCGTACTATGTCAGCTTTACGAACGCAATCCTAATAACCAAAGTGGATTAACCGACCGGTCAGATTCTCATTAATCGAACTGAACCTACAATTCAACAGTTCCGGATCCAAACTTTAACCTTCCAGAAAAATCTACTGAGCGGGCAGCACTAGTATAAGAGTTATGATGTTGATTGTAGGACCGAATATCAAAACAATTACGATAGAACTAAGCATTAACGCATAAATTTGTGCATACGTTACAATCTGATATCCCTAACCCATAGTTGGGAATCTACTCACTCATGGAGTTTGCTAACAAAGGAAATAACATAACCCTAAACATGAAAAACCGTAGGAAACTCGATGCCTCGATCTTCCCTATTGTGTTACCGATGTGTGGATTGATGCTACTCTCCTTCTCCAGCGTCTCCCAAGCCTTTCCTGATGATTTCCAAGCCTGTCCTTGCCCTAGGCATCGCCCCCTTGAGTCTGGATCTGTTCTGTTCTTTTAATTCGCTCGTTTGAATTCAAAATCAAGGTTGTTGCCAGAAAGGCGGCCCACTCGGGTACACCTTTTACCCGGTCATGTAGAGGCACGCCCGGTCGTGTACTCCGTCCTGCCCGATCGGGCATCAGCACCCGATCGCGTGGTTGAACAGCCCGAGTCGTGTAAACTCTCGGGGCTTTTCAGGAACAATTAACGCCCGAGCGAGTACCTTGTTGCGCCCGATCGGGTATTACTACCCGATCATGTTGTCCTCGTGCCCGGGTCGTGCAAGGTGTTGCAAATAAACCCCGTAGGTTTTGCCCAAGCGGGTAGACTTCAGTGCCCGATTGGGCACTCTTCAATTCTTGATTTTGCTCTTTTCCGCACGTTGCTCGGGTGTTCCTTTGAGTTCCGTGGCTTGATTTTGGCTCCGAGTAAATTTATCTTCAGTTTGAGTGTTTTGCTCAGGAATTCGCCTTTTTATGCTCGTTTAGGCCTTGTCGCCTTAAAACCTGAAAACCAACAAAATGGGCGTATGTAAAGAAGAATCATATCGGAAATGTAACTCTAACTAAGAAATATATGCGAAAATGATACTAATACCTAACCTAAAATTGATACACTTTACGTGTTATCAAAGTACATGGCAGGAGATAACTCTGGACTATAATACCAAACAAGAAGAATGCAGAAGACTGGAAGATGGAGATGGACTGCGACCCATGCGACCCTCAATTGGCATTAATTATTTTGACGTTGTAGATGTATTGTTTTGATTGTTTTTGTCATTTTATCATTATAAACTAGTAATTTCATTGATTTCGCATCTATTGATCCATATATGTGACCAAGCGACCCATGCCATTATCAATATGCCATTATCAATATATTTGAGTTGTTTATGTGTAATTTAGAATCAATATAGATAATAATATAAATAATATTGACATTTGACCAAAATGTTAAATGTATTGTTTAATTATCCGACGAGTTCTTAAAACACTACTATCACTTTTGAAACACATGCATTGGTTATACACAACTCAACTAGGTACACATGGATCATAATATGTTTTATCTGTTCATTGGCGTTGTAGATCTATTGTTTTGATTGGTTTTTTTCATTTTATCATCATAAACCAGTAAACTCATCGAGTTCGCATCTATTCATCAATATATCCGACCAAGCGACCCATGCAACCCTCAATTGGCATTAATTAGTTTGATGTTTTTGATGTATTGTTTTGATTGGTTTTTGTCATTTTATCATCATAAACCCGTAAATTCGTCGAGTTACGTTCTATTCATCAATATATGCGACCCATGCGACCCATACGATCCTCAATTCGCATTAATTAGTTTGGCGTTGAAGATGTATTGTTTTGATTGGTTTTTGTCATTTTATCATTATAAACTAGTAAATTCCTCGATTTCGCATCTATTGATCCATATATGAGACCACGCGACCCATGCCATTATCAATTTATTTGAGTTGTATATGTCTAATTTATAATCAACATAGATAATAATATAAATAATATCAACATTTGAACAAAATGTTAAATGTATTGTTTAATCATCCGACGAGTTCTTAAAACACTACTATCACTTTTGAAACACATGCATTGGTTATACACAACTCAATGAGGTACACATGGGTCATAATTTGTTTTATCAGTTGATTGGCGTTGTAGATGTATTTTTTTATTGGTTTTTGTCATTTTATCATCATAACCCCGTAAATTCGTCGAGTTCGCATCTATTCATCACTACAAGAAAATCAGGTTTTAGGGACTGAAAAATCCATCCCTAATCCGTCCCTAAATAGGTTTAGGGACGGATTAGGGACGAACAGCGGTAGTCCCCAATCGCGCGTCTCCAAATGCTATCCGTCCCGAATCCGTCCCCAATTAGGGATGGAAATTAGCCGTCCCTAAATTTAGGGACGGAAATTAGCCGTCCCTAATTTTTTTTTAAAAAAATACCAACAAGCTCCTTCACGAATCTTTATATAATATGAATATATAAAAACTAAAAAATATAAATACGCATGCAATATAATTTGAGAGATGAAGAAGAAGGAATTACGATTGATAGTTGGTCATGGGATGAAACCATCTCCTGCAACATGCCCTTGATTCTTTTAGCTTCAAAACGTCAATACTGCAAATAATTTTCCCGGAAAATGAAGAACGACAATTTTCCCAGAAAAAATTCGCCTTTGTGTTCCTTCCAATCTGGATGAAGGAAATTGAACGAAATTGATTTAAGAAAATAAAATAGAAATATAAAAACAAAACTTAACGAAAAAAACAAAGGATCTATAACTAATTATAAAAAAACAAAAAAAATTGTCCGGAGAGAATGAGAAAATTCTTACAACTTCGTCTCTCTCTCTCTCTCTCTGAGTTTGCAGTTTTTTCCATTTAGAAAGGCAATTTCTGAAATTTGGGGACGGACACTTAAAATCCGTCCCCAATTGGGGACGGGCGTGATGCAACCGTCCCCAATTGGGGATGGGCTTTATGTTTCCGTCCCTAAATTGGGGACGGAATTTATTCCCGTCCCTAAATTTAGGGAAGGCCAGATCATCCGTCCCCAATTTAGGGACGACAACGAATTTCGTCCCCAATTTAGGGATAGAAATTTATTGTCGTCCCTAAATTGGGGACGGAATTTATTGTCGTCCCTAAATTGGGGACGAAATTTATTGTCGTCCCCAATTTAGGGACGACAATAAATTTATGGACGGATTTCATTTTCCGTCCCTAATCCGTGTATAATCCGTCCCTAAATTTAAGGACGGAAATGTCAGTCCCCAAATTCCGTCCCTAATCTTGAATTTTCTAGTAGTGCATCAATATATCCGACCAAGCGACCCATGCGACCCTCAATTGGCATTAACTAGTTTGACGTTGTAGATGTAACGTTTTGATTGGTTTTTGTCATTTTATCATCATAGACCCACAAATTTTTCGAGTTCGCATCTATTCATCAATATGTGTGACCAAACCACCCTTGCGACCCATGCAACCCTCATGCGAACCAAAATGCTCGCCGAACTTTTCACCAAAATTTGAAAAAACATATTGAATTCCATCTGACGGTGATTCGATGTCAGGGTCATGTATTTTCATATTCCAGAGGTTTCCTATTTCCGAATAACGACACACACTCTCTCTCTAACTCATCATCTTCCATCCATTTCGAATAACGACACACATTCTCTATAACTCATCATCTTCCATTCATTTCCCTACTTTCGCCCAAATCATTCTTCCAAGCTTTCTGGAGAACTACCTCGAATATCCTTCATCTCTCTCATTCGGTATGTTAATGTAGAGAATGTAAAGATTTGACTTTTTCTTCGATTTTTGTTATAGGACATTCCGACGAAATTTTTCGATGAGCATATTTACGGAAAAACGAGGGACGAAAACATGGCAACGCTTAAATCAGATATGTCTAACAAACCATGGGAAGTCAAGTTGGATGGCTCAAGATTCACTGATGGATGGAAAGATTTCTCTAAGGACCATGATTTTAGTATTCGGGATTTCTTAGTTTTCCGTCACGAAGGTGAAATGGTTTTTCACGTCACTAGTTGCGGAGATGGTATGGGTAATCTACAATATGCATCATCTATATCATCATCATCATCCGTAGAATTAGGGTCATCTTCTTCTGGTGAGAGGATTTTCACGGTACCAGTCACGCGTTCAAATCTGGTCGTAGATGCAGTGGTAAGTGAACTCAAACCGATTTATTCGATTCAACAAATCTGTCCGTATATGCATAAGTTTGGTGTCTTTATAAATTTATTCTGTTATCGCAGACACTTCCGATAGAATTTGCGAGGTCGAGGGGTATTTGCGGTAGACGAAGTAAGATTGATATGATAATCAATTACAGACATATTTGGGAGGCAGATCTAAGGCCCGTGAAACGCGGTGGCACTAGCATCACTAGGGGTTGGACGAAGTTTTGTCACGATAATGGCTTTAATGTGGGTTGTACCCTCGAAGTCGGGCTGGACACCGTTCTTGATGATGTAGCTTTTCTACTTTTTACCCCTCAATCAAGGCCCATAATCAACATAGATTGAATCCGTTGTATTTTGATTGCTTTGAACCTCATTTAAACAACAAAATTCATGTTTGTATTTGGTTGGTTTTTTTACTATTATTCAATAGAATGTATTATTGTTAGTATCAATGTTTTTGTTGATTTACTATTATTGTAATAAGGGTCGCAGAGGGTCGAAGGGTCGCAGGGGACAAAGGGTCGCAGAGGTACTAGGGTTGACGGAAGATAAGGGTCGCAGAGGTCCAAGTAGTCGCAGAGGTGCAAGTGGTCGTAGAGGTACAAGGATCAATGGGAGACAAGGGTCAGAGGGGGACAACGGTCGCACGGTCCAAGGGTCTAAAATAATGGTTACTTTTTTTTATTATGGAAGATGTAATTTGGTACATTGTTCTTTTTAAAATTTTGTAAATAATTTTGGGAATGGATAATTCAACTTTGTACATTGTTATTTTTTAAAAAATTATTCATATTATTTGTAAATAATTATTTAATAATAAAGCGTAAAGGGTCGCAGGGGTCCAATGGTCGCAGAGGTACAAGGATCGTACCATTTATCCCTGCGAACCTTTTACTCGTTCATATCCTTGACCCTGCAACCCTTTTACCCGTTCCTTGCGAACCTTTTACTCGTTCGACCCTTGACCCTGCAACCCTTTTACCCGTTCGACCCTTTTACCCCTGCGACCCATGTGACCGTGTGGTCATGTATTTTCGAATTCCATCTAATGTCGATTCGATAGGGTTTGCGAAGGAGAACGGTATTTGTCATAGACAATGTCATGTAATGATGTACCACGATTGCGGAATCGATCGCAGAATGTTCGATTTTTCGCTAGCAGCTTTAAGGCCCGTGAGTCGTGGTGGGGCTTGCATCAGAGGGGGTGGAGAAAGTTTTGTCAAGAAAATGGACTGAACGTGGGTTGTTCCGTCATAGTAAAAAAGTTCTCCATTGCAGGAGATCATGTGCTTCGATTTATCAGCAACATATTTTTATTTGAGTTGTATTTTGATTTCTTTGAACCTCCTTTTAACTTGAACTTCATTTGATCTTGTGGATTTGCTATTATTCAAATGTTAGTGTTATTGTTAGTATCGCTAATTTTGTGGATTTACTATTAATGTAACAAGGGTAGCAGATGTACAAGTGTCGAAAGGGGAACCCGGATCGTACGGGTCCAAGGGTCGAGGGACAAGGATCGCACGGGTCCAAGGGTCGCGAGGGACAAGGGTCGTATGGGTCCAAGGGTCGCGAGGGACAGGGGTCGCACGAGTCCAAGGGTCGTGAGGGACAAGGGTCGCAGGGGTCCAAAGGTCGCGAGGGACAATGGTTGCAAGGTTCCATGGGTCGCGAGGGACAGGGGTCGCACGGGTGCAAGGGTCGCGAGGGACAAGGGTAGCACGGGTCCAAGGGTCGCGCATGTACAAGGCTCGTAGGTATTTGAGTCAATTATTTGTAAATAACTTGATAAATTATTATTTTCAAAATTTTATTCATATTATTTGTAAATAATTGTATTTTTAAATAATAAATTATTTTTACTATATTGTTAGTATCGTTGTTTGGTTGGATTTAGTATTATTGTACCAAGAGTCGCAGAGGGACAAGGGTCGCATGGGTCCAAGGGTCACAGAGGGACAAGGGTCGAAGGGGTCCAAGGATCGAATAGGTACAAGGGTCGCAGAAAAGTCCTAGGGTCGAAGAGGTCCCTCTGTGACACTTGTACCTCTGCGACCCTTTTACCTCTTCGACCCTTGGACCCCTGCGATCCTTTTACCCTCTTGTGACCCTTTTACCCTCTTCGACCCTTGGACCCCTGCGACCCTATCCTAAACCCTGCGACCCTTTTATCCCTGCGACCCTTTGATCCCTTTGTGACCCCTTTACCCCTGCGACCCTTGGACCCTTAAGACTCTGTGACCTAGTGCAACAGTTTTTTTTTGGCGGAATCTGCTTAATTGCAAGCTTTTTTGTTGACAACAAACGATTTCAACCTATTGGCAGCGAATCTTATGCCGATTTCAAGCTACTCTCGCCGAATCTGTCGTGGTGTGGGAGAACAGTTTTTTTCGACAAGGGTAATATGGGATTATCAATATTTTAAGGGTAGATTTGAAATTGAAACTTTTTTTTCAGGAAAGGATATTTTTGAAATACATTAATCCTACGAAGGTATTTTTGAAGTTTCCCATTCAGAGGATAAATTTGAACACAAAATGCAAGGTATTAAAGATGTTTGACTTTAATAACTAAAGCTAGATGTTTGACTTGAATAATGAAAGCCGGGAAGGCTAAGGTGGCGAACTGTCCATGATTCATATTTACTTCGGATGGAAGGAATGAGATCATGACAATCATTTTCAAGTGGTCTCTTGCAGATGAGAGGCAAGCCAAGATTCATGGGGAAATTTACATGAGTAAGATCTTAAAGGCCAAACTATAGATTCCAGTAGAGGTAGTGGTATACAAAAGAAATATATTTTATGGGTGCAATTTTATTTTAATTTTTTTGTTTATAAATATTTATCATAATTAATTTTAAATAAAATAGGTTTCAAAGACGGACTAGTGCTACTAGGTTGATTCTTTTTTTTATATACTTTATTTCAAAATATTATTCAAAGAAAAGTTCTTGAAATTGTTAGGAATGCTGATTAGAACGAAAGAATTCCATTTCAGATTAAATTTAAACTGAGATATATTGATAAGATGATATCTGATCCATGCACCCGAATTTTGAAGGTAGATAGACTTCTAGCATCAATTGTCATACAGTTTCAACATATATAAAAAGAGTTGAAAATGTTGTTAAAATTTTTATATAATAACATTTTCTCCGCTTAGATTATTTTTTTCTTTTGTGAGAATAAATTTAATGGCTTGAATGTCTAATCATACAAAAATGAGTTTCTAACACTAGAAAGAGCAAACAAAGCAAGAATAATTGAAGAACCTTAATAGAGAATTAGTTTAGAAACATTATTTTGAATATAAATTATTATTATTATTTTGTTATAGAGCAAGAGTTGTTATTTTTATTTAAGATTTAAGTTTGCTAAAAAAAACTTGTGATGATTATGCTTTATGGTTAAATGATATGAACCTAAGTTAAAAAGATTGAATCAGATTGAACCACCTAACAAAACCATAGTGGAATCTGGAACGTGTCTTCCTTAAAAAAAAAGACTTTGAACCCTATATAACTCGATTAGAAAACACAATTCAACGAACAATGGCACAACATTTATGATCTAATTTGAATAAGTCGGTTAACACTAATAAATCATAATCTCTCAAAGAATTCGGTAGCTCATTTTCGAGAACAAAACTCAACAAAATCGCTCAGTCAAACGATGTATTTGCTTGGTCGAACACCATATAAGTCTCACAATTTTTCATTTAGCCTCTTGAGAATCTCAGCTTCCTTCTCGCCATCCAAGTTGGTGATCTCTTTGCTTGGTAGGGCTGAGAGGTGTAAGGGGGTGCTGTGATTGAACCCATCGATGACATCAAATGGTGAGTGTTTGGTTGCAGAGTGTTATGTTCGGTTGTAAGCGAACTCGACATGAGGCAAATAATCAAGACCCTTCTTGGATTACCGTCGAATGAAAGATCTTAGCAATGTTGCTAACATTTGGTTGAGCACCTCCATCTAACCGTAAATCTACTGATGACATGTACTAGATAACCCGAGCTTTGTCTCTAGCTTTCGCCAAAGTGCTCGCCAGAGAGTAGTCAGGAATTTTGTGTCTCAATAATATATGATCGTCTTTGCTAGGTTGTAGCTATGTTTAATCTATTTGAAAAAAATTGCCATATTTGTTGCATCGTTGATATTTTAGCATGGTACAGAATGTGCTATCTTGGAAAAGTTTTCAACCACAATAAAGGCAGAATCATTGTTTCGGATCTTTGGAAGTCAGAGAACAAAGTCCATCGACAAGTTAATCCATGGATGCATAGGAATGGGTAGAGAAATATGCAAATTATGGGATTGGACATGGGACTTGGCTTCGTGAGACGTGATACATCGTGCACAAAGACGTTTAATATCACACTTGAGGCTTGCCAAAAAGAAATATTCCTTCAAGATCATCTTCATGCCAAAGTGTCCCATGAGAACTCCTTTATGTGCTTCTCAAAGCATTAACTCTCTCATTGAGCTCTGCAGGATGGAAAGCCTCTATCGTGGAAAAGATAACCGTTATGCATGGAGAAAGGTACGCTAGCTACTTCTGTATACAATTGGAATATCTCACCAAGATCAAGATCTTTCTCATACACTTGAGATGCTCGAATCCTAAGTTTCTAGCTTTCAAGATGGTGGTAAGAGTGTGTCTCCATGATAATGTATCGATTACCACATTTCCTTTTACTTTCTTGTATTTGATGATGTACGGAAAAGACTCGATGAATTCCATCAACTTAGCATGGGTTCTCTTGAGATTGGTCAAAACCTTAAAATTTTTAAGGGTCTCGTAATTGGTTTGAACCATGTTTTCATGGCTCGGACAAAGGGGTACAATTCCTTGTCATACGTGAGGTAGTTAAGTGTGGCTCCACTTAACTTCTCGCTGAAATATTCCATGGGTCATCACTCTTGAACTAGAGCCACTCCAATGCCGATCTACTTTGGATATCTTATCAAAGTGTGGTGATGCTAGGATATGTGCGGTGGTGAGGCTTCCCTAAGCGCTTCGAATGCATTATTTTATGCCTCTCCACATTTGAAGGTCTTATCCTTATGATAACGGCGGTGAGGGGTGCAGTTATATTGCTGAAGTCCTTCATGAACTAGAGATAGAAACTTGCTAACCCATAAAAACTTCATACATGTGCATTGATGGTCGTTGTGGGTCATTCTTGTATGGTTTTGATTTTATCCTCATCAATGCTTAATCATTGTGAATTCACAACAAAAGCTAGGAACAAATTCATCAATGCAAAAGGAGAACCTCTTGAGGTTTGCATAGATTTGTTCCTTTTGCAGCGTTTCTAACACTTGCTTAAGATATACTATAAGTTCACCTAAGACTTTACTATACAAGAATATCATCAAATAATTACAACGAATTTATCAATGTGGGCTCTTAAAATATTTTTCATGAGCCTCATGAAGGTGTTGGGGGCGTTAGGAAGTTCGAAAGGCATGAAAAGCAATTCGTATAACCCTTGCTTTATCTTGAAGGTCGTCTTCCATTTGTTGCCTTCGGGCATGCTGACTTGGTGATATCCACTCTTGAGATCGGTCTTTGAGAAGATCATTACCACACTCAAATCAGCAAGTATGTCATCCAATCAAGGAATGGGATGTTGGTATTTGACTGTGATGTTGTTGATGGTTCGATAGTCGACACCCATCTTCTAAGTCTTGATTTCTTTGGTTCAAGTAGAACGAGAGTGGTGCGTGGGTCAAAATTTCTTGGATGTAGATTTTGTGCATTCGCTTCTGAACTTCTCGTTGTAGTTTCTTCGTCTCCTCGAGGTTTATGTAGAATGTAGGAAATTTGGTATGGTGATCCTTGGTTAGGGTAAATTTTGTGTTCAATGCCTCGTATTTGTGGCAGCCAACCGGTATCGCCTCGGAAAAGAAGTATCAATATTTCTCCAATATATTGGTGATCTTCGGGGGATACTCTATTGTACTTTGGCTTACCAATACATCTTTGTAGATCATCAGTAACACCGAGCTTTGATTGTTTAAAACCTTACAAACAACACTAGTTTTAATATAGACATTAGGTTTTCCTCACGTTTCAATTTTCACTTGCATATCATGTACTTGTGAAGGCTAAAAGGTGCTAGTGTTACATTTCTTTTGTTGATGGAGAACTAATAGAAGTTCCATCATGCATTATTTAACTGTCGAATTGCCATGAATATCTTAGTAGGACGTGTCCTACTTGCATTGACACGACATCGCGTAGTACCTTATCGTGGTACTTATCTATGTTGAAAGGCACCGTTACTTACTCGGTTACCATGAAATCTAATTGATTTTTGAGCTATTGAATATTGTATGGATGACATACTTAAATGGTTCCAAACATAGTTACTTCATCATATATGAACTTGTAACGTTGTACAAGAACTATTATCTATGATGAATCCACATATCTGGAGGTGTCCAATTCGGATCCGGACCGATCCGATCTGAACTAACCCAAAAAACCTTGAATCATTTGGAATATGGGTTACTCTAATAACCCATATGGTTTCAAATTTCAGAACTCATTCGGGTTCGGGTCAGTTCGATTTGGATTCGAGTAAAATCCGAGTAACCCGAACAATCCAATTAAAAAAATTAAAAATATAGCAGTAAAAATCCTAGTAGATATATATATATATATGTTAGATTTATTTTTTAGTTTTTATTAACAAAGTGAACTACGCAAAGAACCTAAAACCAAATAACCCAAATTAGATATAACACCCAAAGAACCCGAAACCCAAATAACCCGGATAACCCGAACTATCCTAAGAATCCTACTATCCAAATCTAAGTCGGGTTATTTCGGGTCCAATTCTTCTGAATCTGAACAATTCAAAGCTGAACTGAACTTGGACCGAAAACATTTAGGGTTCAATTCGGATCCGAATTTTCAAACCCCATGGAATCTAAACCCGGACAAAAACTGGAGGAACCCAAATCGAAATCTGGATTGGATACCCATACCTTATCTTATTGAGATATTGTGTGTGAAACATCGCTTTGGACCATCTCTTAAGGGTTAACCATTATGCTTAATATGCGCCTTGTTACGAGTAGTTCTTCACTTTCTAGCTACTCGATCTCTCCATTTCATCTTCATTGGATTCTTCCTCGTTTATACACTTCTATTTTCAATAATCGGGTGGGGGCGATTATGATGTGAGGGTTAGGGCAATCTCGTTTCATATGTCCTACTCTGTTGCGCTTAAAACATATTAGCTTACACGTACGAAATGGCTTAGAAAGAATTAATTTATTATCTTTTCCTCTACTATCCCTTGATGTCTCGGAAACTTTACCTTGGAACAGTTATCCGCTTTTTATTTCTCCAGCATTCTTGAGAATATTCGGCTGATCATGTGTGTTGTGTCCTTCCTCGAATTGTTACCTGTTTCACCCTATATGTTCTTAAATTCGGATTGACTAATGTAAAATGTCTTCATCTTCACCATCTTCTAATTTATCACGCAGATGTTCAAATTATGCAAAATATTCTTCAATATTTTGACATTTTTTGATCAATTTTTTATACATACATTGTAAATCCCCATGCAAATGAGAAAGTATGTATCTGTTGTGCATGAAGTCTTTCATTTTCTCAATGTTGTGACTTTTACAAGATGCATATGACGTCTAGTGCTTACCTGTCAATCCCACCAAATGAGAGCATCATCTATGAGTTGTGCCTCTATGTATTGTACCTTTTACATTCCGTGTACATATAACATTATGTGTCAATAGAGATAATTTCCATGTCAATACGTACAAAAAAAGTTAGGTGGTTTCAACATTAACATGTTTCTATCATATTTTTTTGTTCTCTACTAGGAAGTTCTTCTTCTAACGGTACCTCTTCACGGATGATGTGGCGTCGCCTTGGTCGCCAGGAAAACTCTATGTTCTCTTCCTCAAGATCTAGTCGATGTTATACTCATTGTTATCTTCGCATAGGATTAGGATATGATTTTGAATCTTCCATGTCATTATCGTGAACTCTTGGTGTGTCCCTTTATTGCGTTGAGAATTCTCTCCTTGTTCTACATATTCTCTGGTACTTTTTTATTTTTTCAACAACAAACAAAAGGAATAAAGGATTAGTAAAAAGAAAAATAAATTATAAGATAGAAGTGTAGCTCTGGTGTTTGAACCGAGATCTAATATCAAAATGAAAATACCTCAAGTATACGAGTAATTCGGAAATCTCGATCACACGAGAAGGATTTGTCAGATTTTGAAGGATCTTTTAACTAGTCTAAGAGTATTCATCAAGAGTTCGTCCTTCGACAGTTGATGATGGTGGTTCACATTTGAGGTTATGATAACACATGAAAATAATGTGCACTAACTGAACGCTAAAGAAAATAAAAGTTTATTTCTAAGCAAATATCAGTTTATCGTTACAAATAGGTGGAGCCCTTTATGTGGGAGGGCTTTACGTGAAAACAAGAAAATTGCAAAACGAAAGGATCACAAACTGATCAACTAGTTGTTAGGAATATATTTTAGCCGATAAAAATGCTCGAAAGCGGAAAGTAGAGGTTAGATGGGATATAGATTGACTTGGAGGATTTTCTAGTCATTCAAAAGGATATAAAAAGATTTTTATCTTATGTCTTTCTTTATTCGTTTCACCTGCACTCGTCATTTTAGGGGTGCGGATTGTGGTCTGGTTTGATGGATAAAATCGACACGAGTCTCCTTGAATTAGGAAAAACTCTTTTAATCAATAGTACCTCATGCCTATTCTTTATCTTGATTATTTTCCGCAAACTCTTGGCTCGTCCATGTCTGAAAAATTAATTAAGAAAGTATGTCTTCTGGGTTCCTTGAGTTAGCTCTTAATTCATGTGATTCCCTTGGTTGGCTTCATGGTCGATGTCCTTATCTGTTGGTTCTCTTTCCACGTCCATTTGAAAAAGCGTATTCCTAAGCTCTTTTACTACGGACCTCATGATTGGGTCTTTGTATGATTCGTGGTATACCCACGATCTTGTCGACATCATCCTATCCTCATTTAAAAGGATTTTATCTAAATTCCAGTCCTTGAGCTTCATCAAATGGGCCTAGTCATTATTATGAAATATTGAATTGACAATGAGCTTCCAAGTAACATATGTTATGATTTAAGCATTTTATTTGTCTGTTGTTCACAAGGCTCCATTGTTACTTTCACATCCAACTCTTACTCTTCATCTAGGGGTTCTTTCATTTGGGAATCTATCTTTGTAGCTCTTTAATAACTTAGGATCAAAACTAGAAAAAGAGAAAGTTAGTTCCGTAGGAAGTATCGTCTTTTCGTGCACAAGCACATACATTGGCTAAAGTAACAAGAATTTTGGTCACCTTTTCTCTTATTCTTACTCACGGGTTTACTCTCACATCCATTTTCCTTGGTTTTTTTCAAGACTTCAATTTTTCATATCTCTTATCCTTTTGCAGATACAACTAATCTTCGTAGACTTCATTGGGTGTGAAGGTTGCTAAACGGACTTGTTTCTCTTTAAATTTGAATGTGTATTTTTTTGCCGTATCCATTTTATTGAGCTTTAGTATCAAATCTCCATGGCCTTGCATCAGCACAATGTCACAAAGAACATCATCCTCGTACTTGTTGATGCTAAATGAAACGCTTACTTGACGATGTACCTTGGTTTCTCCATGATTGTTAAGCCACTGAAACTTGTATGGCTTCAGATGCTTTGTATTTATGATCCCTATCTTTGCAACAAGCGTAATTATTGACACGTTCGTGTAACTCCTGCCATCTATGATGATCCTACACATCTTCTCTTTGACAAGCCTTCGTTTATAGAAGATATTTTTGTGTTTTTCTGTTGTATCCTCTATAGAATGTAGGTTAAGAACTCATTGCACTACCAATAATTCTCGCTTCGCGCCTTCATATTCCTTAACACTTTCATCCGAATCTTTAGCACTAGATTCCACGAATTCGGTACCGTCTCATAACCCCGTCTGTACTAGCATTGTCGTTTTGTTGAGAAAATTGTTGGTGTAGTACCCATGACCTTGACATTTGAAGCATGTAATGTCACAGTTACCCTTAGAGATTTCATGGGTACCTTGCATTGTTTGGTTTTGACATCTCAGGTTCCGGCTTGGTCTTTATTCTAGTTTATGGCCTTTCTTGTTGATGAGTTTTTGCTCCGCGTTTGAGTTATTTCCTTATCTTAATAGCCAATTATAGAAGATCTTTCATATCCATGTAATGATGAGTTTCCATGCGATTTTGAATATCGAGATTAAAACCGCCAATAAAATGATTCACGTGGCCTCACGATCCTCATCTATATTGGCGTGTATCATGAGAAAATCCATCTCCTTGTAGTAGTCTTCCACGCTCCTACTACCTTGTATTAGTCATCTTAAATGTTGGTTAACCTCTCGATGATAATGAAAAGATAGAAATTGATGTCTCATGATGATATGCATCTCGTCTCATGTGATGATGGCATGCTCTCCATTATGCCTCCTAGAAAGCCTGAGTTAATCCCATCATGCCGGTGCCTAGTCGTTGAATCTTGTGGATGCCAATTTCACCTTCTTGATATAGGAGTTGTAATGGCCATTAAAAACAACCTTAGTCTTCCATTTCAACTCCAAGTATGCTTTCATATCGCTTTAGCAAACAAACATAGGAATTTTCATCTTAATGCTTCTAATGTTGTCGTCCATTTCTATTTCGTGCTCGTTGGTTAGGCCGCTACGGATGACGATAATCTTTGTTTAAAACCTTGGAATACTCGTCCTTATCCATGTCTATAGGGTATGGATTATAAACTGTATTTGGTTCCCTCTGTAGTTGTATTAGATGAACCCCACGTGTTGTTTCTCCTATCCAATCGCATCATTTGTGGGCATCGGAAAGATAAAAACAAAAAATATGAATGAAAAAGGAAATGGACGAAGCTCAGGATGTCTTAGGAAAGTTGTTTCGCTCAATTTTCTTGTTTTATTACTTCCTTTCATCTTCTTTCATTTTTTATTGTTTTTCCTTTTCTTTTCTAAAATGATAAAAAAAAACTAACTAAATTAAACTAATACTGAATCAAGTGATCCAAGAAATGAAAATTGATAGACTAAGACAAGAATAGGGCTCTGATACCACTTGATATGAACCTAGACTAATGTTCTATTGTTAAATGGACATAATCAGATTAAAACCTCTAGCAAATCAAAGTAGAACCTGAAACATGTCTTGCCTAAAAAAGGGTGTCCCAAACTCTAACTACAATCTAATTAAAAACCCAGACTCAACGTACGATGTTACAGCACTTGAGATATAGTGTTGCTAAGTTGGTGAATACTTAGAATCTCTCTAATAGTTCGGTAGCTAATTCTCAATAAATAGAATATAAAAGACACTCACAATTGATATTCATAAAATTGGTCCCCTATTTATAAGAACATAACAACAATGGAAAACAGAATAAAATAAAGTATTCAACACTCGATAAAATCCCTCGAGCGATATAATCGCTCTCTCGAGCACCATATAAATTCTTAACACTAAAATCCATAAGATAATGTATGTTCGACCGAGCAACTCCTATAATTGGTCAACGATCGAATCTTCCTCATGCTCCCCATGCATACAATGGTCCAGAGAAATAGCTTGGGTCAAGCAATGTCTTGCTCTAGCCAAGCGTTTTTGGTGTTTCACTCTAGTCTCGACCTCTTCTCCTTGTAGGTAATCTTATGGTCTTGACTCGGTGCATTTTGATATCCTCGTCCAGCAGTGGATTATCCATCCACTTCAATTGAGTGAGCGCATTCCTAAACTCCTTCGTTCTAGCATTTGTGATCGATCTTTGTATGATCCGTTGTGGAATCACATTGTTGTCCTCATCATTATGCGTTATAATTCTTACTTTTGTATGCACAAGTTTTTTTTTTGCGTTATAAAAAATAAAAAGGGAGATAATTTTAATGTTTTTGAATTATCATAAATCTAGAAAAGTAGGAATTAACTTGATCATGAAACAAACAAGGTGTGTTTCGAAATTATAATCAAGTATTGTATGAGACAATAGAGATCGTAATATTGGATGGGTGCTAGAATTAGGATGAGCTCCTAGAGGCTCGACAAGGTTGTTTGAAGTTGAGCACTATAAAAAGAAGTTCAAAGGCTTGAAAAATTATTGAAGCATTGAGTGAACATGTGAGATTTACTCTTAAGGACAACAAAAGATCCATTGAAAGTTATTGTGTATGTGGTGAAGATTTCTAACAATGTATTAAAACTTAATTATACCTACGTATTTATTCGGTAGAGTAATACACAATATGAACATGGTAAAGGTTACTTAATGCTAATTTAGCATTTTAAGTTTT
Organism: Gynandropsis gynandra; assembly: GCA_036759665.1. Classification (NCBI taxonomy): domain Eukaryota; kingdom Viridiplantae; phylum Streptophyta; class Magnoliopsida; order Brassicales; family Cleomaceae; genus Gynandropsis; species Gynandropsis gynandra. The sequence goes on from CM071874.1 coordinate 10,883,282, forward strand.
TGTATTCATTCTCTAGTTTAGATTAGAGGAAATTAGTTGTGGAAGTTAGTTGAGGTGGTTTCTATTACATAATAATATATAACTCTATTTAGAGATTATCTATAAATAAAATAATAATAATTCAATAAATCACAAAAAGCTTTATTTCTATATTTTTAACTCTGCCTTTATCTTTTTCAGTTATCATGAATCAATGATATATAATAAAATATGGTTTAATTATATCTATCGTTTTATATATTAAGACGCATGTTTTAATGCGCCATAAGACTAAACAATATCAAATACTCCAAAATCGATAACGTATTATATTCTTTGTTGTTTTTCAATTCCATATATAAGATATTCAACTGACACCAATTCAAGATAAGTTATCTGAGTTAAAATTAATATATTTATATATACCTCCTATTGTTCCTCCAAAAATGGGTACTGTTGTATGATGTGATATATACTACAAAACATTCTGGTAATTTTCTTCGTCATAACTAGTTACTAAGAGTACCATAATCCGATTTTTGATTGATGTAATTTTAGGATCAATTTTAATTGGTTATTATGTCATAACAAACCTAATCTTTTTCTACGGTTTGCGATACATATTTTGCGACAAGATGCATAATTCCGTTGCAAAAATTATAAATGGTAAAATTGTGACAAAAACTACGTCAATTTTTGTCTTGAAAAGTTGCAATAGAATTTTGCTTTAAATCCTTCTTATATTTTCCTTATGATATACCTTTTGTAGGGATTTATTTATTCTACCAAGTATAAATGTGAAAGAAAATCATTCCACGTGGATATAAAACATATATACATCATTATTTTGAATTTCAACCAAAGAAGCTTTTACAAGTTGATCGCATGCGTGATCAAGACCAAATAATTGAGACCAATAATATCATTATTATGTAGGAGAGCCCCAAGTAATTCATATAATAGAAAAAATAATTTATGTTATATTATATTATAGATGAGATGATATATCATGCTCAATAATTACACAGAACCTTAAAATTAAGACCAACATGGTCTGGAATCCATATCCAAGGATAGATAGCAGAGGGAGACAACTGGGGATGTTGGTTTAGTTATAATTTTGTATTTTTTATAAGCTTTTTTATTATATTTATTTTATATTTGGTCGTGTTGAAGAGATTGAGGCCAAGATGACCCGATATGCATTAATAGTGTAAATTTCCCCAAGTCATTTTGTGGGGTCATTGAACCCCTTCTAGTGTTTGTAACCTTATTTTAATCATAATTAACTATTTATCTCTTGACTGAAATCACTGATATTTTATAATCCTAGTTATATTATGTACTCTCGAAAAAACATACTTTCAAAACAAATTAAAAATGGAGAAATATTAATTCACATAAAATATGTTATAATAGAAAATAGAAAATATTGCACGATCTATATTTTACAAATCAAAATATTTTTCAAACTCGTGATTACTTCTTAGACATTATTATAGAAATTTAAATCCTCTTATAATTTTATTCCATTAATCTACCATATATATATATATATATATATACAAGAGTTTTCAAAGATGGTTTTGGAAACCTTCCTAAAAACATGAAAAAAAAATATTAATAAAAGATATTATTAATATGACATGTCAAGTTGAAGCGTGAATATCACAAATATCCAATTTGGAATGTATATAAGAGAAAGAATGTTGCCTTTTGTAAAAGTATCAACAAGTTGATCATTGAATCTCACATAAGATGTAAAAATCGTTCCACAAAGAATTGTATCTTGAATAAACTGATACTCGATCTCAATATGCTTCAAACGCACATTCGTGGAAAACCAAATTGGTATCAATATGCTGGATAGCTTGATTATTGCAAAACATACAAATCGAGATAATATGCATGATATTTAGAAACTGCAAAAAAGATTTCAACCATTTCAACTCATAGGTCAAATCAACCATTGATCTATTTTCAGCTCAAGCCAAGTATCATAAAACTATAGTTTGTTTTTTCTTCTTCCACACGTACGGAGAAATAATTTAAAATATAATATGACAACTAAATGATTGAAGATTTGAAAAAAAAAGTACCAAATCTAGTCACAATATCCATAAAAATGCAAGTCATTGTTAGAGATGAGAAAAATATCATGGCCCCGAAAATCCTTAAGAAATCGCATATCACATAGCATATTACCGACGATTTATCTTGGAATGATGCATGAATTGAAAGAGAACATAAATCACAAATGAGGTATATGGTTGAGTAATGGTAAAATAAATTAGTAGTTCAATTAACTATCGATATTGGTTGGAACCAACGAGCTGGTGGAAGAAATTTTTTTGTGGTTTTGCATGATAGGGGGTGCAATTCGACGAGCGACTAATAGACCGCATACAATAAAAATGTTCATCACATATTTGCATTGTGATAGAAAACTTTTTTCGTCAGACTTCTGTTCCACTTCGATGCCAAAAGAAAATATTTAAGAGAGTCCAAGTCGTTCATATAAAAGCAATCGTGAAGGTATTGTTACCTCTCATAGGAAGATTGTCCACATATACCAAGACATAGACTTTTACTGTGATAGATGAAGGACGAAAAAAATAATTTAACCAAGACCGACGAAAATCATGGTTTAGTATGTCTTACTCAATTTGGCAAACCAACACGTGGGAGTTTGGTGTAGTCCAAAAAGCAAATTATTGACTTTTCAAATAAGAAAATCTTTCGGTGTGAGAAAAATATAGGAAGCTTCATGTAAACATCCTACTAAAGATCATCATGTAAAAAAATATTGTAAACGTGCATCTGATGACTGGCTCATCTACATTTAGCAGCAACATTAAGAAATAACCGTACAATAGGCATCTTTACAACAAGGACACACATTTTATCAAAATAAATACATTTCATTTTGTTTAATTTGCAAAAACCACTAATATGACTTTGAAACATTCAATTGAAACACTAGAGTGATACTTGATCTATGATGCCAACAATAACTAATCGTCTTTTCTTCCATGAATTAACGAGTAAGACTCCATGTGGTTTTTCTGACAATGGGAACAAGTTCTTCAATCATGGCTATAATCCGTCATGAGCAACGAGAGGCCTTTAAATATGCCTGTGGCTTAAGATTTATACAACCTATGGAAAAATTCTTGATGGAAACGTGAAAATTAAGAGCACAAGATATAATTACAATCGACACTGAAGGTATGTGAGACCATATGATCGACAGGTGGAGAGAGGTAAGAGATTTCTTCGAGACACTGAACATTGTAAGTGAGAATGTCTGATACCATAGTAGAAGGAGTGTGTGTGAATAAGCGTGGAGAACGTTGGAAGACGATGATCATTGGTAGGGAAAAATCAAAGAGAATAGGGTGGACATGGGATGAGAGTGATGTGGGATCTAGAACTGATAGAGACTTAACACAAAACGGTATCTGATCTTCATAAAACATCACATTCTAAAAAACATAATAATCTTCAAATGAAAATACACCATTTTTCTTGCCTATAATAAAAACCCGACCAACACGTACCAAGCACTCCATAGAGAAAAATTATCACATAAAGCCTATCAAAACTTAGCAAGCACCACACAAACCTTCATAATGGAACTTTCCATTCAACCACACAAAGTTTTCTTATAAAAGCCTCCTCATCAACAAGGCGCCTAGAATGCGCTCACCCTAGAAATGTATTGTCAATCCAATATGAAACATGAAGGCACAAATTACATTTAAAATATATCTATATTTATGTTTCATGCCTCTATTTTGTTCAATTAAAACAAGATGCCTAGAATTTCTTCACCTTAAAAACGTGTTGTCAATCCAACCTGAAACATGGAGGCACGAGCTACATTTAAAACATGTCTATATTTATGTTTCACACCTCCATTTTGTTGAAAAGTGTAACACATAAATTCTAATGAAAAATGCATTTCTCGGTAAAATAGGAACACATGTTCAAAAAATCCATGCCATTATCCGCCATAAGAGTTTTAACTATGACTTCGAATTATTGCTAAACCATATCATAAAAATTATCTTGTACAATATGTACTTCACTCCTGGAACGCAAAAAAAAAAAATATACCCTGATAGAACAAGAGCAATCATAAAAAAAATTGCTCTGCATAAAATAGAGTGTTGTAGGAACCTATATATCAAAATTTATCAGATCATAACAATGTTCAACTTTTTAATAACTTATTGAAATCGAAAAACAAGTTTGTTTGGCTAAAAGCAAACATCGCAAAGACTTGTATTGGCTTAGAATTTACCAATGCAAACAAAATAATGAAGAAACAATAAAACTATGGGGGAGGGATGACCATGTCTGTAATGCAAAATATTCCAGGAAGTCAACCTAATTACTTGATTTTCACAAACAACAATTTTTTTAGAACTTATAAATCACATTTCACTCTTCACCTACTTCAATAAGGATCTTCATCCAATGCTCTAAAGTACTATAAAATCATAATGTCATACTAGAGTGATGCCAAGATGAGCTGAACTTCCGTGAACCTTGACATGAAGGTTTGATCAGGTGTAACACCCCTATCCCTGAACAACCACGGGACTAGGAGTGTCCACCATCACCTCCAAGAGGTGGCTACACGTGTCATCGCTCAAACACATTTATAAAATAAATATAAATGATTTATTCTGAAATAAGAGTGGTCCGGACGAAATAGCAAAACAAATATGTAAATATCATAGTCACGATAAATAAAATAAATACGAAATGCAAAATAAAAATCATCGAGACCTTGTGCACGCCTCTCCCATCAGTCCGATGTGAACCTTCATGTTGCTGCTCAACCTCATTACTTTTTCTCCTCGCCATATCCTGTCCATCCACGACAGCCCAAAAATTGGGAGCCCACAAATAGGATGAGTACGAAATACGCACTCAGTGAGATCAATACGTGTACGTACTCTGAGCCACGTATTCTCCCACTCGAACTGAATATCATAAAATAATGATATATCCAAAGTCTAAACTAAAGATATACAGATAACTCTACCCAACCCGACTGAGTATCCAAACTCTAAAACTAGTACCACGATGGATCATAACACACATAGTCCACATGACTCTAGCTCGGGCATACGCTCGCAAAGTCCAAAGGACCCCAGCACACTGAAATCTCGTAAGGTCACAACGTACCCCAGCTATTAGTACAATACAGTGAAAATCTTGCAAGGTCACAACGTACCCCAGCTATCAGTACACACTGAAAATCTCGCAAGGTCACAACGTACCCCAACTATCAATACCATACAGCGCTCCGTCGCTCGAAAGGTTACGACAACCCAACACGATACGACGCTGGCAGATCCATTGATCTGACTAACTCGACGCTTCGTCGCTCGCAAGGTTACCACAACCACAACACGGTATGACGTCGGCCCATATCAAAGTGTCGCAATACTAACGTCATCGATCCGATACTCCTCACGTGACAACTCTCACCAACGCGCTCGCACACGCCTTCTTTTGAAGGTTCGAGTGTGAAATCACCCGATCGAGCACACTAACAAGATATTCACTCGGTTTAAACACCGAACCAAAATATCGACGTTCTCCTACCCCAACACTTGGTCGCACGTCAGTTCTCTAGATCATCTCTAGTCACTTATACAACTCATATACTTATCATCAATTCTCATACGACAAATTTAGGGTTTTAATCCAATTCCACTTGTAGCGTCTCATTTTTCCCATTATTATCCTATAAATTCTATCGTGATCATGCCTCATTTTAAAATATAATCTCTTCCATAAATTGATCACAAATCCGAAATTAGGGTGGAGAAAATCATCACCTTAGGTTCCCGACGATTCGATGATTCTGGCTAATATGGCTAGCAACAACAACGATCAATTTTTCCCTATTATAGATCCATTCGATTCCATAAATTTCCATAATATAAATCTTAGAATTAAGCGAATGATCACAAAAAATCAACTAGAGATTTACCACAATATCGATTGGAATCCACCCACGAAGAACGCGATGAAAATTGAAGATCTTTCTTCAATTTCTTCTTCTTTTCTCTATCTCTCTCTCGCGGCTGATCGGCTGCCTCTATCTCTTTTTTTCCTTAAGTGTTTAAACCCTAATAATCAATAATATATATATATATATACATAGGTAAGTCGGTGATACCGACTTACCTTGTATCACGAACATCACAATTCTCCCCACTACAAAGGAATTCGTCCTCGAATTCTATATCTCTAATGCTTACGGTAGCATTTGTATTCAGTGAATAGAAGAACCATACAACTCGTCTTCAAACAACTCGGGGTACTCATGTCTCATATCCTCCTCTAATTCCCATGTTGCTCCTTCTACACCATGATGTTCCCACACAACCTTTATCATCGGAATTTGCTTACGCCTCAACTGTTTCACTTGGTGATCCACAATGCGTATTGGAC
>CM071874.1:10894668-10922723 GCA_036759665.1 Gynandropsis gynandra
ATATCAATCTTAAACTCAAATGGACATCTAGATGATCAAAATTTCCGCTCTAATTCGTAACATCACTCCTCCGCCTTCATGGGAGGTATCGCACCGCCACGAAATGACTTTGTACCCCATTTAGCCATGTGATCCATGACATAGAAATACTCTGATTTCTCCACATGGCTCTGATTAAACACTGGAGGAGGCATTGGTGGTGATGGCAACGGTACTTGCGGCGGAGCGGGTGGCTGTACCGGTGGTGGTGTTGGTGTCTGCACCGGTACTTGTTGCGTCGCCGAACTCTCTTCTTGTTCATGATGTCGACTTTCTGCTAATAGCTCTCTCAACATTTCTCTCATGACATCTCTATCTATTCCACTTCGCGATCTTTGTTCAGATGATTGAGACTGCGTACGGCTAGTGGAACGATAGCCTCCACTCATTCCGCGACCAAGAGCTCTAGTAATCATCCTCCTCGGTAGTGTCTCCTACACACAATTAACTACTATTAGTTTTCACAACTCTAAACCCACTAGACATTTAAGGACATGTGTGCTACGGTCTCGTGGCTTTATTAATACATTTTGCAAAACATTTGAAATCCAGTGAAAACGATACAAACGAAAATGACAACCAGCCTCTAATACCAATTTGTAACACCCCTATCCCGGAACAACCTCGGACTAGGAGTGTCCACCATCACCTCCAAGAGGTGGCTACACGTGTCATCGCTCAAATGCATTTATAAAATATATATAAATGATTTATTCCGAAATAAGAGTGGTCCGGACCAAATAGAAAAACAAATATCTAAATATCATAGTCACGATAAATAAAATAAATACGAAATGCAAAATAAAACTCATCGAGACCTCGTGTATGCCTCTCCCATCAGTCTGTTGTGAACCTTCATGTTGCTGCTCAACCTCATTAGTTTTTCTCCTCGCCATATCCTGTCCATCCACAACAGCCCACAAATAAGGTGAGTACGAAATACGCACTTAGTGAGATCAATACGTGTACGTACTCTATGCCACGTATTCTCCCGCTCGAACTGAATATCATAAAATAATAATATATATCCAAAGTCTAAACTAAAGATATACAGTCGAATTTAGTACAATGATATTTTATACTTTTTTATTCGAGAAGATTATTTTTTATTTAGTACGATGATATTTTATAACATTATGTTTGAATTAATGTTTTCATATTTTCGATATTTTATTTGGTTAGTTTGATATGTTTATCATATATGATATTACAACTAATTCAAAATAATTAAATAGTCTGGCTCGTGAGCCAGCTCAAAGTCTAAGACTAGTATCACACTGGATCATAACACACAGAGTCCACATGACTCTAGCTCGGGCATACACTCGCAAAGTCCAAAGGACCCAGCACACTGAAAATCTCGCAAGGTCACAACGTACCCCACCTATCAGTACACACTGAAAATCTCGCAAGGTCACACCGTACCCGAGCTATCAGTACCATATAGCGCTCCGTCGCTCGAAAGGTTACAATAACCCCAACACAATACGACGCTGGCAGATCCAATGATCTGACTAAATCGATGCTCCGTCGCTCGCAAGGTTACCACAACCCCAACACGGTATGATGTCGGCCCAGATCCAAGTGTCGCAATACTAACTTCATCGACCCGATACTCCTCACGTGACAACTCTCACCAACGCGCTCGGACACGCCTTCTTCCAAAGGTTCGAGTGTGAAATCACCCGATCGAGCACACTAACAAGATATTCACTCGGTTTAAACACCAAACCTAAATATCGACGTTCTCCGACCCCAACACTTGCTCGCACGTTAGTTTTCTTGATCATCTCCAGTCACTTATACAACTAATATACTTATTATCAATTCTCATACGACAAATTTACGGTTTTAATCCAATTCCACTTGTAGCGTCTCCATTATGATCCTATAAATTCTATCGTGATCATGCCTCATTTTAAAAATATAATATCTTCAATAAATCGATCACAAATCCAAAATTAGGATGGAGAAAATCATCACCTTAGCTTCCCGACGATTCGACGATTTTGGCTAATATGGCTAGCAACAACAACGATCAATTTTTCCCTATTATAGATCCATTCAATTCCATAAATTTCCATAATATAAATCTTCGAATTAAGAAAATGATCACAAAAAATCAACTAGAGATTTACAACAATCTCGATTGGAATCCACCCACGAAAAACGCGATGAAAATTGAAGATCTGTCTTCAATTTCTTCTTCTTCTTCTCTCTCTCTCTCTCTCTCTCGCGGCTGATCGGCTGCCTCTATCTCATTTTTTCTTAAGTGTTTAAACCCTAATAATTAATAATATAAATATATATATATATATATGTATATAAATACATAGGTAAGTCGGTGATATTGACTTACCTTGTATCACGGACATCACATCAGGTTCATTTTCTAACAAGAAGAGTGGATGAAAAACCTAACACTAGGTTATGTAACAATAAGGTCTTTTTTCCATAATCAAGATATCCATGGATCTCAAAACACGAGGCCACATGGTAGCTTTTTATATACGTCTAGAGAATCGAAATTCAAGATGCATACATGGTGTTTGTTTTTCTCGATCTCTCGAGAATAAATCTTTAGATTTACTTGCCTAGGGAGCTCTTTAAGAGATCTTTTTATGAAGATGGATGATATGATTAAACGAGGTAAAAACATCTCTGTGAAAATGAAGTAAAAGGAAAACATTGGTTTCTGAGATGAAATGCACTACAAGAGGTGTGAAAGCCTCATGATATAATTGAAAATGACTTCAAATATTCTCGAAACAAATTAAATATACCAATATCTTGCTGAATGATAAAGAAGAGATGATATTATTTCTTTTAGAAATTTGATTCTAATTAAGTATATAAAATGTGGAATCTTTATATAGTTTAGGCTCCACTCACGAATAAAAAAAATTCTCAAATGAATGCCTCAGATTGATCTCTTAGGTGTTAAAAATACTTTCTAGCCATTGAAAAACTTTCTAAAAGGAAAGTGGAGAATTCAAAAAGATCTTTATAGTCCATCCTTCCTCATATTTGTCACTAAAGTCCCTTGGTTTAGACATGTTGGTCGAGGTTTGTTTTGATGGAGAAAACCAATTTCAAACTCCTTTTTCTAGGCCCAAATTTTCTTTCTAATCCACTGTCTATGACACCTCATTCACTATCTTTCACGATTTGATCCAAAAATTTTACGCTCATCCGTTTCTGAGTGAAACCTGAGAAAATTTTTTCCTTTCAGTTCCTTAGTTTAGTTTCTCATTTTGGTGATTCTTCTTTGGTGCAGCTTTGTTCCGATTTCCTCATCACACTTCTAATTGCAATGAGAACACGCAATATTATAATCATGAGGTTGAGTCGCGACCGCTATAACTCAGGAAAGGCGGATAAAATAACTGAAGAATAATCATTAGTTGCAAAACTAACAACATCTATAAGTCCATCCCTTGTTCGAGTAATAAGCTCATAACATTTCTCTTGAATCCTCCGATTAAATACTTGATTAAGACTCGTCAATGTGTACAAAGCAAATAGCTGAAAATGAAACTAATCAGCATCAAGGCCTATAAAACAGTGATGAATTTGTTTTTCCTTGCAATCAGTCACCATATCAAGTTGAGCACACTGCAATGAATGGTACAAAGAATTTATAAAAGAATAGTGTTGTCATCATTTCTCCCATATAACCTGGACATCATCAACAATAGAAATGTATGCTCAGATCTACAAGTAAATTGCAATAAAACTCCATTCGACTAGTAAGGAACTAACAAGTTCTCATTTAAGAAACTCAACATTGGGGTCGACCGGGTGATCGTTACATCAATGAAGCCAATCTTCTATTTTTACTAAAGCATGTTGGATATGCTTGGCTCATTCTTTGTAACACATATCTTTTTAATTGGACCGACGTGATTATCATACCATGTCCCTCAAATGGATGAAAATAATATGGTTAATAGAGCAAAATTTCTCGAGGATGGTGCAAATTGACTACGACCGTTTCACCCATCACCGTAAATCTAACCTGAATTGTTGACTAACCGACTAAAAAACTTGAATCGTCAATGGGTTTCATACCCATAGCAGAAACAACGAAAATGTGAGATGCTAATAATGATGAGCATGAGGCGGAAACAATACCAGAGAGGGGTCATCGGCGAGAAGCAATTAAAAAAAAGAAATACAATCGATGAAACTAGAGAGACTCTTTTTGGGCAGCAAAAAGAAGAGCAAGCCAAAGACAGTGACAGCCGAAAAGGAGCATTCTAAAGCAACGCCAAAGATGATGTACATACTTTTGATGATAGAGAAAATAATGCATGTTAAAAAACAATATATGTTTTTAGTTGCAAAACAAAAAAAAAGTTGGACTTGCCAAAGAACACCCAACAAGAGGTTCAATTCAATGGAAAAAAATTCATGATTGTCGATACTTAACGTTAGGTTCTAAGACCATGTATAAACTCAAATCTCTCTAAAGTTTCATTCAATTAATCAACAGCATTTATTTGTAAAATATGATTGTAGAAATCTTCCAAGAAATATGAAAAAAAAAACGATGTGTAGAATATATCAAAATAGTTTCAATAAGTATATATTTTATCCTGGAAGTGAGGTAGGAAAGTATCTTAATATATCCATTGGTTTGGATGTTATTGTGGGTCTCTTGCTCTCTAGTAATTCATTCGTCACATTTGGTGAGAGTAGAATCACAAAAACACCCAAGATGTGCAATTTTTGTTTTTTAAACAAAGGCTGCAAAATTCGATATTTTTAATAAATATACCATAGAATGAAAATTATTATAAATAATTAAAATTCATAAATATAATATAAATATCGAATCAATATTATAAAATGCAAAATAAAAGACTATGAAAAAATATAACAACCTTAAATTGAACAATCTAATGTCATTCTAACACTAATACCTAAATCTAATAATCTAAGAGATTTATAAGTTTAAAAATCTAAATTTTATTTTCTATATAAATATAATATGAAGTTAAAACAAAAAATACCTTGTTTTGATAAACACATGTAAAAATACGAGAGAAATTGAGGGGAAGTTCGGCGAAAAAGAAGTTTAATTAGTCATTAATTGTGATATATTTACGTGCATCCATTGAAAATTTCAAACATATAGACCTTCAATGAGCTCATCTTTTTCAATAATTATATGTTTAAATTATCAATAGCTTTCTCAAATTATCAATAGCTTTCTCAACTGCTATATTTTGATATGTCAACTACTTCATTTTCAACTCTTAGTTTTTTATAATTTCAACGAATATGCATTGAAAATTTTCTAATTGTGCAATGGATATGATAATTTTTTTAGTAATTATTTGATTCTCGATAATTTATTTTATTCTTTTAATTTTTATATTGTATATAGATTTAGTTAATTCAAGCATTATGATGATACATATGTATCTGATAATAAAATTGCATGATTTATTAAATATATATATATATATATAGATGGGAGATGAGTAATAATTTTCAATTTCAAAATTTATACAATCTATTTTGATGATGTAATATGCTTTGAAATTTTTTATCAGTCGATAAAATCATAAAATAATAAAACGGGAGGTTTTAAAAAATGTGATAGCATATTTTATCGAGTCATATCTTTCATGATTGCTTATTATATTCGTAGCTGCATATGTTTGAAAAAATATTTTGATTTAAAATATAATATAAAAGCGATTATTAAGATAAATTTATAGTTTGACATTTTCTAAAACTTACTTTTCGCGGAATTCTCATATTTTCTTCACATTTTGATTGGTGTGCATATTTGTGAAGGATGATTGTCGAAGTGTTAAAACACCTGATTTATACACTCACAAAGAACGAACATGTAATGACACGAAATTATAATAAATCTAAACAATGTTAAGATTTGTTTTGTTTTGTAAATAACGTTTATCATTCTGGGAATAATACTTGTCACGACCATGATAATTTCTCTGACAATCAACGTACCTATATTTGACCAAAGACGCATTACAAGTTCATACCATATCAATAGTTTTATGACATCTTTTCTACTTGTGAAGTGGTTAATGCAATTGGAGCAATTTTTTGAGGAAAAATAACATAATATGTTCATGGATTCATATTATCAAAAACTCACGTCTTTAATAACTATCAATGTCATGTCTTGCAAGCTAAAGGTAAATTTGTCACACATCCACATTTTCCTATCAAATTTGTCTTTTTTATTTTAAATTTTTAATGTGATCCTTATAATCTTTAGAATTATGAAATATATTTAGTCTTTTTAAAATGATTTTCTATATATGTAATAAGTTAAATGTTTAAATTTTCATATACGATAATTAGAATAATGCATCTTAACGTTTGTTTGCATTTGTATTTGATAAATATAGGACATTAACTTTTCGTATTTTTATTTCGAATACATTAACTATTTAAATCGTATTATAACTTATATATGATATCAAATAAATAATGAAAATAGAAAAAGGTTATATTCACGTCATTTTTTTATTGTTAGTTCTTGATGAATGGAACAAAATAAAATATACGTAACTTATATAGAAACAAAACCATAGACCAAATTTTTAATAAAATAAATAATAAACGAATTGTCTAGTTCTTGAATTGTTATGCCCATTATTATAGCACCGAAGATGAAAGCATACATCTACATGAAGAAAACATAGTGCAAATCCTATGTCTATGTAGAGATAACTAAGTCTAATGATGTGCGGAAACTCAAGCAATATAATTTCCTAGACCACTTCACCGCAAGTATACGGATCGTGTAGTACCAGGGTCGATCTCTAGGGACTAATGCAGCCAGAAACTAAGAATATCACTAAACTAAGACAAATGAAAGTAGATGAAGGCGTGATGCGAAATATCTAAAGAACTAAGCTAAGTGGTGGCAACGATGGTGGGTTGGAGAAAACTTGGATATGACGAACACTACGGGTGTCGGGATACCGGAAATCGTATGGATGTAACAACTAAAGATCATAAACCTATCGAATTATCTTGACAACGGGGAATTCATGCTCTAAGGTGAGGAGTGATTCTTCCGAGCCTAAACCTCCTCACCATGAGTACGTGCAACCCTACCTTCCAGCAGTGATTAACCCGTACTATGGCAGCTTTACGAACGCAATCCTATTTTCTAAGTCGATTAACCGACCGGTCAGATTCTCATTAATCGAACTTAACCTACAACTCAACAGTTCCAGATTCATCCTTTAACCTTCCAGCAAAGTATGAATTCCTATATTACTGAGCTGACAGCACTAGTATAAGAGTGATGATGTTGATTGTAGAACCGAATATCAAGATGAATAAAATAAATCTAAGCATTAACGCATAAATTGTACATCTGTTGCAATCCGATATCCCTAACCCATAGTTAGGACTCTACTGACTCATGGAGTTTACTATCAAAGAAGATAACATAACCCTAAACATGATAAAACCCTAGGAAACCCGATACCTCGGCCTTCTCTATTGTGTTACCGATGTGTGGATTGATGCTTCTCTCCTTCTCCAGCGTCTCCCGAGCCTTTCCTGATGTTTTCCAAGCCTTTCCTTGCCCTGTCCGTCGCCTCCTTTGCTCTAGATCCGTCCTGGTCTATAAATTAGCTCGTTTGAATGCAAGATCTAGTTGGTTGCGAGAAATACGGCCCGCTCGTGTAGTGGTTTTACCCGGTCGTGCAGAGTTGCGCCCGGTCGTGTACTACGTCCCGCCCGATCGGGCATCAGCACCCGATCGTGTGATTGAACAGCCCGACTCGTGTAAACTTTCGGGGATTTTTGGGACGAATTAACGCCCGAGCGGGTACTTTGATTGCGCCCGATCGGGTATGACTACCCGATCATGTTGCCTTCGTGCCCCGGTTGTGCAAGGTGTGCAAATAAACCCCGTAGGTTTTTCCCGAGCGGATAGACCTCAGTGCCCGATCAGGCACTCTTGATTCCTTGATTTTGCTCTTTTCCGGTCGTTGCTCGGGTGTTCCGTTGAGTCCAGAGGCTTGATTTTGGCTTCGAGTGAATTTATCTTCAAAATACGTAGTTTTGCTCAGGAATCCGTCTATTTATGCTCGTTTAGGCTTTGTCGCCTAAAAATCTGAAAACCAACAAAACGGGCGTATGTAACGAAGATTCGTATCGAAAATGTAAATCTAATTATGAAATGTATGCGAAAATGACACTAAAACCTAACCTAAAATCGATACACTTTACGTGTTATCATCTAACAATCAATCCCACACCAATGTTTGGTAGCAATCTTTCTTGGATCAACAACAAACGAATTAGCTCGAACCTACAACAACGAGAAAATCGATGACCAAACAAAAGTATCCGTTCTTGATATGCATTTGATCGTTGGTCGATTCTTTTGGCATCGATTTTCTCGTTGTTGTAGGTTCTAGCTAGTTCATCGTTGTTGTAGGTTCGAGCTAATTCATTCAATAATAACATGTCATCCAAAATGTATGGCGATCTATGTTATATCGAATTGAGGGTCAAGACCCTTGTCGATGCCATCTAATACTGCAGAAGTAACCATTTCATTTCAGTCGAACATAAGAGAAAAATTCTTAAACAAATTCGTGTTATATCTGAAAATGCTCTACAAAGAAACGTGGCTGGAAATCGTAAAGGTTGATATCAGCTGCAATGGATAATAAATCTTCTCCAACACCTATTACAAAGGGGGATAACCTAATACAATAAAACCTTTAGCTTTGTTAAGAAATTATATTGCATCCTCCTGCTCTTGTTGGCTTCTCCAACATTGCATCTTTCTATAATCCATGCACAATCACTAAATATAAGAGGATTCAATCTAACTTCTCCTATGCATCACGAAGAATAAAAATGAAAAAACTTACCATAGATCGAGTGACTTTAGAAATCTATCATTGACAAATGTATCTTGTAAAAAACCCTCCGCCTTACTCGTATCAGTCGCTGCTTTCGCCTGCTTGACCCATGATTATCAATTGGAATGTTTTTCCGAAGGACCGCGAGTCGCCGGAAGTTAAATCGCCGGAATCATTAACACATATCATTTTACCTGCACGACCGACGAATACCATCTCCCATTAGTCAATCCCTTCACCTGCTCGACCCACTAATATCGGCCGAAATGATTACTCGAAGAACCACGGGTCATCGGGAGTTGAATTGGCCGAAATCGGTCTCCTAGTCGTTTTTATAAACTCTTGGATCTTTCTCATTTTATAAAAAATCTCAGCATTTATACATTTTTTAAAATTATTATGAACTCTTGTAAAATATCCGAAATCGGCTGCACATTTTTATAAACTCTTGGATCTTTTTCATTTGTAAAATATCTCAAGCATTTATGCATTTTTATAAATTATTAAAAAGAATGCATGGAATTAGGTTATATATCTTTGCTAAATGTTTTGTATATTTTTATTTCAAGTTGTTGTAAATGTTCACATTATTAAATAGGGGGATGGAAAATAAATCAAGAAATTAAGAGCCAAGTGTTTGACATATATAAGCATCTCTCCACATGCGGCTTTGGGATTCAGAAGCTCGTATTGTCGTTCCCGAGGTCTCCCCATCTAGTTGTTCAAAAAACCCTCCTTAATTATTGATATGTTCATATAATGTAATTGTTTTTACTTGTATAACTAATTAAATTAATTGTATATATATAATTTGGACCACTGAAAATTCTACGTTATCAAAAGTTGACCAAAACCCTTAAGCAAGGAAACTTTCCATGACCGGGTTTATAATTGGTGAATAACATATGACTCTAATTTATATAATATCGGGATTATAAAATATCTCTATCTTTCGAACTCGATATAGATCTGCAACATAATTCAAAAAGTTACAATTAAAATATGTATTAAAAATGAATATTTTTCCACCATATCTTAAAATAATTTATGAACATGGATATGATTAATACAATCATGGCTATCTTTATATTTTATTTTTTCTTTAGATAAAATCGCATTAAAATATGAATTTCTTTTAAAAGTACCGTAATTGTATTTTATTTTTCATTTTTATTTGAATTATTATGATATTTTATAAAAATACACAAATTATGATAATTATTTTCAATGAAACCATAAACACATACAACTGATATATATTTATAAATTAAGTATAATTTATTAATTATTTTGAAAGTAATATAATAATTTGTGATACATGATGTGGAAAATCAGAGATTCATCGTTATCAACTATACTATCGAGCACGTCCTAATGATCTTTGTCTCCAACAACATTCCCTTTAAAATTTTTTATAACTAACCCAGAAAACTAAAACATAGAAGATGATCTATATAACAATTTATTTTTCTATTATTGATAATTTTAGTATATTGTAATTCCAACGAATTAAAATCATGAATTTGAAGGTAAACTTAACACAATATATAATGCATGTCGACAATAGGTTATGCAAAAATAAAGATATATATATATATATAATGCATGTATGGAATTCCATACATTATTTTATATGATTAGTTATTGAAATTTGAACAGCTAGATTGTTTGGTGGTGCATCATGCATGTGTTTATGTGACCAGAATCCTCCTTTTTCATTAAAATAATTAGAGCTGCATGATTGAAGCCATTTAATTGGGTTATATACCTTAGATATCTTTTATTATTATGAAGAAAAACAAATCTACGTTATGAATAATTATTTTATTGCCCATGCATGTACATGAAAGATTAATATAAACTATCTTGTAGATGATATCTTAAATGCAAAGAAAACCACATCAACTCGAGATCTCATTGCAATTATATATATATATATATATATATATACAATATTTGATATTATTTTAAAATAGTATGCTCATATTTGGATAAAAACATACACAAATCAAATCAATAATAACCAAGCAAATATATCAAAACACCAAAATTCGAGTTGTTATGATGGAAAGATGAGATATTTATAATATATTGCATTGAACCGTTGATATATATTACTTTATCATACTTGATTACATACAAAACCCTAAACTAATTAATGGAAACCAAGCAAAATATAAAGAGAATTCTCCGTTGTCGCGAACGAAAGATTATATATTTATAACACTATTTCTATTTATCTGAAAAAATATCATAAAATCGATAAAAAAAACTCCCCTAAATGTAATAGCCTAGTCCAAGCAAATACATCGTTATTTATTTATTTATACTTACGGATCATTAACAATTATGATGGTATAATGATTTTATTATAATACATCTAAAAATTTCAAGTACAAAGATAACATATAATTATGGAAAAGAAAGGATTATAATATAAAATTAAAATATTAGGCTTTGATTGGTTGTCGAGGTAAAGTAGCAGGATCAAGGGGATTTGATTCGATAAATAATTTGATGGAAAAATTTTAATAATTATAATATAATTAATAAATTAAGAAAAATGAGAGGAAAAAAAAGGAAACGTAACGTAAGAGACAGAGTGTGAAGGCATGTGGAGAAAATCTACAGTAGATATCGGAATACTCTCTCCACTATGTTCTGTCTTTTTGGTGTTTTGCAACTCTTAATTACTCATCAAATCACATCTAATCTTAAACATAATCCCTTGTTTTAATCTATATTTTAATACAACTTCTCTTCCTCTCCTCCATAATCATTGTGATTAACATTATCAATTATTCTGTTTTTTATTTTAAAATGTCATACATACATATATATATAATCCATGTATTTAACATTTCTACGTGTGTAAATCTCTATATTCGTATTTATCTTTTCTCTTTGGACCACCAGGATTAGATGGTTTGCATTCTTTTTATAAACATATGATTTACAGTTGTTTATATATATAATAAATTATTAGTACATATATATCATGTTTTTTTGTGATTATTGTATATCAAGACATTTTTTTTTTGCGTTCTTACTTTCCATTTGTTCATAGGATTCGGGAAATACACTTTTTTATTCTTATTTTTTATTAATATTAAGTAATTGGTGTGTATTTACTATGAAATCTATAAAAATCTGAAACAATTTTTCGAAATATTGGGATGAATTTACAACGAATTGTAATGGAAAATCCGAAACAATTTTCACACAAATTTAGTCATAAAATTTGCATTATAATATTGTCTGAAAATGCGACAAGTATAAAATGCAAACTTGCTCATTTGCAAGAAAAAAAATTCAATCAATCTCCCATCTTCATGGGTTCATCCGTACGTATGTCATGTAAATTTGTGTATTTTTTTGGGATGTGAGTATATTTGATGGTTTATATATGTCAAAAAAGTTTGAGAATAGATGGATATTACGTCTTAAAATATAACATTAAAATATGTATATGTGATTATGTATGTGCACTGATATATATATATATATATATATATATTTTGGTTTATATGTTTGTATACATGGTTATCTGTCTTGTACACGTTTAGGTATGTTGCACATTGAATATTTTTCATATTGAATCATAAGTTGAGTTGAGAGATAGATGATGAACATTCAACCTTGCGAACAAAATCCAATAAAACTAAATGAATACAATGAAACAGGTGATTTTGGCGTCTTTCTCTCTCTTCACGCTACAGTAAAGGCGATTGCTCGACCTTGTCCCTACGTGCTTCACCGCCGGTCGGCCCCTGTCGGCCGGTCTTTCCGCCAAAAACCATGTTGCCTCGTACCAGATCCCACTCTGCCCCCTTCACCTACCCCTTCATCGTTGGCTCTCCTCCCTCACCAAACCCAAAACCCTAAATCGGTTGCTTCCCCCCTCATTCTCTCGCCGCTTCTTCACCTTCACCCTCCTGCACCACCATCCCCCTCCACTGAATTTCTCCAGGAATTCCCCCCACTATGCCACCCTGGAGAGCCCAGCTCCGTCCGATGCTGGCCCCCTAGCCCCAACACGACTTTGAAATTCTTTTTCCGGAATCTCAGGTAAACCTCTGCCAAAGAGCTCCTCCCTATTTCCGATCCGTCGAGCAGTCTCTGGTTCCTTCTCCTCCGGTCCTGGGTCCCCCGTCCAAGCCTGTTTCATCTCCCCCTCCATCAGGCTCTCTGCCCAGGCTAGGGTCGTCTTCAAGTCCTGTGAAGCCAGCCCCTTCTACTTGGAGCAGTCGCCTGCAAGGTTCAATCAGCTCTCTTTCTCGGATAGGCACTCCAAGGATCCACAGCTCGGGGTTGCCTTTCGTACATATCCCCAACGAATCTATCATTTCCGCTAAATCTGAGTGGTCAGAATTCATCCTCGGGAGGTTCTTCGGGTTGCCCCCTCCAATGAGCCGAATAATTGGGATTGTGAACAGCATCTGGAGGTTAAACGGGAAAGATACATCTCCTTCTGCACGGATTAGATTTCATGATATTGGTGAAGGTTCGTTCCTTTTTAGGATCATTGATCCCCAAACAAGAGAAAGAGTGCTATTGAGACGCCTCTGGTTCATAGTTGGGAGTGCGATGCCTACCTCGGAGTGGTCTCCTGATTCTCAACTGGTGAAACCATCACTATCCTCAGTATCGACATGGGTGGTCTTTAGGAACATCCCACATAAATTGCTAAACAGAGATAGCCTAAGTAGGCTGGCATCAGTAATAGGGGCTCCTCTCTACATGGATCCATGAACAGAGAACAAAGAAGAGCTTGATGCTGCTTGCATATTTGTGGATGTCAACCTCCAGGCAACACCTCCCAACCAGCTGATAGTTGGGCTTGATGACGGGTCCGAACACAAAGTTGATATTAGTTATGAATGGCTTCCTCCCAAATGTGAGACTTGCGGGTTACTGGGACAGGGTAAACCTCGTTGCCCCTCTCGGCCTTCGGCTTCTCACCCCTTTGTGCCCCTCCAACAACAGCCTGCTCCTCCACCGAGTTCTGAGTGGATCCAAGTGAGGAAGAAGAATGTGGGATCTAAAAATCATGAGGCTTCTCAGGATACCCATATCTCTCAGCTAGCCACAAAGGAACTCTCTGTAGAGGAGCGCCCTCCTCATGAGGAGAGAGGAGCCTCCCCTCACGTCCACGAGCCAGCCCCATCTGCTGAGGAGAGGATCGAGGGCGCCACTGTGACATCCCTAGGGACTAGAAAGGAAAATTCGCTGTATTTGACTGTTGTGAAGAGGAATGAAGCGGCAAATGACCAAGTAGAAGCAGTGATGACCGAGACTGATTCGCCTTTTAGGGTCATTGAGGAACATGCTTGTCTGAACCTTAGTGACAAGGTGCACCCAACTCCGCTTTCAAGTTCTCAGTCTGCACATAAGGAAACTACCAAGAAGAAATCTAAAGGAGGCCGTAAGGCTTCCTCGTCAAAGGCCAAGTAACACATTCAACCCCCCAATGATTTTTGTTTGGAATACTAGAGGCCTCAATAATTTTAGTAAAAGGGTCTCAATCCGTAGATGGATTTTGGAATGTGGCGCGAAGTTTGGCGCCCTTTTGGAGACACACATACAGCAGCCAAATGAGAGACGTATTTCTGCAGCTATTCCCGCGGGATGGAAGTTCAGATGCAATCACAGTGAGCACTTCTCGGGTCATATATGGATTGTATGGGATCCTCGGGTCCAGATTATCTTATACCATCAATCCGCATAGGCTGTTACCTGCGGAGTCTCTGTGGAAGGTTTGGATCACTCTCTTACATGGACTTTTGTTTATGGTTTTAATGATCCTATTGACAGGAGGCCGCTCTGGGAAAACATTCGTCAGCTAGCTGTTTATCCCCTCCTTAGCAATAGACCGTGGCTTGTGGTTGGGGATTTCAATCAAATTCTTCACCCCTACCAGCACTCTCGATTTCCATCCTTCATCCCCCCTAGAGTTGGAATTGAGGAGTTTGCTAATTGCCTTCAGGACGTAAAGTTATTCGAAATGGAATCTCGTGGTGTTCAGTTTTCCTGGCACAATTGCAATGTAAATTATCACAAACTGACAAAGATTGATTACTGCTTGATTAATGAGGTCTGGCTCTCCTTGTTTCCTTCGGCTTTTTTAGATTTTCTCCCGCCCATACTCTCAGATCATTCTCCATGCCTCATTACCTTCCCTTTACGATGGATGTCCCCTAGAAAGCCATTCAAATTCTTCAACCATACGGCTTCCCACCCTAGTTTCCTGCAGGTAGTCTCGGATGGTTGGGCTTCTTCACAGGTCCTCAGATTAAAGCAATTTCAGCTCTGTTGCAAATTAAAAGGCCTTAAGTTCTCGTTGCGGTCACTGAACATGGAGTTTTATAGTGGAATCTCTGAGAGGGTTAAGCAGGCAGGCTCTCTTGTTGAAGCACAATAGTCCAGGTTGTTCTCTGACCCCAATCCTGAAAATGTAAGGATTGAACACATACCTAAGGAAGAATGGAATTCCTTGATAGTTGCGAAAGAGAAGTTCTTGAAGCAGAAATCTAGGGTTCGTTGGCTCAGAGTAGGTGACCGTAACTCCTCCTTTTTCTATAGGATGGTCTCGGCTAGAACATCTAGGAATGCAATCGATTTCTTTGAAAAGGAGGATGGTTCTAGAGTTTCACTACCTAAGGAGAAGAAACAGCCTTCTCATGAATTTTTCAAGAATATAATAGGGTCACCCCCTACTTCTTTTCGGGCTCCGTCAATTACCTCCATCCAATCCATAATCAGATTTCGTTGCAATCAGGCACAGAAAGATGTTCTCTCGGGCATTCCCTCTACAGAAGAAATCAAGATAATTATATGGTCTATGCCAAATAATAAGGCTCCGGGTCCAAATGGCTATACAAAAGAGTTTTTTGTCGCTGCTTGGGATGTGGTGGGGGCTGACTTGATCTCGACGGTTAGAGAGTTTTTCCTCAAAGGCCGTCTCTTAAAGCAGCTAAACTCAACCGTAATAACGCTAGTTCCAAAGGTTCCGAGCGCAGTCAAGCTCACAGATTTCAGGCCAATTAGCTGCTGTAACTTCATATATAAAATAATCTCTAAACTGTTAGCCAACAGGCTCAAGAACTTACTCCCGTTATGCATCTCAAGGAATCAAACGGCTTTCATCAAGGGGAGACATCTGATTGAAAATGTTTTACTTGCTTCGGATATGATTCGTGGGCTCAATGCACCTTCAGGTATCCGGGGTGCAGTTCTGAAAGTGGACTTCCGTAAAGCTTTTGATACGATATGTTGGGATTAAATCAGAGTTGTACTTGAGGCTTTGGGATTTCCTGTCATTTACGTGGGCTGGATTATGGAGTGTATTTCCTCTTCTAGATTCTCAGTTGCTATTAATGGTGATCTATCAAGACCTTTTGACGGGAAGAGAGGGCTGAGGCAAGGTGACCCTCTTTCACCTTATCTCTTTGTCCTATGTTTGGAGCTCCTCTCGGCTTCTTTGAACAAGGCAATGCAGGACAAACTCATTGGTCACTTTCCGAGATGTGCCTCCCTTCTCATTTCTCACCTTGCTTTTGCGGACGACCTCTTAATTCTCTGAGATGGTTCCTCTCAGTCTATGGCAAACATTATGCACATTCTGGGTGAATTCGAACTCTCCTCAGGCCTAGCAATCAATCCTCAGAAATCAGAGGTATTCTTCGGTGGTTTTGATGATGCCAATGTCGAGCAAATCCTCCGGCAGACAGGTTTCTGTTTAGTCTCTCTCCCTGTCCGTTATCTTGGTTTACCCCTAAGTCCTCTAAGGCCCTCTAAAGAGGATTACAGACCGTTGCTAGATAAAATTCAGGGAAGGTTTGTGGCTTGGACGACAAAATTTCTCTCTTTTGCAGGGAAAATTCAGCTTATCTCCACGGTGGTTTATGGGGTGGTGAATTTCCTTGCGTGGGCATTTCCCCTCACCAAATGGTTTCTTAAAGAGGTGGACTCAAAGTGCTCACATTTCCTCTGCAGCAATTCGGCAGATTCTCGGGCAGCCCTTCGTGTTGCTTGAAGGGATATTTGTTCTCCAAAATGTGAAGGTGGGTTGGGCATCAGAAGCTTGGAGAAGTTCTCTAAGATTTTTCATCTTAAATTGATATGGATGATCTTTAATAGGGCTTCTTCCCTTTAGGTGACTTGGTTGCATCATAATTTTTTCAAGAAGAAGGGGTTCTGGGAGGTTAACCTAGCATCTACTCTCTCTTGGAACCTTAGAAGACTACTGAGGCTCAGACCGTTGGTGAGTAACCTCTTAAGATACGAGGTTGGTGATGGGAATACAACATCCTTTTGGCACGATACCTAGACACCATTTGGAGCTTTGAAGCTATTCCTAGGCGATGGCGGTCCTAGAAGGCTGAGGATCCCCCTATCTGCAAAGGTCTCCGAAGCTCTTGAAGGCGATATGTGGAGGTTCCCAGGGGCAAGGACTGACGCTGATTTGGAAGTCCAGCTTCACCTTGTTTCCGGGGCCATTCCATCTCCTTCTCGTGGTCCGGATAGGTTTGTATGAAAACAGAAAAATTTAGACTTCCAAGTTGTTTTCTCGACCAAACAAACATGGGAATTAACGCGGGAACGAAGACAGAGGGTGTCGTGGGCTGAAGGTGTTTGGTTCAAGAGTGCTATTCCTCGCCAATCTTTTATCTTATGGCTCGCAATTAAAGAGAGACTAGCTACTAAAGATCGGCTCTTTTCCTGGGGTTTGGCAGCTGAGGGACTCTGTCCCCTCTGTGGATTACTTCCGGAGACGCACAATCACCTATTCTTCACGTGTGCCTTCAGTCTCGAACTTTGGGCACATCCAGCAGAGATGATGCTAGGCTCGGTTCCGCCATCGCTGATGGCCGCCTTGACTGTGGATCCATCTAGCGCGGGCAACCTTTCTTCACATGCCCTTATTGAATTGTATAAACTCACTCTTCAATCTATTGTGTATTTGATTTGGGCAGAAAGGAATCTTAGAATTTTCGGCAACGAGAGCTCTACTAGTGAAGTCTTAAGGGCTCGGCTTGACAGGTTGATGTGTGACCGGATTCTAGCATTGTATGAATCGCACAGGCCTTCTCCTTGCAGAATATCACTTGCGGATTGGTTTCGGACCTACAGGTCTTACTCAATCTCTCATTAAAGAAGTGAAGACAGGTCTTCTCGTCCTGATGGTTGTTGTGTAGTTGATTCTCTTAGTCCTTCTGAGTTATATTATTTCTTGACGTATCTCTTGGCTGTTAAGTGTGTCTTGGGTTGGTCTGATCTATCATTGGGGTAATTCTCTTGGCCTTTATTTTTGGGTTAATGACATTGTAACTGGATATCCAGTGGTCCTGATATGTACTTTTTCTATTTCTTAATATATTTACATTTTAACAAAAAAAACTAAATGAATACAATATTTAACGAGTCTGAATATAGTTGTGATTATTCGATGTATTTTTTTATACATCAAATTTGATAGACGAGTTTAGTATGTATTATATGGATTGAGACTAAAAAGATTACAAAAAAATCAAATTGAAACCACACCCTTCATACTGTTGGATCAAAAAGCTCTATTTGCTCTATTTGTTTTAGAAAACTCTTGTTCTCTTCAGCAAAAGCAAATGGCTTTTAAATAGCCTTACAACTAAAGAACAGAAAAGACTAGTGGACTACTAAAAAAGATGCAACTAACTACCACAAACTTAGAGACCGAGAGACTCGGTCATTATTGAACAAAAATTGAAATAAAAGACTAAAAAACATAAACTAATTGACTCCACCTTTTCCTGATTTCTCGTGACAATTTGCTCCAACAAAACCCTCCCTATACGAAACTTTTTCACAAGTTTAGCTTATCTTCAACTGAGCAAATCCCAATCTTGCTCCTCATCTTCTCGAACACTTCTCTCTTCAATGGTTTCGTAAAGATATCTGCAGCTTGTTCTCCTGAACCACAATTCTCCAAACTGATTTCTCCATCATTAACTAGATCTCGCAGAAAGTGAAACCTTACTCCAATGTGCTTGCACCTTCCATGGAATACAGGGTTTTTGGACAGTTTGATTGTCAATGTATTGTCACAGAAGATGACAGTGCCTCCATCTACCTTATGCCCCAACTCCTTTAAAATACGCTTGAACCAAATAGCTTGACAGACACAGATTGAGACTGCCACATACTCTGCTTCAGTTGTGGATAAAGCGACTATCGGCTGCTTCTTTGAACACCAAGCTACAGCTGCATTATCCATAAGAAAAACATAGCCTGAAGTGATTTTTCTGCTATCAATATCCTCTGAAAAATCGTTGTCAGTGTATACGGACAACTGTCATATTCCTCCTATGTGGTACCAGATATCGAAATCAGATGTTCCCTTCAAGTAACGTAACACATTCTTTGTTGCCTGTAGATGTGTCTTCGTTGGACTTCACATAAACCGACTTAACAGAGTTACTGAGAATTGCAGACCACGTCGTGTGTTGGTGATATACATTAGACTTCCTATCATCTACTTGTAGAGTGTCTCATCCACCTTTTCTCCTTCTTTATCCATGTCAATCTTCTCTCCTAGCACCATCGGATTGTATACAGCATTGCAATTCTCCATTTCAAAACATTTGAGAATTTCCTGAGCATACTTAGCTTGTGAGATGTGAATTCCCTTTGACATTTGCAACACTTCAATCCCTAAAAAAATACCTCATCTTTCCTAGATCTGTCATATCAAATTCTTTTTGTATGGATCTTTTAAACTCCATCATCATCGAAAGATTACTCCCTGTGTAAATGAGGTCATCGACATAAACACTAACAATCAAGTTGTTACCTTGATTGTTGACCTTAAGAAACAAGGTTTCTTCATTCTGAGACTTCATGAATCCAGATCGTAGGAAGTATTCTTCCATACGGCTAAACCAGGCCCTTGGAGCTTGTTTTAAGTCGTACAACGCCGTATGAAGTTTGTAAACCTTATCCTCTTCTCCTTCTACCACATACCCTTTTGGTTGTTGAATGTACACATCTTCAGTAAGAAAACCGTGGAGGAAAGCAGACTTTACGTCAAGTTGATATATCTCCCAAGCCTTTTGAGCTGCAGTGGCTAAGATGGTTCGAATAGTATCCATACGAGCAACGGGAGCATACACTTCTATGTAGTGAATTCCTTGTTCTTCAGAGTATCCTTTAGCCACCAATCTTGCTTTGTACTTGCTTATCTCACCATGCTCATTCAATTTTGTCTTGTAAATCCATTTTACACCAATACACTTTGCTTCAGACGGAAGAGAACAGAGCTCCCATGTTTCATTATTCCCGATTGAATTTATCTCTTCAGCCATTGCTTCCTTCCACTTTGGAACCTTTTCTGCCTCTTCAAAATTTGACGAATACGTTGAGTATAATTCAACCATGTTCACCTCGTCTTCTTTCTCATCTCCATGAATGTAATCACCGAGATAACGTGGAGCTCTTTTGATTCGTCCCTCCCTGATTTCTTCATTTTGTACTGCTGGAACTTCTGCTATAGCTTCTGCCGGCTGAATTATCTCATTGTCATCACCCTCATTGTTGTCTTCCTCTTCACTTTCTTCCCACGTACCATCATCACTCCAAGTAAGCTCACCATCGGATTGGGGATCCTTATCTTCTTCCCAATCCAACCTTTATCTTCATCAAAGATTACATCTCTGCTTATCACAATCCTTTTGGTTCTTGGATTATACAATCTGTAGCCTTTTGATTCTTCGGAGAAGCCGAGTAGTACACACGTTGAGCTTTTGTCGTCCAACTTTCCTCTGTTCTGGTCTGAGACATGTACATGAGCTATACAACCCCACACTCTGAAATGTTCCACGCTTGGTTTTATCCCACTCCATGCTTCTTGTGGAGTTAGATCTTTGAAAGCAAGAGTAAGGCATCTATTAAGGACATAGAAAGTCCAACTTACAGCTTCTATCCAGAAGATCTTAGGCACCTTCTTAGTTGATAACATAGACCTGACCATATTCATGACTGTACGGTTCTTTCTTTCCGTGATATCGTTCTATTGAGGAGTGTAAGCCGTTGTTAGCTGCCTTCGAATCCCTTGTTCTTTGCAATAGTTGCTGAACTCATGAGATGTATATTCTCCACCTATGTCTGTCCTCAAGCCTTTAATGTTCTTCCCACTTTCAGTTTCCACCTTCTTCTTGAAAAGCTTGAATTGGTTATAGGCTTCTGACTTCTCATTCAATAGATAAATCCATGCTTTCCGGCTGTAATCATCTATAAAGCATAAGATATACCGTTTCCCGCTGCTGGATGTAAGACTTATGGGTCTGCATATGTCCGAGTGAATTAGTTCCAATGTCTCTTTGGCTCTCCATGTACTTCTTTTAGGAATGGGGTTTCTTGGTTGCTTCCCTACCAGATAGTTTAAACAAGTGAAGTCTTGAGTCTCAAAAACAGGAAGCCCACGTACCATGTTCTTGCTCTATAGTGTTCTCATTCCTCGATTACTCAAGTGTCCATAACGTTCATGCCATAGTCTTGGCATGTCCCATGATGATATCTCAAGACATTTGGGTTCTCCTATTTTGAAACGGCCAATGCTTTGATCTACCAATATAAACATTCGGTTTGAGCTCATTCTGCTTTCAGCTATTAGACCTTTATCATCATGATAAATCTTGCAAACTCCCTTCTTAATGATGATACTGATCATCTGCTCTTGAAGTTGTCCCAAACTCAAGAGATTGTTTTTGAGCTCCGGTATGTAGTACATATCGCTGATCACATATACTTCATTATTCAACACCAACTTCAGACTTCCTTTCCCCATGACTTCCATCCTCTTGTTATTTCCCAGCTTGACCCTGTGTTTGAATTTCTCATTCAACATTGTGAACAACTCTTTGTCTCCACTCATGTGATTTGAACACCCTGAATCAAGAAACCAAACCCTCCTTCTTTGGCTTTCTTGTGTTTCTGAACTCATTTTTAATGAGTATTCTTCAACCTCATTTTAATCTCATTCTTCCTCTTCTACATAAGCCATTAGCAACATCTCTTCATGTTATTCAAAATCAGCATAATTGGCTTCTTCTTCCCATTTTGGACATTCATTTTTGAAATGTCCAAGGCGGTGACATTTGTAGCACTCCACTGTGCTTTTGTTAAAGGACGTTCTCCTTCGGCCACATCCTTTTCCTCTTCCTCTTCCTGCGTATCCTCTTCCTCCGAGTCCACTTCCTCTTCCATTAGTGACTTTCAGAACCTGATCTTCTTCCTTTTCAGGCTTCTTGAACTTCTGCTCATGTACTACAAGAGAACTCTGCAGCTCATCTAGTGAGATGCTCTCTGTGTCCTTAGACTATTCAATGGACACCACCACGTACATGAACTTCTCACTCTAAGGGTTATGAATATCTTCTCAACAACCTGTGAATCAGTCATTATTTCTCCATTGCTCCTCATTTGGTTTGTGATGGCAAGAACCCGTGTGAAGTATTCCTCAATACCTTCGGATTCTTTCATCTCCTACATATCAAAATATCTTCTCAATTTCTGCAGAAACGATCTCTTAACTCGGGCATTTCCACCAAACTTTGTGTTCATCGAATCCCAAATGATCTTGGAGGTTCTTCTATCCAGGATATGTTCAAACGTCACACGATCAATGCTTTGGTACATGTAATGTTTGACCTTGTGATCGTTTGTTATGTTGCTTTCAAGCTGAAGAGTTTGTTCAGACGTTAGAGTCGTCGTGTTGACAGGTTCCTCCACTCCAGTTTCGATCAAGTTTCATAGACCTTTGGCCCGAAAGAAGTTTTCCATGACTTCCCTCCAATGGTCCCAATGGCCATCAAATTGTGGCAACTTCATCTTGTCGTCTCCCATCTCTCACTCGTGTTTTCTGAAGCTACGACTTTTTTTGTACAGGGCTCTGATACCACTTTGTTGGATCAAAAAACTCTGTTTGCTCTGATTGTTCTGGAAAACTCTTGTTCTCTTCAGTAAAAGCAAATGGCTCTTAAATAGCCTTACAACTAAAGAACATAAAAGACTAAAAAAGATGCAACTAACTACCATAAATTTAAAGGCCGAGAGACTCGGTCATTATTGAACAAAGACTCAAATAAAAGACTAAAAAACATAAAATAATTTACTCTATGTTCTTTTGATTTCTCGTGACCATTTGCTCCAACACATACTATATTTTTGTATAATTACCAACAAAATACAACTACATTTTTACCTTTCTCGTTTGTTAGTAGCGTTAATAAAAATCAGTGACGTTTTCATCTTATTGGATACTAAAATCAGAACCAAAACAAAGTTCGATTTGAGTTTAACAATTGAAGTTTGAAGTTGCCAAGCCCCTTGAACAAAAAAGTATATATATTTAAGTGTCTATATATATATATATTGTGTGTATAATTTTTTTATTGTGTATGAATGTAACATTTATGTGTCATAATTTAAAGAATTTATAAATTTACTTTCAAATTCATTTTTTATTTTTACTGGGAGGAAGAATAACCAATAAAATCTGTTGAAAATTTTAAAATTTTTAAAAATTCGATTAACCTATTAAAATTTCAGTCGTAACTTTTTGACAAAATATGTCGAACACCAACACATTTCCATTAAAAAAATTGAGTTTTAAGATGACTTATTTTAAATGGTAATAAAAAATGACTAATAATTTTTATTTAAATAAAATAAAAATGGTTTAAATTTGAATAATTAATTCGAATGATGATGATGGTGGTATGATGATGATGGTGGTGGTGGACCATTAATTGAGATGTAACAACAAGCTAATGAATCGCAACCCATTAGGTATTGACATTATATTCCCACACGAACACACGCATGTTTGCATAATCTCTTAAAGGTTATTTGATATTATTCATAGTTACATTTGCTATGTATTATTTTTATTTTCCCGATGGTGTTCTTTTTAATATATAATTGTCAAGAAATAGTTATTAATTTGAATATAAAATAATAAACATCCAACATAAATTAAATAAATTAATGGATTGATATTCGCGTCATCACTAAGAAAGAATATTCACTCGTCAGCATCTGACCTACCACGTGGCACACACCTGTTAGTCTGGTTTTTCCTCACAATATAAATATCCTTTTATTTTTTGTGCATGTTTGTACATACAAATATATAAGTATATATATATTGTATATTTTAGTTATCTCAAGGCTAAGAGACATGCCCAAGTCTCACATGAATCACGACACCGGCTTCGAACACTTATATTTTTGTCCAATATTAAACTAAATATTATTTCTATATACAGTTTTGACTTTTCTCTGATGTAGCTATTATAAGTAAAATATAACTGATTCCGGAATTAATTCACGGAAAAATTATAAAAACAAAAATTTTGAAAACCATGTGATTAAAAACGAATCATAAAATTCAAGGTTTTACGTAGGAAGATGAGTTAAATGAACTACTGAATTGAATAGATATATTAAAATATATAATGTTAATCTATATTTTTTTGTCTTTTACATAAATATGTTTATTATATATAGATTAGATTAATAAAATTTCTGAGTTCATGGTTAATCTTTCATGATTTCTTGATCAATATGTATATATTTATTGTACTGTTAGTAAAATATATAAAAATTAAACAAAGTATGTTTGATATGTCAATTTTTAGTATATTAAATAGATTGAATGAATTATAAGATATATAACATAACATACAAAATATAAATCATTAAATTAAGTTATTTACTTAATGTTATGTAATGATGGTTTTTCACCATATAATGACTATGATAAATAACATTTTTTGTTGCATGTAATTGTATCACCATAGAAAAAGAATTCTTGTGCTTAGTATTCTTTTATCTCATCTGAATCATTTGAAAAAAGTTATGATATATATCTACAATCTATTTATTGATGAATTGATTATTTATGAAACATGTTATTAAAACATATGATGTTTAAAGGAAACAAAATTTCCACTTGAAAATTTTATTGCTATAGACAATACACAATTTTTCATTATGGCATGTTGCCTTGTTGGAATACACAAAAACATATTCCTTATCATTCAACTGATTCTTATAAGTTTGTCATCGTTTCGATTTTCGATGTTCACGATCTTCTCCATATTCAGTTTATTCTTGTAAGTTTGTCATCGTTTTGGTTGTTGATATAAGATATGCATAGCTGTTTACATGAATTGTGTCTCCTAGTTTCGTAAAATTTTCTTTAAAAAATGTTTCTTGTCTTTGCTAAATACATATTCATAAGGAATAAATCTTCTATAACAATCAAATCAATATGATATCTTCTCATGTACGACGCAAAATAAATCAACATCTTCCATGCAATATGGACATATGAATTTCATGTGAACGCTTGATCTAGACAATATTCCATACACAAAATGTCGCTAATTTCCATAACAACACTTGTTTCAATGTGAAGTATTATTTTGTACTTACGTCGCATGTAAGAATTTCTTTGTTCTATGAATCTCTCAATTTGTGAATCATGGATGAAGGAAGATATCAAAAATTTTCTTTTGATGTTTTGGTCTTGGAATCAACAAAATTAGAAATGTAACTTTTCTTTTCAAACACATCTCAAAGGTAAATTATATGGAGATCAAATCAAAGGCCATATATAAAATTGATTTCTAGATTGTCCATATGGACTAAAACCACCGCTGCAAACAATATGTTGATTACAATACTCATGTATTTGTATCTTTTTCACGGACATAACATTGTCTCGTGTTCTTGACACAAAGGTTGTGTCGAAGCAAAAGTAATAATTTGTTCCAATCCGAGTAAGAATTCTTGTGTAACTTCTTTTATTACTGGATTTTTTCTTTTATACATTCACTCTCTTGACCTATATATACATTTCTATTTGAAGAGAATTATATTGTTTGAGAGTACATTTATACTTGAATTGGTGATGATAGAAAACCTATCTTATTTTATAACTAATAATTTTTTCGTTGGGTATTTGTTGAAAATAGCAACGAATATGTGTTGAGATGCAACAATCGAAATGGTCTAACGGTTTTATCAAAAATTTAAACAAGTCAACGTTCAACCAATTGTATTACCAATAGATACTCGTAAACAATTTCAATTGACATTTCAACGTTTTTTAATAGACGTTTCCAATGGTTTGAAACCACTGATATGCGTCAGCGAGTATATTTTTTGTCGCTCTTTGAAAGGTATTATGCAAATTTAGAATATTTGATACTAGTATATTGTCTTCTGGTATGATAATTTGTTCAATTTTCATGTTGTTAAATTGTAAATATATTCATAAAATTTCAGTTAAGTTCTCTCTAAACCTATCACTTTTTTTTTCTGTTTGTTTTCTTTTGGAATAATTGTCTAAGATATTAAATAACTAATGTTTTGTGTTATAACTGTGAAGAAACATCAAAAGCATTTTTATATGAACCTGAGACCTCGATTCTCTGTTAGGCTTCGGTGGTGGAAAAGGTTTAAAACCCCTAGACAACCTGTAGAGAAAACCTTAGGTTCTAAGTGCCTAAGACCATCACTAAACTCGGTCTAAGATCCCTAAAATGCCACAAACACTCGTGGTTAAGTGTTTGATAAGTCAAGCTAACGCCATGGACAAGTCAATAAGTTCGAAAGTTAACTCTCAAAGGAACCACAGAGAAGAACTCTCAAGAAAAAATGTTTGAAAACCGATGTTATTCCTCCATGCACGAAAATACAAAGCATAAATAGAGCCTCAAAGGTCTCCTAGAGCTATTTAGGAAAGAAACATCCCAAAATAAAAAGGTATTCTAAAGAGAATAAGAAATATCTAACAAAACAGAAAAATAGTAACTAGTTTTCTTAAAAACGGATAAGGAGACGAGCCAAACAACAACTCTTCCATATCTTCAGCATAGGGCACGAAATGCAGGAGTTATCCAGCTTCTCTTGGGCCATCTAAGACTTAGATTAAAGTGAAAAAAGGCCGGTACAAGCTCTCATCGAATTGGGCTTCAAGAAATATGACTTGTGGTGCGAGAAAGACTTAAACGAATGAATTCAGTTTATTCTTCAATTCTTTAGCCCTTGACGAGTTACAGGGCCTTGAATAAGCTTTTATGATCAGCCGCATGTCTATGATATCTTTCTTGGTCCAAGTCACAAGCCAAATGCTTATTGTTTGGCTCGTCATTGAATCTATCCGAATTTGTCTAAATCTGCTCATAATCCTATTCTTCGTGTTCCCCGTGTTCCTATAGACCTTTTCCTAGCTTGCTTATGATGTCCTTATCATTCTCCCCTTCTTAAAAAGGATTTTTCGTCAAATCAGCTTCATCTACTTCAAATCGAGTGAAGCCAACCACATTAAATATAGCATTCACATTAAACTCACGTGGAAGCTCGATCTTGTAGGCATTGTTGTTCATCCTTTCAAGTACACAGCATGGTCCTTCTCCTCGTGGCATCAATTTGGATTTTCTATGGTTTGGGAACCTTTCTTTCCGCATGTGAACCCATACCAGATTGTCGGGTTCAAAGATCATCTCCTTATGTCCCTTGTTCGTATGTTTCGCGTAATGCTATGTTTGTTTCTCAATATTCGCCCTTGCCGTCTCGTGGAACTTTCTAACAAACTCAGCCTTCCTTTTACCATCCATATTAGATTGTTGAGACAAAGGTAAATGAGTTAGATCAAGAGGAGTTAAGGGATTAAACCCATAAACAATCTCAAAAGAAAAAAAACTGAGATGCACTATGAACTGCTCGATTATAAGCAAACTCAACAATAGGCAAACAATGTTCTCACGTTTTCAAGTTATTCTTCACAAGGGAGCGAAGCAATACAGAAAATGTCCTATTAACCACTTCAGTTTGGCCATCAGTTTGCGGGTGACTGATCATCTCGTTTTCATACGTATTTCTTGCACGATTTAGGAGACGTTTTTGATACATATGTGATGTTTTACGTATGATTCCGTATCCGTTTTACTTGCTTTCGTGCTTTTCATGTTCTTACAGGTTTTTACGCGTATTTGGACTATTTTGGAGCTAAAGGGACATGCAAGGAGCTAAGGAGCAACTTTGGGGATCATCACGGGACAAACGGGACGAGATTGAGCATGGAGAAGC
>CM071874.1:10924147-10941298 GCA_036759665.1 Gynandropsis gynandra
CACGTAGATGCATGTGTTAGGGGTTAGGAGAAGGACCGAAAGGAGAATTCTAGTCTTGGAAGGTCAGGTTTAGAACAACCGAGGTTAGGCCACGAAAGTAGGGTAACGACGGTTGAGGGTGAACGGGCGAATCACAGAGTTTATGGGTTTAGTTCATGGTGTCAGCCACGAAAGTAGGGGGCAACTTGTCTAGATCACGTGTCTATGCCTCGAGAGAGGGTAGATATCATATTAGGATCATCCGCCTTAGATAGCTTTTAACTGGGATTGCATGATAGATAGGTTGATCGTGTGTTTCGGTAGTCTTGTGGTGAAACCGGTTTCCTAGGACGTTTATCTCATCGTTAGAACCCAAGTAGTTTAGTTATTTTCAGTATTTCATTCCTCATCACTATTCTTTCGTTAGCAAGTTTGATTCGTAGTTCGGGTTTAGGTAGTGTTGCATAGTCTCTGTGGGATCGACACCTAAAATACTACACACGTGCCGTGCACTTGCGGGTAGATTAGGTTATATTTAACTCTGATACGCATCAGTTTGCGGGTGACAAGTTATAGAGAATAACACTTTCGTTCTTAACTTAGCCCATAACGTCTTCAAAACGAAACTCAAGAACCTAGCGTCTCGATCAGAAACTATGGTACTAGGCATTCCATGAAGACACACAACTTCCCTGAAGAACAAATTAGCCACATTTGTAGCATCATCTGTCTTATTAGATGCTATAGAATATGTCATCGTAGAGAATTGATCTACAATCACGAATATAGAATCACATCTAGCCCTAGTTCTAGGTAAACCAAACATAAAATACATAGATATGTGAGTCCAAGGTTCACTAGGAATAGGTAAAGGAGTATACACACCGTGTGGTTGGAGCTTTGATTTGGCTTTCTTGTAAGTCACGCATCTTCCACAGACTCTCTCAACGTCTCTATTCATATGAGGCCAATAGAAGTGTTCCTGCAACATAAATAATGTCTTTGTCACTACAAAGTGACCCATTAGTCCTCCTCCATGAGCATCAGGAACAAGTAAATCACTCATAGAACAATTAGGCACACAAAGTTTGCTTTCACGAAACAAGAAGCCCTCGTGTCTATAGAACTTTCCACTCGCCATCCTTTCACATGATTCATAGGGTTTCTTAAATTCTAGATCAGATTCATAGAAATCTTTGAAGTGTTCAAAACCCAATAATCTAGCATCTAAAGTCGAAATCAATGTGAACCTCCTAGATAATGCATCGGCCACGACATTTTCCGTACCTTGCTTGTCTAGTATCACATATGGGAAGGTCTCGATGTATTCAACCCATTTAGCATGTCTTCTGTTCAGCTTATGTTTACCCTTCAAGTGCTTAAGAGATTCATGATCCGTATGAATCACAAACTCTTTAGGCCACAAGTAGTGTTGCCACGTTTGCAAGACTCTCGCCAACGCGTACATCTCCTTGTCGTATGTAGGGTAGTTAAGCTGAGCTCCACATAATTTCTCACTAAAATATGCTATTTGACATTCTGCTTGCATCATCACATCGCCAACACCTACACCAGAAGCATCACATTCAATTTCAAAAGTCTTTGAGAAGTTTGACAACGCTAGAAGAGGAGGGTTAACAAGCTTCCCTTTTTAGTGTCTTGAATGACTCTTCTCGTGATTCTTCCCACTTGACCCCACGTTTTTCTTGATAATTTCGGTCAAAAGGGATGCTAGGATGCTGAAGTTCTTCACAAAATGTTGATAGAATCCTGCAAGTTCAAGAAAGCTTCGAAATTCTCCTACGGACCTCGGTTTCGACCAATCTTTGATTACGGTGTCTTCTCTTCGTCCACATGATTCCATGCTCAATCACAACAAAACCTAAGAAAACAAGCTGATTAGTGCAGCAATTACACTTCTTAAGGTTTTTGTTGACCTTCTCCTCTCTTAGAACGTGTAAAATCGCTTTAAGGTGTCGTGCATGTTCTTCTAGACCTTTGTTGTAAATTAAGATATCATCAAAATAAACAACAAAAATTCTACCAATAAACCTCCTAAAAATATGATTCATAAGTATCATAAACATGCTAGGGGTATTAGTTAAACCGAAGGGTATAACTAGCCACTTATAGAGTCCATGTTTCTTCTTAAAGGCTGTCTTCCATTCGTGATCTCCTTCATTCGAATTCGATGATAACCACTCTTGAGTTATATCTTAGAGAAGATGTTAAAACCATTTAATTCATCAAGCATAATATCCAATCTAGGAATAGGGTGACGATATTTTATCGTAATGTTGTTCAAGACCCTGCAGCAACACACATACGCCAAGAACCATCTTTCTTGGGTACCAAGATAACTGGTACAGCGCATGGAGACATGCTTTCCCTCATATATCCCTTCTCAATAAGCTCACATAGTCTCCTCCGGATTGGTTATATAGGCTGCCTTATTCGGAATCGTAGCACCGTGAACAAAATCGATATGATGTTCAATTCCCCTGAGTGGTGGCAATTTATTGGGAATGTCATCTGGGAATAAGTCTTCATAAGCCTGCAAAATGTTATAAATAAAGCTAGGCAAAGAAGAGAGTGATTCATGGGTCAGGTATACCTCACGGTACTTGAGAAGTACCAACGAACGAGCAAAAAGCAAGGCTTTCTTAATCTCGCTTGCTCTCATGAAGAAACTCGTGCTCCTCTTCTCCAATGGTTGTTTTTCATTGTTAAGCATTTGGATTCAATCCTCATAGACTTATTTAGGGGTTTGAGGTATTAATCGGATGGCCTTGCCCCTGAAGTTGAAACAATACTTGTTGCTATACCATCATGCTGAGCTTTCACGTCGAATTTCCAAGGTCTCCCAAGCAATATGTGACCAGCTTGCATAGGAACCACGTTACACACCACTTCATCTTCATATTTACCAATCTTAAATGGTATTTTCACTTGGCAGTGCACTTTGGTCTCTCCACTGTCATGAATCCATTGTAGCTTGTATGATTTTGGATGCTTAGTTGTAATAAGCCCCAATTTCTCCACCATTGATGAACTAGCTACATTGGTACAGCTCCCACCATCAATAATAATGCTTCATATTATGTTGTGGATCATCCCTCGCGTATGGAAGATGTTTTCCCGTTGTTCTACTGCATCTTCCTTGGTTTGCAATTTAAGAGCTCTTGGTGACACCAAAAGCTCTCCTCTCAGGGGTGCTTGCTCATGTCCTTCTTCATCAGAATTTAGAGCATCATAATCAGATTCTTCCCCATCATCGCAAATAATCATCGTAATTCGGTTTGGGTAGTCTTGAGGAAAATAATGGCCTACACCGGAGCACTTAAAACACTTGATATCACGATTTCTTGTGTTAGAAGTCTCAGTGGTGCCTCTCTTGGTCTGATTAGGCTCAGTCTGTGTAGTTGTTCGTGCACTAGAACGTTCATCTCGGTGCTTAGAATGCTCATCTCGCACCTAGGGATGATCGATACGTGGTTTTGAGCTTATCTCTATTGTAGCTTGGTCGTTGGCTTGATGACCCAACCCCAAAACTATTTTTCTTGCTCCTTTGTTGGATTTATCGCTCAAACATGATGGCTAGGTTAAGCAATTTTTCCAAATCCATGGAGTGATGAGAATCCACTTGTTCCCGAATGTCTAAATTGAGGCATCCTTGAAACGAGTCCATGGTGGTTCGTATGTCTTCTCGGGTTTGAGTTATGATCATAAGTGTCTCTGTCTCCTTATAATAGTCCTCCACTGATCCAGAACCCTGCACCAAATGTCTCAAAGTATCTCTAATCACTTCATAGAAGTACTCAGCCATATAACGTGTTCTCATGAGAGCCTTCAATGCACGCCATGTCACAACAACCTCTTCTCCATTAAGTCTCCTTGAGTAAACGAGCTGATCCCACCATATAAATGCATGGTTACTGAATTTGTTCGTGGCTAGCCTCATTTGCTTGAATTCGGAGTAGTTATGGCACTCGAACACCAACTCCATCTTCCTTTCCCACTCCAAGTAAGCTTCGGGATCATTTTTCCCTGGAAAGTTAGGAATCTCCATCTTAATGTCACTGATATCATCATCAATATGTTCTCTACCTCTTGGTTCAGGTTATTGATTCGCATGTCATGGTTGAAGAACCACAATCTCCTCGTCTTCATCCTCAGCCTCATATTCACCTCCTTCTCCTTCTTGAGGTGCAATCTCATCTCGTTCAGGTACCATTCAAGGTTGTACAGGTACTCCTCGCATTCGTTGAGGTGCTTGTGTTACCTTTTCAAGTCAATCGAGGCGATCTCCAAGTGATTCATTATTGACGCGAAATATCTTCTAATCTCTCACATCATAGCGTCAAGTTGCATCTGAGTAACTGGTCTATTCGGATTTGCTTGATTATTAGGGTCGTCCACCATGATTTTCTTGCTGCACAAATAACAAGGTTAGATAACAGAGAAAGAACAAAAAATAGGAAGATGAAAAAACCTCACAATCCACTAGAAAAGTGTTTTCACTCAATTTTCACTCAAGCTCTCTTTTCTTCTCGTGTCAGGCCTTCTTCAAGCGAAATAACGAACTTAATGACTCGAATTTGTAGCAATAACACTCAAACTAATCTCACACAAGATATGAGAGTGTAATATGATGACAACACTTAGTAAAAAGTAAAGGAGTTCATTTAGACAAGGATATAAAGCTTTAAGTTCAAACGTAGGCTACTTGGCGAATTTCCAATTGGACAACTAAATAATAGGAAACTAGACAAAATATAAAACTTGCTAATTCCCTTTTGATTAAGCCTTTGTTCCTTTTTTTCCATTTTTCTTTCTTTGTTTTTTTTTTGCGGAATTTATAAAATAATAGACTAAACTTACAATTAAACTCGAGAAAACTAAGAGAAAAAAACGAAATAAAAGATTCAAAACAAGACTCAAAACGAAAAATGAAAAGATGGCCCGTAGAGTAAAACTTAGGTTGTATGCATCTAAGACCCTCACTAAACTCGACCTAAGAACCCTAAACGCAACGAAGACGTCAAACACTCGTGGTTCAGTGTTTAATAAGTCAAGTGAACGCCATTGACAAGCTGATAAGTTCGAAAGTTAGCTCTCAAAGGAACCGCAGAGAAGAACTCTAAAAAAATTATCTGAAAACCGGTGTTACTCCTCCATGCAAGAAAATACAAAGCATAAATAGAGTATCAAAAGTCTCCTAGAACTATTTAGGAAAGAAACATCCCAAAATGAAAGGTAGTCTAGTTTTCCTGAAAACGGATAAGAAAACCAGTCAAATAGTAACTCTTCTATATCTTCAGCATAGGGTACGAAAGATAGGAGTTACTCGGCTTCTTTTGGGCTTTCTAAGACTTGTATTAAAGTGAAAAAATGTCGGTCCAAGCTCTCATCGAATTGGGCTTCAAGAAATATGACTTGTGGTGCGAGAAAGGCTTGAACGAATGAATTTAACATCTTCTTCAATTCCTTAGTCCTTGAACAAGTTATATGACCTTGAATAAGTGTGTCTTGATCAGCCCCACGTTCATGATGTCTTCCTTGGTTCAAATCACATGACAAACGTTCATTATTTTGTTCGTCATTGAATATGTCCGAACTTGTCCAAATCTACTCCGAATATGATTCTTTTTGTTCTCTAAATTCCTGTGGACGTTTTTCTAGCTGACGTATGATGTCCTCATCACTTTTGATTAGTTATGCATAATGTTTTCATTTGTTTGATTTCAACATGATTTGGAAATATGAAACTCGTTTTTCACTACATCGAAAAATTTATATACAAATATAAGTATAAAATTTATCTTTTTAAAAAATAATTAATGCGTTAGACCTATTTGTTTGTGGCCCTTTGAACATCCGAGTCAAGCCCTGGATTACTTTTTGGTGTCGAATAATATGATCACGAACTTTAACTTACGTAGCTTTATTTAATATGTTTAGTGGACTACTATGATTAATTTCCCAACAAATGGCATTGCCAAAATATTATTTTCAATAATCTTTCGATCTATTATTTATGGTTTTTTAGATTTTTTCCCGAAAATAAAGATTTATATATAAAGTAAGAAAATATATTTTACAGTCCATTTAAAAATTAAAATAATTTTTTTGATGTTTTATTTAGGGTTGGACAAAATATTCGAAATATTCATATTGTATTTGTATTCGACCCATATTCGAACCGAAAATTCGAATATTTAGTGGTACAAATACAAATACTAGAAATCAGATATTAGACAAATATAAATACAAATAGTAAAATCAATTATCCGAACTATTTGTATCTGTAAGTACTTAAAAGACAATTTATTTAATATATAGATCTATATTAAATAAATTTATTTAATATACTTACACTACTAGAAAATTCAATATTAGGGACGAAATTTGGGGACTGATATTTCTGTCCCTAAATTTAGGGACGGATTATACACGGATTAGGGACGGAAAATGAAATCCGTCCCGAATCCGTCCCCAATTTTTGGTACCGAAGAGCCGTCTCTAATCCGTCCGTATTTACGGACCAATTAGGGACGAATGAGTAAGGCGTCCCTAAATTGGGTACGGAAATTGCTGTTGTCCCTAAATTGGGGACGGAAATTGTTGTCGTCCCTAAATTGGGGACGGAAATTGCTATCGTCCCTAAATTTAAGGACGACCAGAACATTCATCCCCAATTTAGGGACGACATCTCTTTCCGTCCCTAAATTTGGGGACGGATTTGGGACCGTCCCTAAATTTAGGACTTTAAAAACCATTTTAGGGACGGATTTGGGATGATTTTTCGGAAAATTAATTTCTTCGTCTGTAATCCGTCCCTAATTCGTCTATAAATAATTTATTTAACCCCTCAACCATTGATCCGTTTTTCATAAGCAACTCTCATATTTTTCATCGCATATCTTCTATAGTGTTTGCGATTAAAATGACATCTTCATCAAGATCGAACATTTTCGTTTCTAGACAATGGATGTACAGAAGAATTGATCCAAAATCTCAAAGCGTATCGAAAGAGTTTATAGAAGGCGTCACACAGTTTATGACAATGGCGACGAATCAACAAGTTTACAAAGAAATGAGTACGTTGGTTTGTCCATGCGTCAAATGCAAGAATGAAAAATTTGTTAACGAGAGAACTGTTTGGAAGCATCTTTATTTAAGAGGATTTACTCCAAATTATTTCATGTGGTTATGTCATGGAGAAAATTTTGCACCACGACCTAGTAATGTTGTGGAAAACTTTAGTAGGGGCACTATACATCATGATGAATTTGAGATGTAGAAATGAACCCTTATGTGGAATTGGTGCAAAATGTATTCCGTGAAAGAAACGAAAATATTGAAGAAGATCCGAATGAATAAACAAAAAGTTTTTTTGAAATGCTAGAAAGTGCTAGGAATCCACTTTATGATGGTTGTATGAGTGGTTTATCACAGTTATCTCTGTCTGCATGTTTGATGAATTTGAAGACTGAAAATAATTTGTCTGATAAAATTAATTTTAAAGACCAAATTATAAATAAAAACATAATTAATCTTATTTAATACTCATTATATAATAATATATAGACAAATATACAATATACTAATTATTGGAAGACTAAAATATCAAATACATCAAAATAAATAACATTGTTGAAGCTCTAGTTTGCTCTCAAGATTGAATTTGTAATTCACATGGATTGGATAATGTTATGGAGACATTGCAAGATATCGAAAAAAACATAACTCAGTCAATAGATAACTTTTATGCGATTTTTTAATGGATTGATTTGATAATCTAACAATATTTTTCATTGTTTTAGATGGATTGGTGATATTAATACAAAAACTAAATTTAAATGACTAATATGGAGATGAATGTGAATATTTGGTGTTTCGTTATATTATGTATTTTTGTGTTTTTATTTGATTTGAACTTTAATTTAGATTATATCTGATAATTATTAGTTTTTTATTGATATATTTTTCTTTTATTGGTTCAGATACGGATATGGATATTCGATGGATATTCTTATATCCGACGGATATTCGTATTTACAAATATCCAAATTTACAAATATAAATAATAAATCTAGATATTCATCGAATACAAATATAAATAGTCGAATATTCACGGATATTCGTTATTTGTTCACTTCTAGATAAATAATTAACTTTTTTTAATTTAAATAAATATTTTTTATATAAATTTATTTTTTTATAGATAAAAAATTTAAAATAATACATCAGTTGATACATGCTTCTCATACAAGATGCATCCATTAAATAACCAAGTATTTTATATGAAAAACAAATACTTTTAACCATATTAACAGAATCTCAAAGATATCATACAGTGGAATATTAGGATCTCAATGCCATAACTTGAAAAGAAAGAGAAAATTTCTACCGTTACAAGAATATATTAATTAACATTACAAAAAATAATTATATTAATTAACCCAATAATTAATGAAGTGTATTTGGTAATTGGAGGAGTTCACATGTCTGCATAAGAAATTTGTCTGAGACTGCAAAACATAAAATAATCATAATAATAATATTTTTTTTAAATTAAGGAGATTTTGAGCCACAAATCATGCGTCAAACAGCTCAATTTTTTGTGGGCACTTATTATATATATATATATATACATTGTCGTTATATTTTTCTAAAACACATATATACATAAATATATATATATATATATATATTATAGAGCCGTAGGTTATTTGCTTTGCGTAACAAAAAGTTTTCATTTATATATGTTAGAACAAATAATTTATTTCGGTTGACCCATCAATCCCTAATAACATTGTAAGTGAATCTAGAGAGCAATATTCAATTATAGTAATTTTCGGATAATATGTTGAATAACAAATTATTCTATGATCTCTGTATTTATTGTATTTATTAACGCAACAAGAGAGATAATATATTCACATATAATATACATACATACAAACATATATTTCGATCAAATAAAAAAAAAAGAAGAATTGTATGAGACACAAAAATGATCTGAGAATCAGGACTTTTAGACCTAGAAATATTTATATCTGCATATTTGGCGAAAGTTTAATTGTAAGAAAATATGTAAAAAAATATTTTCTCCGTCCACATGAAAAAGAATGGTTTTGATATGATTATCCCTCCACCCAATAGATATATAATGGATAGATTTTATAGATTTTAACGATAACGTTGTTAAAAAAATACATACATACATTACATAGATTTTAACGATAACGTTGTTAAAAAAAAACTCTTCCACATTGGAAACGAGATCGAATAATTTAAATAAAAAAGAAGGAGATTAATGAATGAAAGGTTACATTTTTGGAATTGAATGTGAATCTGGTGTAATAATATTAAATTATTCTACAATATAAATTAGTACATCTAAGTCGTTTTACGTTATTTTTATACTTCGATGGCTTTCCCTTTCTTGATAAATATATTATAGAAAAATTTCTCGATTAAATTCTTGCAAAAAAAAAAAATCTATCATTATATTGGTAATAAAACCAGAATATTACGATAAACTTATAACACGTAAAAAACGGAAACATATATATTAATTAGAATACGAAGATCTTTTTGCCTACTATATATCATTAATCCGAATCTAATA
Organism: Gynandropsis gynandra; assembly: GCA_036759665.1. Classification (NCBI taxonomy): domain Eukaryota; kingdom Viridiplantae; phylum Streptophyta; class Magnoliopsida; order Brassicales; family Cleomaceae; genus Gynandropsis; species Gynandropsis gynandra. The sequence goes on from CM071874.1 coordinate 10,933,764, forward strand.
GATAAAATTTTATATCTATCTATTTATTGACATTTTTCCTTGCAACGAAGAGAAAAACATAGAAAACAACCAAAATAATTATAGTTTATGGTTAAAAAACCTATAACAAAAAAACTGAAACGTTATATTATATATATATATATATAAATCTTGAGGGTATTCATTTAGATGGGTCAACTCGAGAATAATATTTATATTCTCAATTAGAAATTGAAGAACATTGAAAACTACTTATTCGTGTTAGAAAGTCATCCAAGACGGAGAAAGAAATAAAACAATATCGATAACGAATTATTAAAATAATGAACACTAATTGTCATTAATAAAATGTATGTGTATACATATATATATATATATAAAGAAAGAGTTAAGAATCAAAATAAGGGCATAAAATCTATGTAATGTATGTATGTATTTGTGCGCGTATCTATTGAAATCTGGACACAATCTGATCCAGCGATGCAATAATTACTGAGCTTAAAAGAAATCAATAAAAATTTAATATATACGTTATAAAAGCGAGCTCGCCATTAGAGATCTCTCTAATTCCTACGCCAAACCCCCACAACAACAACAAAAACCAAACGCAAGAACAAAAATAAAACCCTTTCTCTCTCGCTTCTCTCTCTAGTTCTTGATTCTCGATTTTTTCCGGTGTACCAGAAAAAGACAAGACAAAGAACTTAAAAAGACAAGACAAAAGAGATGGGGAGTAGTTTCTTTGGAAGACCTAACATGGGAGGTTCTTCATCGTCTTCATCATCTTCATCGTCGACGAGGAAAGGGAAGAAGAACAGTTCAGAGAAGCCGAAACAGCCGCAGAGAGGACTTGGAGTTGCTCAGTTGGAAAAGATCAGATTACATGGCGAGATGAGTTGCAACAGCTTCAACAATTACCCTTCTTTTCATCAATCTCCTTATCCTTCCTCTTTCAACCAGGTATATACACACACATACACAGGCACACATATGTGTGTATATGTATATTTATATATATATATATACCTACATACATATACATAAAATAAAGACACATATAGTTGTGTCTACATATGAAAATGTAGTAATTCGTACTTTCTCTGACTGAACATATGATCTTTTACTAATATCTTTTAGGCGATGATGCGTTTGTTTCTTCTCCGATCGGAGATGGTACAAATTTAATTTTCCAACAATATATATATATATATATATATAATTTTCCCTCGAGTGATGCATATAGTATAACCTGCAAATGTTGTGAATTATGACACTCATTGCATAAGATACACTAAGCAGAAAAAAGTTTCTATTTATCCATATCCATATACAATATTATGCAAGCTTGATTAATTTCCCCTATTATATGATGATTTGCATATAGATCCATTTTATTTGATAATGGTGCGATCTTTTCGAAATTGGTTATGAAGTTAGGAATCAAATTGAAAGTGAATAGGAATTTGAAATGTGAAGATGTTGATACTGATATATGCAGGAGGATGGGAGGATGCAAGGAGGGTATTCATCGTTACCGTCTTCATCGCCATCTTTTTCGTATGCATCATCATCACCATCATCCGTTCCTTATGGTTTCCATCCAAGCATGATGGTATGTATAATTCAATGTTATGAATTTATTATCAATATCTATGCATATATGTTGCATTTAGTAATCAATCTTTCCTTGGTATGCACATTATTGCTCTTACATGCATATCTTTGTGGATATAGAAGAATGTACTTCAAATTCTTAACAAAATCTTCATATATTTTAATCCTTTTTATTTTTAACATATTAATATATGTATTTTCATTCATTTTCCGTTGTTCTATTCACTTGAATAACATTTCGATATGGAATTGTAATTATATGGAAAGAAATTCATTTGTTAATACAGGATTTGCTTTTTATTTGATTCTATATTGTGTCCCTCAGATGGGTTTAAGTGAATATGAAAGAGGATCCATGAGGTATGAAGACTCTCAGCCTCATGCAGCAGCAAGGTTCGTTCTGTTAACACTCGATATAACTTTAGGTTACATGTATGTATATATGCTTATAGGTGTTTGTATATGTATAGGTACATGTATGTTTGGGTATTGTTTATATATGTATGTATATGTATAGGTACATGTATGTTTGTGTATCGTTTATATATGTATTGGGCAAAAGACTAATGATGTTTGGTTAACTTATGTTCAAACAGTTGGAACCATAACTACGGTGTCATAGAGAGCCAACACTTTGCTCAACCAAGCATCACCAGACACTTCCTAATTGAGGTTCCTTCTCTATACACTTATATACAAACACACATACTTGTATATCCATAGATATCTAATATATATATATATCATTCCTTTATGTGTTGCGCGTATGATATATGCAAGACACCTCTCATTATAAATCATAATTACTAAATAGAGACGCATAGCACGAATCTTTTGGATAGACTTAGTGATAACTTATACACTTCATATGTTTGACGATGTACTACCGTGGGATTTAACTTCTATTGAGTCACGGAAATATATATGTATATGGGATAAAAAAAGCTTCAAGAATCTTGATTATTCAAACAAATGTGTGTATAAATTACAATTTGTAAAATGATTCTAATACTTTTCAAATATTATGTTACAGAATTCGAATTCCACACGAAGAAGTAAATCGATGGGATCAAGCAGCCAGAATTCGGGATCGAGTGACACACAAGAGCTAGATTTGGAGTTGAGATTATCACTTTAACTGTAATTCGGTATTATAATAATAAAAAGCCATGGATTTATTGGGTTAATGTGGGTATATTCAAAAGGAAAGGGGTAGAAATGCAATATATTTGTAAAACGGGGAGAGAAATTTAGATATGGGAATTGGGTTGATTGAAGTGAAGTTTTCCTCTTCTCCATCACCAAAATTTAGTAGTAGAAGTCTACGTTTATATTATATATCTATTTATTATTAGCTTTGTACCTTCCTAAGATTTTTCTCCACATAAATCATAATATATATACATTAATCCTTTATCAACAAAATGATTGTTTGAAAGAAAGAAACCCACTTAGCATACTATTCAAATAATGATCGTTCTTTTATTATTTTATTTTATTTAAATTGATAAAGTTTGATCTATTTTATTGTTTCAATAAAAATTATGGATGTATTTTTAAGAACTAAAAAAAGCACGTCCTTGATGTATAACTATGATCAAATATGTAAAATAACCTGGTGTTAACTATCAAATATAAAACGTTACGTATTACGTGGAAAATGCAAAACAAAAACATGCACAATATGATAGAAAAATCCATCGGAACATGAAAAATAGTTGTTGCAAGGTAGTCACAACATTCAACGTCGAGAATTAATAAAATGTGGTCGTAAAATATAACGGATTGTGACACGACATTGGTTGCGATGAATTTTTTTCTTCCCACATATTAACAAATAATAAAAAATCAGTTTGATCTAATTTTCTTTGGAATAGAACTTATAGATAATTTGAAAATGAAAACGCATCTACCAACATGGGCGTGTATATTTTGTTGGAATTATATGTACTTAACATAAGAATTGAATAAATAAATAACTTAAAATTAATTAATTGTTTAATGATATCTAAAATATAATGTATATATATACATATAATATATAAATACATAATTAAACATAAAATAATATAAATTTTATAAAAATAATATAAATTAAAAAAAATCTCTACAGATTTCAACCACGTCAAACATTAATAAAAAACTTAATTTTGATATAAACTGTTTGTGGAGATTTCTACATCCAATACATCATTAATGGATTATTGTTTTGATTGTTTAGTGCTAAACTTCATTCAACCGAAATAAAAAAAAAATTGGATTGTATATCAGATTGGGTTATGATAGTACAATTCCATTGTTGTTCAAAATACAACTTTACATATCTATATAAATACTTTAAAAAGGTCATTATTGATCCAGAACTATGATCAAATATGTGAAACAATTTGAAGTTAACTATCAAATATAAATAAGAATATTGTAAGCACTAACTGAAATTATGTTCACTAAATAATAAGAGAAATTTGTGTAATTTCAGTCTATTGTTTTATATATTTTCTGGTCCTTTTGTATGATATCCTATTTTATAACATCCAATTAATACACATTACTTCTAACAAAAAAAAAAAGGTTTATATCCATATATATGAACATGTTTTGAGAACAAGGAAACTTTTATCTCCACCATGTGAATATTTTGCGAATAGAAATCTATAAAAAAATTGCTGGTGATAAATTACAAAAATAATACTACATACCGAGACGGGCTAATATATATATATAGGTCTAAACTGTTATTAAAATTAAAGTAAATATAGTCTAATTATGACAAGAATGAAATGAAAAACTTGAACTTTAGCATTTTATTTGTTGTATCCATATAATCATAATTTCTCAAGAAGAAAGTATATGAGATTAGGAGAATCTTATTGTTTCGACTTTTGTTTTTATCCAATTAATATCATCAATGAGTACAGGAAAATTCCAAAGTGTAGGCTGTGGCCGAAAGTTATTTTCAATTTGTTCGTTGGATTTTGTGTCAAATATTTGAAATTTTATCATTAGAATTTATAGCTTTTTATTTGAATACTTGTGTCAATCAATTTCAAATGCATTCTTAAACAATTCACTATAGAAAATTGTACGCATGCAACATTTTAAAGTTATTTTCGTAATATATATAATTTCAAATCTTTTTCATATTCGTTTCCTCGTTATTAAGATAGATCAACATAATTTATATCTTTAAAGGATCTTTTCTTTTTTCATTCTTTTTATCTTTTCATGATCGTTAATATCAGATTTATACACAATAAAATTTGTCCTAATTTAATATGTATGTATATATAAAGGAATAAAATCCAAAAGATAGAAATATATAAAAGTATATTATTTTCTCACAAATCTTTTAGATTCAAATTTGAATCTGCTACGAGTAAGATTTTCATCAAAATAGTTCAATTGCCAAACATAATGTACAAATGTATTCTTTTTTCCAATTTAAGTTCGAAACTCCAGGAATGGAGTAATGGGATTTTGATATGATTTTTATTCAGTTTGATGAGAATATAATGAACCGAATTTTTCATTAATTTTTCAATAATGTAACATTATTTTGTAAACCATGTTGCATATTTCCAATAACAACGATTGGAAGATCCATCATTTGTATTTTTTTATATATAGCAAGATTACTTATATGTATATCAAAACATGAAAGCTTACTCAAGGTATAAACTACAAATGGTAACGTATTTCTCCAATAACGCAATTAGTATTGGTGGGTCCTCATCGTTTTACGGCCCAAGGCCTGTTGCTTCACGGATTCGTTCGTCTTTTTCTTCGGCCTACTTTGTTTATTATATGTTCTTTCGTTATAAATAGTGAACACAATAAAAAAAATGGATCGGAGTTTGTATGTGTTGTTTCAGGTGGTTGAGATAATTAAGGGAGTTGAATTCAAATTGAATAAGACTGGAGCGAGTCAACGAGAAGACCAAGGAGAAGAATGAGGAATCAAGAGAATCGAGCGGATTCAAAGCTGAAGAGATTTCAGCATGACGGCGCGGCGGAAGAACCGGAAGTGGTTGTTGAGCCGAGAGCAAGACAGATAAATTGACCTGGAAATCAATAAACAAGGTCAACGAATCTGTGGAGTATCATTGAAGTACACAAAACAGAGAACAAGAAAGTTCAGAGTTTTAAGTGCACTTAATTAGATACTGGATTGAGAGTGTAAACAGTTGAGGTTGTATTTACACGTCTAACTCAGTGGGAGTTATCCGTGGAGGTCTTTAGTACATTGTAGAAACCAGCAAGTGTACCTAAAGATTGACAAGTAAATAAACAAATATTGTTTGATATTTTCTGGTCCGTTTGATTATCAGTTTAATAGTCATCTTCTACAAGTTTTCAATTGGTATCAGAGCAGGTAACCATTATTTAGAGTAAAATCTAAAATCTGGTTGGAGATCCAAGAAGAAGACTAAAATGGAAGGATCGAGAGACATGTATTCGTTCGGTAAACCAGTCATGTTAGATTCATCCAATTATGGATACTGGAAAGTAAAGATGCGAGCAAGCATTCGAGGAATTGACGAAGATGTGGAGTGCAGTAAAAAACGGATGGACACCACCAACTGTTATCGACGAAAATGGAAAAGAAAAGGAAAAGCCATCAGACGAGTGGACACCTAGTGAAAAGAGAAGTTCGACGTTTAACGCTAAAGCCTTGACAACTATCTTTTCATCTTGTTAAGATGTCTTCCGAAGAAGTTCCACGCTCAGAAAGTGGCTATGAATATGTCTTTAAACACGGATACTACAACTAGTAAAGAAATAGTTGGAATTCTAGCAGCTTATGAACTGGAAATGCAACTGGAACAAGGAGATATCGCCAAAGAGGGAAGCAAGGGAGTTGTATTACAAGCTGTTTCAGAAAACACCAGGTTAGATAATCTTGAAGAAAACATCGTATTACTAACCAGAAATTTTGGAAAATTCATGAAGAGAAAGTCAGGAATGAGAAAAGGATCAACCGAAGATGCTGGATTTAGAAAGGAGAACAAGCCTAGTTCTCAATGTCATGAATGCAAAGGTTATGGTCATTTTAAATCAGATTGTTCCAGCATCACGAAAAGGGAAAATATGTTGAAGAACCTCAGAAAAACACAATGTTTTAAATGCAAAGGGTTTGGTCATACAAAGAACGAATGTGCTGACAATAATTTAGTGAAAAATAAATCACTAATCATGCTTAGTGACTCCAGTTCTGAATCTGGAGAAGAATCAGAAGAAGAACAGTCCAGTTTTGTTGCTTTCATAGGGATCATTGATGAGGATGACAAAGAAAGTGAAAAAGATCAACTAAAAGACGAAGATGAAGTTGATGTTGAAATGATCTACAATGACTGGATCAAGATGGGAAAGTTGAATGTTCAACTGATGAAGGAAATTAAGATCTTCGAAACTCAAATTCAAGACATGAAAAACGAAGTGCTTTCTAAGGATGACGACGTGCACTTTGTTAAAAGACTGCTAGAAGAAACAAACAAACAGCTGAAGATGTTGTCAATTGGAACTGACAAATTGGACCATCTACTTTCGATTGGAAAAATGAAAGGTGACAATCACGGAATAGGTTATGTTGGGAATACGAGCAATACAAAAAATAAATTTGTTTCTGGAGGTGACTTACAAGAAAGACAGCCAGCACATCAAAGCATGACCAGAATCAGCAAAGTATTGACAGAAAAAGAAATTGGAATCATCATGCTGCTGACTACAGACGTAGAGAACAACATCAGAGAGGTTTTCATCACTAAAATCAGAGAAGAAATATGTCAACGTCGAACTCAGGACATCACGGTTGGAAAACACATTATGGAAATTACAAAAAAAAAATCTGTTACTTGTTACTTCTGCGGAATTAAAGGCGATAAACAACGTACATGCTACAAGAAAAACAGGTATGATGCAAGCAAGTCCTCAAAAATAAAACA
>CM071874.1:10955433-10990614 GCA_036759665.1 Gynandropsis gynandra
CATTTACCATCATACAAAAAATAAATCAGTGTGATTTTCTCATCCGCCGTATCCATTACACCTTGCGACCCTTGCGACCCTTGGACCCCTGGACCCCTGCGACCCTTTACCTCTGCGACCCTTGGACCCCTGCGACCCTTTACCTCTGCGACCCTTGGACCCCTACGACCCCTTTACCTCTGCGACCCTTTGAACCCTTTGCGACCCCTTTACCATGCGACCCTTGGACCCATGCGACCCTTTGAACCCTTTGCGACCCCTTTCCCATCCGACCCTTGCACCCCTGCGACCCTTTGACCCTTTGCGACCCATTTACCCTTGGACCCCTGCGACGACCTTTGATCCCTTTGACCCCTCGATGAGACTGTGACCCAGTGCGACCGTACGACTCTGTGACCCACTCTGTCACCTTTGACATTGCAATAGACACAAGAGAAACACGAAAAACTCACTATACACACCTGGTTTTTCTGCGGAACGTGCTTAATTGCAAGCTTCTTTGTTGACAACAAAGGATTTCAACCTATTGGCAGCGAATCTGATGCCGATTGCAAGCTACTCTCGCCGAATCTGTTGTGGTGTGGGGGAACAATAATTTTCGCGCGAGAATTAGAGGTGCTCTAGAGGAGAGAGAAAAAATGTCGTAAAGGGTAACATGGGATTATCAATATTTTAAGGGTAGATTTGAAGTTGAAACATTTTTTTTCAACCAAGGGTATTTTTGAAGCACTTTAGCCCTATAGGGGCATTTTTGATAATCCCCCGGTTTACCTAGACCGTGATCATTTATGAACATGTGAATACAACTACCTTATTTGCACCCAATATGTGTCCTAAAGAAACCATTGCCTTGATACCAACAAAAAATTGATTGACTTATATACTTCATTTATAAAATTTCGATACGTGATTTCCAACATTAGTCGTCATCGCCACTCTTACAGCAAATATTGAAGTTCTACCAATACTTTGTATCGTATTGGAAATTAAACAACTTAAACAGATCTTCATAATATATATAGATTTACCATTATAACAATATTTCATGTCACATCAATTAATGGATTGATTAATGTATTATATATGTATTTTGATACGTGAGTCCTAACACGAGTAGTCATCCCACTAGAATGTGGAATATTGGAGATTTAGTATGTGTTACAACATTGTTAGAAAAACACGGATTCTTAACAATAAAATTGTCCAGAAATGTGTTTATGGACAGTTTTCGGACCGTCCGCAAACCGTTTGTATTTTCAGACTAGAGACTTAGTCCGTAAATCATTTGTAAATCCAGATGAATTGAACCGTCCGTAAATCCGAACTGTAAGGTGTCCGGAAATTCCCGGACGGGCTGTGATTGTCCGCAAAGATTGTGGACGGGTCACGACTCGTGAGGAATATTCTAGGCGATCGTGACTCGTCTGGAAATTTCGAGAGGACCACTAGATCTGTCCGGGAAATTTTTTTACGACAAAAAATAATATTTATAAAAATTTAAAAATTAAAACTTAAACTTAATAATATGCATATTAGATTTTTAAAAAATTATAAACCATACAACTACAATTTCTACAATCTTGTCTGAGATTGTGAATTATCATCATCGGCTCCGTCATCGCACTCATCTCAATCAATCAAAGGCATTTTTTCCTTGAGTATACGCATTAACCGTTGATGGTTGCGTACCGATTCTTATTGTTTGCTCGTCTATTTTTGTTGATTGTTTGTCAATTGTTGTTGAGTGGCCGCCAAATTTTATTGAGTGTCGCGTAATGCTTGTTCATATTGCATATTTTGTTACAAATTTCCTCTTCTATTGCTTTCGCTTTACCCTTGGAGGAAGTTAATATTGTGATTTCATTCTCCAAAATAAAAAATGCGACCTTTGTACGAGTAACTTGTTATAATACAAATTGTCAATTACAATATTAGACAATAAAAACTTTGAAATTATATTAAAAAATTATAAATTTATCTCGAGATACAACTAGTTGTATTCTTCTTGACTTAGGAGGGTTATGATCTGTCCTCTCTCGGCGGAATTTGTAATACTCATTCTGATGTCATACTTTAAACATCATCATGAACACGTTTTGCTCCCACATTTACCCGCGAACCATCAAACGTTTTATGTGTAGACTCGAGCAATTCAATGTACGATTGTTACAAAAACCATGTAAATGTTACAAATATTATAGGTATTCACAATTGAATCCACTTATATATAGTCATAGTATGTTACATTTCAAAAGGTCTTAGATAGAATATACGTATGTGCGATGTGTAGATCTCATTCTGATAGCCATACATCTTTTCCATATCAGAAGTTCGACCAATTTCACAAAATATATATCGATTAACGGGTACTGGATATAAAAATGTCACACCATCATCAAAATTTTTTTCTATATTCCTGCTCCATATTTGAAAGTGTGATTTGAAGTAGTATGAAGTAAATAAAAATATTTATTCATCCACGTATTGTTCCATAATTGAACCCTATGAACGATTTTTTTTACTTTTTTTTTCAGATGAAACATAAATATCTCTAATGGATACATCCAACAAAATTAAATTAGACTTCTTAATGCGGTTTCGTATGGTAGATGAACTGTCAGATGCTCCATAATATCGAAGAATAATGGTGTAAAAATCTCAAGTTATATAGTATAGTAACTATGTTACTTTTCAATCTACGAACAACATTCTCACTTAAATTCCTCGCACAAAAATCTCGAAAAAATATGCTAACACTTGAAACATGAAATTATTAATTAAATATTTAAAAATTAATAGATTTTAATTACTAATAAAATTGTTTCAAAGAATCAATCATATCTCCAATTGTTTCGTGTGGATTTTTGTCCAGCTATTCAGAAAAATATATGAGAAGTAACCTTTTCATGAATACACGACAATTATGACTTTTCATCCCTGAAAACTTTTCTCTTTAGATGTTAATGCACCTTCTAATGTTAGACGCACAACCATCAAGAACTTTCACATCTTTTTTCAATCAGTTCTACATTTTTTCTCCTAATTAATCAATCTCAATATTGAAACTAGATCTTTACATCACCAGTTACATGTAACTCTTCCGTGAGCAATACTCTTTCACATCCTTACGTGATATAATATTATCCTTCGTCATTCCTGCGACGTTCAACATTTTTTTGATGATATTATTAAAAAAAATTCTTTTCTATGCGCATGACATCAAAATCATGTCGAAACTTTAGATTTTTCCAATACGGTAGATCTCAAATATGTTTTTCTTGTACCAATTATGAATAATTCTGTAACCACCAATTCTCGGATAATTATTTAATTTGACTTCTATACTCCCAGGAATGTCCAAAGCAAGAAGTCGCTCATACACAATCTCTTCATCAATTTTGGAGGAGAAAAGTTCCGTACAACTACACTCCTTTTAAAATTGTTCTTCTTACTCCATAATGTATCATTAATAGAAAGAAAACAACGATGACAATTATTATGACTCATCTTTCATCTATGTTTCAACTACAAAGCATCTATTTCGTCCATACAATTCGGACAATCCAATCGACCATGCGTTGTCGATCCAGATACAAGTTGTAAGCTGGAAAATCACTTATTGTCTATATTAGAGCAACTCATAATATAAAATTATGTTACATTGACATGTCGTACGCTTGGACTCTCATCCATAAATCTTTTGATTCTTCATTCAATGGTTGAAAAAATGCATCCAAACTTCTTCTAGGATTATTATGCCTAGGAATCAGTATTGCTAAAAACAAAATTTTCATTTTCATGCACATGTCTGGTGGTAAATTGTACGATATCGTAATAACTGACAAAAACGAATAATTGCTCCCATTCATTGCAAATGGATTAGAACCACCAATGCAAAGGCCTAAGTAAATATTTCAACTCTCAATTGCAAAGTTATAATAAACCTTATTAAAGTGTTTCCACACCTCACCATCTAAGGGATGACACATTTCTCCATCACCAGTTGAGTGTTCAATATGCAATCTCATATCTTTAGCAATTTTCTCAAAATGATACAATCTTTTGATCCTGTATATAATTGGTAAATACCAAATAAGACGATATGAAACCAATTTTCCATTCCTTGTCAAATTAAACAGGTCTTTTTCACAAAATCTAAAATTAGTTAAGTCCGATGTCTCTTTCCCAAAAATCATGCAATTTTCTTGACAAACATCAAGCTTTTGATATGACAATAAACCCAAAGATTTCATCATTTTTTTGTCTCTTAATATGTCTCTATTGCATCGTTATCTTTTGGCAAATAATCTCTTACTAATTAAGATATATAATCACTGCAACTTTCCGAAAGATTATTCTTTGTCTTCAAATTCATCAAACGTGCAGACAAATAAAACTGTAAAAGATCCGTTCTATACCCATCATATTGTATATTTATTCAGATATTGTTCAATATTTTCTCATTTCTTCATCGAATACATTATGTACCATTTTCACATTATGATTCATTTATACATCATGATAAATTTCAAAAACCTCATGATGTACAATATCTCTGCTTAAATCTCGCTCGCCCGAGGAAGCCATTGTTTTGCTCGCCCGAGGAAGCCGTTGTTTCGCGTCGCTCGCCCCTCACCGCCGTAAGCCGTCCGTCGCTCGCCCATTGAAAACCCGAAAAATCCATTGAAAGCCCGAATTAACCATTGAAAACCCGAAATACCCATTGAAAACCCGAAAAATCCGAAGAACCCGAATGAACCCGAACACAATTCGGGTTTTTCTGGGTTCAATATTTTAGAATCCGAACAATCCGAACCCAACCCGAAACCCGAGGAATCCATCCCGAAAACCAAATGGATTTTCATGGGTTCAATTTTTAGAACCCGAGGAACCCGAACCTAACCCGAACCCGAGGAACCCGTCCCGAAACCCGAAACGCCCACCCCTAATCCTTTCGAATTCGTCTGTACTTACGAACAAATTATGGATGATTTTTTCATCTACAAATTTGCAGAGGGATTACGTACGAATTTCTTTAGTCGTCCATAATCCGTCTACAAATTGTGATTGCAAATTGCAATTTTCTTGTAGTGTAATTTCTATTTCAAGGGTTGATGTTTTCTCTAAAACTACACAATGAGTGGATAAAATATATTAATGTTTTGTGATGTGACGTAACGTTAAGGATATAGCATCGATGTCGTGGAGCCTCCTTGAGTATTTCATACCGAGATTAGTTTCATTGTCAACGATTGACGCGCTTAGAATCCCAAAAAACTTTTTTTCTTAGTATTTCTCTTTGATTTCTAAATTTAAAAAATTGTAATCTAATTCGCGTTAATCTTATTTTTCTTTCTTTATTGCCGTAACTTTGAACACCATTATTCAATTAATTAACAATTAATTAATTGTATAATGATATCTTTAATTATTGTCTAATTGTAATTATGGATACATAGTTTCAACATTACTTTGTATTGCATTGGTAATTTATCAATTATAAGAGATCTTCATAATCATAGTATATATATATATATATATTTGATATATAGATCTTATAAGTATCAATACTCGGTGTCACATTCGTCCAACCTTAAACTATATGTGACCTGCTTCACATATTCCAATAAATCCTTAAGGAAATCCTATGGCCCAAGTAACCTCAAATCATATCAATGTAGCCCAAGGCGAGAAACTCAAGGGTGACAATTCGGGTTATCCAGACCGATATAAAGCGAATCTATCCGAACAACCCGAATCGTTTAGAATATATGTTACCCTAAAAATCTATATAGGTTCAAATTTCAACGTCCGTCCAGGTTTGGATTGGTTCGGTTCGGGTTAAACCCGAGGAATCCGGACAATCCAATTTTAAAAGAATAAAACAATATAATTTAAAATTTTAAAAAATATAAAAACACTTAAAAAATATTGATATATATATATATGTTATATATGAAATTTTTTTATATTTTATATTAAAAAACGAATTATCCAAACAATTTTAACCTAAATAATCCAAATTATGTATAATACCAGAAAAAACCCGAAAAAATATTGGTATATATATATATATATAGATGTTATTTTTTTTTATTTTTTATTTTATATTAAAAAACGAATTATCCAAAAAATTTTAACCAAAATAACCCAAATTGTGTATAATACTAGAAAAATCCGAACCCGAACAACCCAAATAATCCGAATTACCCGAAGATCCAAATATCCAAATGTAATTCAGGTTATTTTGAGTCCAATGTTTTTCAATTCGGATCCATTTTTTGAAAGCCCGAAGATCCCGAACCGAACCGAAACTCGAGGAATTCGGACCGAAACCTGGATTGCCCATTCCTAGTTAAAACCACACTCCGTATAAACCGGATTCACTCAGTTTACTCAAACAATTGAATTTTCCAGTTAAGGTCGGTTTCCAAAGAGGAAAAATAACAAAGCAATAAGAAGAGTAGGACAATAAGCATATAGGAATAGCTGGCGATGACGTCGCGACTTGTGAAACGTAATGGAGTAGTCTGAGGCACGTATCTATTTCTATTGTATGTTCTTCTTCTCCTACCCCAACCGCGTGAGACCACTCACACATACATTCACATTGTACACGTACAATTTTATATCTTAATTACATTTTCAATTATTCTATTTTCATAACATAGTATCCTTACATACCAACTCACCGAATTTGGATCACCCATTTACAGATAATGTTAAAATATATACATTATTTCCTTCTTTTATTGTGGAATAGTTCTATTCTAAATAACAATTTTGTCATTGAATACATCTATTCATATATAATTAGCAAAAAAGAATAAAGATTGTTCTATTACAGTTCCTTCTAAGGAGAAAAAAGCTCTAAATAAAATTTAGCTAAACAGTGTCTTTTCTAACATAGGTTGTTTTTGTTGTCCTCTAAACGAATGTGGAACTAGTGATCTTGCTAATTATAGGCATTGAGGTCACATCAACGGTGCTTTGTTCTTTATAAGAGTGTCAAGCTTTTATGGAGTGTATCTTGACGAGTCATCAAAAGTAATAATGGAACCTAATACAATATATAATTATATAAGTTAATTCACTCATTGCAAATTGATTTAAAATTCTATATCTTTTCCATTTAACCTGTATTTTGATTCCAAAATATGATTAAGTTTAACCTGAACTAAGTATTTATTTGGTTTTAAAATATGATTAAGTTTAAGATGAATCGGCAAATAAACGAATTGATTTGATATGAAATCTATTATTATTATTATTATTGTTATTATTATTATTATTATTATTATTATTATTATTGTTATTATTATTATTATTATTATTATTATTATTATTATTGTTATTTATTTATTTATTTATTTATCCTTAGATTGCTTATATAGTTAATTCTTGCACGTCAAAAACTCAAAAGACAATTTCAATCCATTATTAAATCTTAAGATTCCAAACATTAAAAATATGTTATAGGGACGTGCAATATCATACTGGTGGCATTGTTCTTCAACAAATTATATAAGACGATCCTCATTGACAATGAACACCATATTCCCTTTGAGACAAACCAGGGAAGAAGTTACAGACTGTCGAAATGGCAGCTTTTCGAACTCTACTGTTCCCTCTGATCATCGCCTTTGTGTCTTTGAATCATGCTTTTGTCGAAGCTAACTTCAGCAAGAACATGATCATCACTTGGGGTAAACAACACATTAATATGTCTGGAGACAACCTTCGGCTTGTTCTGGACAAATCTGCAGGTACCAAAACCATTCATTACATTTTTTTAATGATTCAAGATGAAATGGCGTGAAATAATACACGTAAACTATGATCTTCCCTTCGTTTTCAGGATCTGCTGTTCGATCCAAGGCGGCTTATTTGTTCGGAAGCGTGGAGATGCTCATCAAGTTGGTGCCTGGAAACTCTGCAGGAACAGTCACAGCCTATTATGTAAGTCTTACGATTGCTAAAGCCATATTGTAAGTACTCAAACTTTCTTTTCAATGGAAATGACCGACCTTGCAAGAATGTTATATGATACTTTGTAATGTTGCTAGTTATCTTCTTCGGGGAGTACACACGACGAGATAGACTTTGAGTTCTTGGGAAATGCCTCTGGCCAACCATACACCATCCATACCAACATATACACTCAAGGGAAAGGAAACCGAGAGAAGCAGTTTCGCCCTTGGTTCAACCCAACTGATGGTTTTCACAACTACACAATTCATTGGAATCCATCTGCAGTTGTGTAAGTTTCGACCTAGAAATCAACGTACGTGACAATAACCATATGATAGACCCTTTATTGCGAAATCTTAATACTGTCGTTTATTGACGAGGTATATGAGCTTCCAACTCAAAATAAACATTAGTAATGAATGCATTGCTTCATGCCTTTCATATATTGTATCGAATTACCTTCTCTTTTCGGTATTTGATTCTGTCAAATATCGATTTGGGCCCAACCAATCCGAAAAGTTAGTTCAAGAGTTTAGGGTTGTCTAGTACCATATATATGAGTAACAAAATTCATGTCCTAGCCGATGTAGAACAATTTATCATCATTCCCCGTCATGACCAGGTTCGACTTTGGAGCGTGAACATCGAAATCGAGGGCCCAACATTGGTATATACAAATCTAGACGAACCGGACTATGATACCATATTAAATATGGACTTGGGTCTTACTAGTCTCAAAAACTAACTCAAGAATTTATGGTTGGCCGTTACCATATATATAAGTCCAAAGTTCAACTCCTAACCGACCTGAGACAATTTATCATAACAGATTCCTAATATGCCATCTCCAGAAGATTACTCTTTTTTTGCGTGGAATCTTTTTTGGATTGATGAAATCCCATTTGGGTTTACCAAACTCTTGATACTATTATGTTGTGTATGTGATTTTAGCTCAAAATAATCGGCAATGATTGGATTGACCCTTTATATATGGTGCGATTCCTAATAGTTGTGTCTAAAAACATGAAAGTATAGGTGGTATGTGGATGGAACACCAATTCGTGTATTCAGAAACTACGAAAAGGAAGGAATCCCTTACCCTAATAAGCAAGGGATGAAGGTGTTTGTAAGTCTGTGGAACGCAGATGACTGGGCGACGCAAGGAGGTCGTGTCAAGACTGATTGGACACAAGCCCCATTTGTGGCAGAATGTCGTCGTTTCAGACCAAAAGCTTGCAAGTGGAAGGGACCACCCAGCATTTCGGAGTGTGTTGCTCCTACACGGTCTAACTGGTGGACTTCCCCATCGTTAAGCCAATTAAGCAGTGCTCAATTGGCTCAGATGCAACAAATTGAGACCAGTTTCATGATCTACGATTACTGCAAAGACACTCAAAGGTTTCAAGGGGTTATGCCTCCGGAATGTTCCAAACCACAGTTCTAAATTATGTTCGGAATGTTCATTTTTCTCTATGTATTTCACCATTAAGTCAACAATATACAGTCTATCCTCCAATGTAATCCCCACACTAGTTTTTGTGTTTTCGTAATAAATGGTATTTGTTCCCCATTTGACCTAAATTTCAATTGATCTTATAAACCCGTATTAGGAGAATATTATCAAATATTCTCCTAGATATCAGTCTTCTTATGTTTGTTAATTTTCCTTATTTTCCATGTTTGTTAAGTTTTCTTATTTATAGGATCTTAACCTCCTATATATTTTGATGTATGTTCTTGGTTTAATTAAGCGAAAATATTCAAAAACTTTATTTCTCTAAATGGTATCAGAGCACTAAGTCGAAAGACATCAATCCTAAACACGTTTCTGAATTCCACCGCCGATTATGGCTTCCGACGCAGACACCACCTCCGCGGGAGCTCCTTCATCTTCATCGAGTGATATTGTTACACCATACAATTCCTCGAACCCTATTTCTACTTTGATCCCTGTCAATGTTTCCAACGTCACCAAATTCACAGCTACAACCTATCTCACGTGGAGTATCCAAATCCGTGCAATCCTCCAAGGTTACAATCTCGATAGTTTTCTCGATCCGTCCCTTGCACCCGTACCGAACCTTGTGGTCAACAATACCATGGTTCCTAATCCGGCTTATGGACCATGGTTTTGTCAAGACCGACTGATTTTTGCAGCCCTCCTTGGCTCCATCTCGATGTCTTGTCAGGCACTAGTTGCCTCGGCCGCATCTTCCGGGGATGCATGGGCCATCCTCGCCTCCACGTACGGATGCTCCAGCCGCGGACACATTAGGCAAATCAAGGATCAAATGAGACGTTTCAACAAGGATGCAAAGACGATTGATGATTGCATGAAATTCTTCAAAACCAAGGCGGATGAATTGTCTCTTCTTGGGAAACCCATGGATCCCGAGGATCTTCTTGATCTCATCTTTGCGGGCCTTGGTGACGAATACAAGCCAATCAAAGATGTTGTGAATGCAAAGGATACGATCATCTCCTTTGTTTAATTACACGAGAAACTCCTCAACCATGAAGCGGATCTCCTTGCAGCCGAACCGGTTCCCTCGATGCTTCCTATTACCGCAAACAATGTCCATCAGAAATCTCGTGGACCATGGCGCCCTGATTCCTACGGAAATACAGACGCCCCAGGATCAACTCATCCCCTTTCTCCTCGCGTGGTGACCAATCCCGCGGCTACCAAGGAAAGTGTCAACTCTGCGGTACACACGGCCATAGCGCCCGATGTTGTCATCTCTTCTTCTCTTCGGCTCCGTCTTCCCACACTTCTGCTTCACGTGGTGGATCACCATGGTCTCCGAGTGCTCATCATGCCTCACAAGCCTCGCTTCCCTCTAAGGCTTCACCGACGTGGATCCTAGACTCCGGAGCCTCTCACCACGTCACCTCCGACTTGGCGAATCTTGCTCTTCATGCCCTTTACACGGGCAACGACAGTGTCATACTCGGTGATGGTTCTGGGCTTACTATTACACATACGGGTTCCTTGTCCTTACCCTCCTCTTCTCGTCACTTATCTCTTTATAATGTTCTTTGTACTCCCTCGATGCATAAAAACCTTATATCAGTTCATCAAATATGTACTCACAACAATGTTTCGGTGGAATTCTTTCCCCATTACATTTAGGTGAAGGATCTCAACACGGGGGCACCAATAAAACAAGGACTTCTTAAATATTGTGTGTACGAGTGGTCAGTCCTTTCCAAACCAACCTCTCTGTCGCACTCTCCCTTTATTACTGCTTTCACTAGCGTCAAGTCCACTTTCTCCGAGTGATATCCTAGACTAGGCCATCCGTCTTCTGAAATTTTGTATAAAGTTATCTTGTCTTCGTCTTTCCCGTTACGACCGTCATGTCATATTTCTTCATGTGATGCGTGTTTATGAAACAAAAGCCATAAACTCCCGTTTTATGTTTCTACAGTTACTTCATCACGTCCACTTGAAATCATTTAGACCGATGTTTGGACGTCTCCTATGATTTCTTTCGATGGGTTTAAATACTACGTTATTTTTGTTGATCATTATACTCGTTATACGTGGTTTTACCCCATGCATCGAAAATCTCAGGTTTCTGAAACTTTTCCAAGATTCAAGGCTCTTGTCGAAAATCGTTTTTCATCTAAAATAGGATCTTTTTATTCGGACAATGGCGGCGAATTTATTTCTTTACAACAATTTTTATCCACCCATGGAATTTCTCATTTTACAACGCCTCCCCACACACCCGAGAACAATGGGATTTCTGAAAGAAAACACCGCCATATCGTTGAAACGGGTCTTGCTCTCTTGTTTCACGCATCCATGCCTCTTGATTTTTGGACTTTTGCGTTCCCGACGGCCGTCTATCTCATAAATCGTCTTCCCACTTTAATCCTTTTGTTTTAAATCGCCATTTGAATCTCTTTTCACATCCTCACCTAATTATTTCAAACTTCGCATTTTTGGTTGTCTTTGCCACCCGTGGTTAAGACCGTATACACACCACAAACTCGAGTCACGCTCTCTCCCATGTATTTTCGTCGGGTATTCTCTCACCCAACGAGCGTTTCTTTGTCTCCACTTACCAACCTCTCGACTCTTCGTCTCTCGCCATGTTGAATTTATAGAAACTGAGTTCCCTTACCCTCGTTTTCATTCACCTAGTGCATCCATCCCCGATACTTCACAAGTCTCTTCCTTCCCTCCGTGTACTCTTGTTCCCATTACCTCCACTCGTACATCACCATCTACGACCGAGCCCCAATGTTCGGATCCTTCCCCACTGGTGTCTTTGTCTCCCTCACCACCGTCGCCATCCCCTTCGCCACATCCACCATTAACCACACCTCTAGAACTTCCACCGCAAAATACTCACCATATGATCACCCGAGCCAAAAATCGTATCACTAAGCCGAAACAAAAACTCACCCTCACCACCATAATTTCCCCTCCACGGACATTGTACCCACATGTGTCTCTCAAGCTCTTAAGAACCCAAAATGGAGGACGACCATGAATGATGAGTTTGATGCCTTGGTTCGCAATGGCACTTGGGACCTTGTCCCGCCGGTTCCCTCGTACAATGTTGTTGGGTGTAAATGGATGTGTAAAATTAAACGTCTTCATGATGGCTCTATTGACAGGTTTAAGGCACGCCTTGTAGCTAAGGGTTTCCATCAACGTCCCAGTGTCGACTACAATGACACATTTAGTCCCGTGATCAAGCCAGCTACTATTCGACTCGTCCTCAGTCTTGATGTCACGAGGATATGGACATTGCGGCAACTCGACGTCAATAATGCTTTTTTGCAAGGCTCTCTCTCTGAGGCCGTCTACATGGTTCAACCGTCGGGTTTTATTGATCGAGATCATCCGTCTCATGTGTGTAAATTACACAAAGCTCTCTATGGCCTTAAACAGGCTCCGCGCGCGTGGTACAACGAACTTCGGGGTTTTCTACTTGCGTTCGGGTTTGTTAATTCACTGGCTGACACTTCTCTCTTCATCTTTCGACATGCTAATGATATCATCTATCTCCTTGTTTATGTTGATGACATTGTTATTACCGGCAACAATTCTCACCATGTTGATCGCTTCATTGGCCTTCTATCAGAAAGATTCTCCCTCAAGGATATGGGATCACTCTCATACTTTCTTGGGGTTGAAGTTACTCGGAGGTCACGGGGTCTCCTCCTGACGCAACAACGGTACATCACCGATCTTCTCACACTCACTAATATGTTGAATGCTACGCCAGTTCATACTCTTATGGCATCCTCTATGCGGCTCTCCTCTACCTCGGGTACACCGTTAGATGATCCTACCGAGTATCACAATGTGATCGAAAGCCTACAATACCTTATGTTCTTCCGGCCAGATATTGCTTTCGTCGTCAATAAGCTCTCTCAATTCATGCATTGCCCTTCAAGTGAACATTTGCAAGCTGTCAAACACATTCTCTGCTATCTTAGAGGTACGCGATCTCTTGGCATTTTTCTCTCGTGTAACAGCCCTCTCACCCTTCATGCTTTCTCCGATGGGGATTGGGGTGGCGACCGTGATGATTACACCTCGACGGGAGCTCATATTGTGTATCTCGGTTGCAATACCATTTCTTGGTCATCCAAGAAACAGCGGTTCCCTGCGAAATCATCTACGGAGGCTGAGTATAAATCTGTTTCGGCGACGGCTTCAGAAGTAGTTCGGTGGCTTACTTCTCTTTTTGGTGAGCTTGGGATCTCATCCTCTAGTCCACCGGTCATTTATTGTGATAACGTTGGAGCAACGTATCTATGTGCCAATCCGGTCTTCCACTCTCGCATGAAACACGTAGCTATTGACTATCATTTAATCCGAAGTCTTGTCACGGCTGAACTTCTTCGTGTGGTTCATGTCTCGTCTGCGAATCAATTTGGCGGATGCTCTTACCAAGCCGCTGCCTCGGACACGCTTTGATCTACTTCGGCTCAAGATTTGTCTCTCCACCGAGACTCATCTTGCGGGGGCATAATAGGAGAGTATTATCAAATATTCTCCTAGATATCAATCTTCTTATGTTTGTTAATTTTCCTTATTTTCTATGTTTGTTAAGTTTCCTTATTTATAGGATTCTTAACCTCCTATATATTTTGATGTATGTTCTTGGTTTAATTAAGCGAAAATATTCAAAAACTCTATTTCTCTAAAACCCCCTAATTTCCACCATAAAATAGATTTTGATGCAGCAGGAAATTGATAGATTTTAATTCCTTTGGCTTGTATGAGGACTAAAAAACGTATGACTAGAAATAGAGAAGATTACGTGAAGATTTCAAGTGAAACTCAAGAGCTGAATGGAACAGAGGAGGTAAGTTGCTGGAAGCAGTTAATTCAGTTAAGAGTGGTTAGTTATGTTATTATGTTAAAATTTAATTTTTTTATAAGGTGTTGAGGGATACAAGGAGTTGAACAAGTCAAGGATGAATAAGCTCATCAATTGAAGACAAAGTGACTGGAGCTATATATAGCATTTGAATAGTTGGAAGTTGAATCTTCAATAAGAATTGTTGTTGATTGTCACCTTCAAAAGACGACCGAGACAAACTTCGAAGGAAGGTAATTCATGTTTGGAGATTTCGAGAGTCAATATTTTAAGAAAGATAAATCTAGAGAATTTGAGTAAAAAACAGAAAGAAGAAAAACATGTGTATGTTTACAAGAAAAAACAGCGTTTTCATATTCATGGTCTAACAAAAGGAGTTAACTGTGGTAGCTCTAAGTACTTTGTTGAATCTTACAAGTGTACTTGAAAGTTCATTTATGAATAAAAACAATAGTTTTTTGGATATATATATATATATATATGCTAAGTTTTTTCTTTAAAAATTTCAATTTGTATCAGTTGGACACAAAATCTAGATTCTATTTATTAATACGAGATCCTTAAGACAACGTGGAAGATTAAAAAATATATATATTCTTTTAGAAAATCAGTCATGCCTGATGCAAAAAATTATGACTTTTGAAAGGTAAAAATGCGCGCAAGTACCAAATGCATAAATGAAGATCCTGAAGTGTAGTAAAAATGGATGGAGTCCACCAATTGTGATTGATGAGAATGGAAACATAAAAGAGAAATCCAGTGTTACAACTCCAAAGGGTACGAGCATACCAAGAATGAATGTGGATATTCAAACTCAAATAAAGGAAAACATAAAGTCTTTTATTAGGATAATTGATGAAGTCAGAGCTAAAGAAGAAGTTGACACTAAAGACGATGATGTGAATGTAGAAACGTTTTACAATGAATTACTAAACATGAACAAAATCATCATAGACTTGGTAAAATCTAATGACAAGTTAGAAAAACAACTCCATTGACAAAAAGACAACTTCGAAAGACAATAAGAAGTTAAAGATGCTTACAAATGGAACAAAAAACTTGATCACTTATTATCAATAGGAAAAAAAGGCACGAATCATCATGTAATTGGATATGTTGGAGACAAAGGAAATTCACAACTAAAATTTATATTAGGAGGAAATTTGTGAGATATTGCTAGCACGAGCTATGCACATTCGAGTGCATCAAAATTTGCTAGAAGAACACTCAAATTCAAAACTGATCTTCATAATAATAGCATAATAAGATGTTATTACTGTGGAATGGTGGGACACAAACAATTTAAATATCTATAGAAATTTAGACATGAGACATGTAGGTATTCCAGATTCATAATAAAACACATTTGGATAAGAAAAAAGATCAATAATGCAAAGTTGAAACATTTCTGCTCAAAAAGAAAAATCTAACACTTGACATTTTGATAGTGAATGCTCTAGACGTATGACATGAATTAGAGAACTTCCATAGAATTTCACTGAAAAAATAAATGGAAGAAGTGTTAATTTTGGAGAGGGAAACAGAGGGAAAATCGTTAAAGAACGAGATCTTTAAATGATTAGAGACCCCTTGTTGAAAAACGTTCATTATGTTGAAGGATTAATTGCCAATCTGATTAGCATTAGTCAGCTGTATAATACCAATCACAAAATTCAGTTTATAAAGAAATAATGTCAAGTATGAATTTTGATGGATAATGTATTCCTTCAAGATGTGTGGTCATCAAACAACTGCTATGTATGGACGAATAAAAATTTATGCTTCAACGTGACATAAGATAATTTATATCTTGGTAAAACTTCTATAACTCTAACATGGTTCGAGGTGTACATGCTGAATCTTGATAATTCTGAAAATTGTAAACCATGTTAGTTATGTAAAAAAATGGAATTAGACCACAAGAAAATGATAGAAATAAAAAGATTAAGGGTTCGAGAGCTAGTCCATATGGATTTAATGAGTCCAATGAAAACTGAAAGTTTTGGTGGAAAGAAGAACATTTTTGTATGTGTTGATGTTTTTTCTAATTTTACATGGATTAGATGTTTTATGGAAATAAAAAATATTTGAACTTTTCCATTATATTGAAGAAAACTAAAGGTAGTATTGGAAGAATTTTAAGTTATCATGGAAGAGAGTTTGAAAATGACATTTGTCATAATTTTGTTTAAAACGTGGCATTATTTATGAGTTTTCTGCATGAAAAAATCCTCAACGAAATGATATGGCGAAAAAGAAGAATCAAACACGACAAGAAATTGCTCGTGCTATGCTCCATCCAAAATCAATTGCTATTAGGTTTTAGGCAGGAACTGTCAATACTATATGCTATATCATAAATCGTGTGTATGCTCGACCATGTATATTACAAACTCCTTATGAAATTTGGAAAGGTAAAAGTCTAAACCTTAGTTATTTTCACTTTTTCGGATTCATGAATCTTTCTAGAATATTAAACAAATAAAATTACGTATAGAGTCTATAATTTAAGAACCAAATCAGTTATTGAATTGGTTAATATTATATTTGATTAAGATCATTTACTCGAAAGATGAAGTTTTTCTTTTTCTATAGATAATGTGCAAACATTGTCACCTATTTGTGAAAAAAAACATCAAGTGCATGTGAAGAACAAATCAATATGATGGAGAACAAGAATATTCAAATGATCTTGTTGTTCGAAGAACTATATCAATAGTACATCGAACAACACCATTGAAGATTTCATTGGAAACATTCATGACAACAGAAAAACTAGAAACAAACCAAGAGTAAACTATCATGATTTGGTAAGATTTCTTTGCTTTACATATGAGGTAGAACCCAACAATGTGAATGATAATTTAATGGTGAATCTTGGGTCAAACCATTGCATTTGGATTTAGAATTGTTTATAAGAAACGAGGTATCGACTCTAGTGCCTCGACTTGAGAATATCAATGTTATTGGAACAAAATGAATTTTTAAGAAGAAGGTTATACACAAGTTGAAGGTGTTGAATCTCATGAGACGTTTGCAACTCGTTGCAAGATTAGACTCTATTAGACTATTATTTGGAGTTGCTTGTTTTCTTGGTTTCAAAATTTTTAGATGAATGTTAAGAGTGCATTCCTAAATGGAATGCTGCAAAAAAAAGTCTATGTTGAATAATCCAAACGTTTCAAAGATCCACATAATGGTGATTATGTTTACAAATAAAACAAAACTTTGTATAGATTGAAACAAGCACCACAAGCGTGGTATAAAAGGTTGACAAGCTTTCTAATCAAGAACTACTATAAAAAGAGGGAGAGTAGATAAACTTTTCATTCGTGATACTGATAAAGTAATGCTAGTTGTTCAAATTTATGTTGATGATATTGTGTGGATCAAAATCACAAGAAAAAGTAAATGCTTTGTACAAACCGTGAAAGATGAGTTTGAAATGAATATGTTTGGAGAACTAAATTACTTTCTTAGTTTGCCCGTAAAACAATTTGAAAATAGATTTTTCATTTCTTAAAGTAAATATGCAAAAAAAGCTTGTTTAAAGATTTGAGAAGGATCACATTAAATCAGAAAATACTATGTCCACTTCAACAAAGCTTACAAGAAGTTCAAAGGGTGAAGATGTTAAGGTTAAGTTATATCGAAGTATGATTGGGAGTTCATTATACTTAACAACAAGCAAACCTGATTTGTGTTGAAGTGTAAGAATTTGTGCAAGATATCAAGCTAAACCAAAGAAATATCGTCTGCTACCTGTAAAACAAATCTTCAAATATGTGAAAGAACCATCAAATTATTGTATTTTGTATACGAAAGACACTAATTGTTAACTTGTTTGGTATTGTGATGTAGATTAGGAAGGTAATGCAAACAATAAGAAGAGCATTTCGGGTGGATGTTTCTTTCTTGGAAATAAATTGGTTTCATGGCATAACAAAAAGCAAAATTGAACATCTTTATCTACCGTTGAGGCTGAATATATTGCATTGGGAAATTGTTGCATTCAATTGATTTATATGAACCAAATGCTGATGGATTATGGTATGGATTCAAAAACGTTTGTTGCGCTATGTGATAATACAATGACAATTGAAATTTCTAAAAATCATGTGCAACATTCTAGAAAAAAATATATTAAGATTAGACATCACTTTCCGAGAGAAAAAGTTGGAGAAAAACAAATCACAGTTGAATATGTACCTAACAACCGTTAGTTGTCTGATACTCTTACAAAACAACTGGATTTAAATCAATATTCGATTTAAAACATTACTAGGAGTCTGCGAACTCTAACAATAAAGAAATTCGGTCCTGATTTCTTAATTCAATTTGTGAGTACTTAATGTCTATGTGTGGGAAAAAGAAAATAAGTTGAGAGTATTTTTTATCTATCAGTATAGAATATCATCTAATCATGTATAAGTACACTTAAAAAATATATTTTTGATGACATTTCAGATATTTACTCGTACTCCTCTAACATATTGATATATTTTAAAGTTCAAATTAAAAAATTGAAACTGTAATGAGTACACCACTCGGTTCTAAATTGATAGACATTTCAAATTCAGTTGTAACATCCTAAAAGGTACAAAACTCCTCTATGATTTGACTAGAACAGAGGAGTATACCTACTGATACAATCCTATTCTTAGGAGGATTAAATTGGAATAAACCATTAGTAACCCAATTGTTGAACCTATAACTTGTCTTTCCGAAGAAAAGACGTCCTAAACCCGGACTACAACCCAACTAGAGAACCTCAAACGCCGCGAATGACTCCACCACACTTGTGATCTAGTGTTGATAAGTCGAAGAACAATTAGAAATCTCTCCAATAGTTCGATAGCTAAATCTCTAGGATTAGCAAGGAAAAAGATAATCCTTTTGATAAAAACTTGGGCAATAATTTTATACAAAGGGTCCTTTGTTTATAGAGGCCAAACAAAAGAAATAGAAACTTAATGTAATAAGCCAACTTAAATAACCCGGCTAAAAGACTTGGTCGAGTGTGTAATTTCTCGGTTGAGCTTTTCAACACTCGGTCGAGGCCCTTCGTGCTTGATCCGAACGGTCAATCCTTTCACATGATCCAATGGTCTAGTAGGTTCACTCGTGTCGAACATGCCTCTGATCGGGCCGAGCGCATCGATCGTCTCTTGTCCAATGAGTTCGCTCGGGTCGAGCGATATGTTGCTCGGGTCAAATGTCTCTAGCTCTCCTAGCTTCTTGTTCCCTTTATCCTCGTCCACTTCTAGGCATATCACATAAGCTTCCCTTGATGTCTTCGGATGCTCTTGTGGTGCCTTAGCAAGTTCATCTGTCACCAATCGAACAAACACATTCTGCATCCTCTTAGCTTTAGCCCTGGCGACCGATCCTTGTGTATTTGGTGTGTCAAGCGGAGCCTCATCCTCATCACCTACAAAATGGTAACCTATGGATTTGGTACCTGAAGAAAAAATTTCTAAACAACGTCCTAGAAGCAGAGAACAAAGGAAAAGAAAGAAAAGATGGACTTATTCATAAGTATACCGAAGAATTAGTGAAAGTTATAGAACAAGTACACTTAAAGTGATAAACTAACACTACATATTATTCTTTTTCCTTATACCTAGATCTTTTTCTTTTCATAATTTTTTTTTCTTTTGATGGACTGATATATAAAATACGAATTTATAATTTTCTTAAAAAAAGGAAATAGTTATACTTCCATAACTTATTTAATAAGACGTGAGATGTGTAATTCAAATATTTAATAGACGTGATAGATGCATTTCAATTTTTGTTAAATAAATAGATAAATAAGTTTTTATTTCTTTACGTACGGGATGAATAATGAACTTAAATCTTCAATCACTCACTTGAAATCCTAATCCCCTTTCTTGATCTCTTTGTTTTGAAGCAAAAACTAAAATGGCACCGAACAAAAAAAGTGGAAGAAGGTCATCTAGCATAAAATCGTCGCATAAGAAAGCAAAGATTCCTTAGCAAACGCAAGAAAAGGTTAATGCACCTATTTTTACAATAAATCCACCAAGAATGGATAGAAAGAGGTACACAATGACGATTAAAAAAAGGTTCTAGTGATGAAAACACCGAAACTTCTCAACAAAAGAACTGAAGCATAAGAAGAAGAGTCGTCTAATGACTCAGAGGAAAAGTAAGAATCAACGAAATTGGAAAAGTAGTAGAAAAATACCGAATCGACATCTGAAACAAAGATGTTAATGAAGAATGAAGTTTTCCCAACTTAGATACATTAAGGATCAACCACGAGCATTTGAAAAGAGCAACATTCAAACTAGTGATGTTATATCTGGATAACGAAAGATTTCAAGTACACCTTCCTTATGTCCTTCAAATGAATATTCGAAGATCTTCTACACCACCATGATAAATTTAAGTACTTTGTTGTTTGTTACAAGTGTACTTTAAAATTGATAAATAAATGAGAAACAATAGTTTTTGGATATATATATATATATTTTTTCAGAAGATTATTGGGGAAAGGTGTTCTCGAATTCATCAAAACAACCAAATAAAATTCTCGGCTCAGATTGTAGTGTATCAATTTGTATAAGAGCCAAACGCTACATGATGTACAAGCAAAATAATATTGCTTCTAGTCAGTATCGTAAGATCAAGGATCAAGGAATCATGGGACATGATCATGCAAGTGGAACATAGTGGAATGGAGAAAAAAGATAAGAGTTAGAGAATACGATTATTAGGGAAGATAAGGAATCGGTTCCTCTGTTGATGAACCAAAAGAAAGGCAAGACCACATAGGTTTGAATTAAATTGAGAATGCCATCAATAAAGCTTAATTGCCGATGCTTTCACGAAAACATCATGATTATTAGCTATATAAAGCCAAGAAATTCTTTGGCCTCAGTTATATATCGTAATGAGAAATTTCTTAAGCTCATATGGAAGGAAGAGCACTCAACTTATCCAGATGGAGTCAAGATCGTTATGTAATTTGTGGATGGAATGATTTGAAACAGACTTTTCAACCATAACGAAACACTTTTGAAAAGGTTCTATGCTATGCCAAATGATGAGAATGAAACAAACATGGATTGATAGGGATTACAAGCTAATATTTGAAGAATTAATAATGTAATATATACATATATGATTTCCATATATTTATGAACAAGATTTGTTAGCTTTCCATATATCTAGGAATAAGTTGTTACAGAACTCTTCTATATAAAGTTGGTTTGTTTAATGGAAAACCCAAGAAGGGAATTCTTACTTTGGCATGGTATCAGAGCATCTCTGACTATCGGCCGTAAATCCTCCGAAACCCTTATTCTTTCTTCCAAAAAAACATGTCTACCGATATTACTACAATCACAGACAAGACACCAACTTTCCGCCGATGCGATTTCTGGTGGTAGTCAGGGATTGAGATCTTCTGGTGGTTCAGGCTATCATTCACGTGATATCCCACTTAATTCACCGTTTTACTTGCATCCCTACAAAGGTCCCGGAACCGTGATTACCGCGGTTCAACTTCGTGGAGAGAGCAACAATGAAGAGTGGGCGAAACACATTCACCATGCTCTGCGGATAAAACGCAAAATTTGCTTTATCGATGGCAGCATCCAACAACCGTATCTAGATGAACCCGAGTTTGATGAATGAGGACCAGTGAACTCGATGCTTGTTGAATGGATCATCAACACCATCGATCCGAATACTCGCACTTCGATCTCCATTTTTGAGGAGGTCAGTGTTATGGGAAGATTTGAGGAGTCTTTTCTTTGTAGGGGCTGCTTCGCGGGTCCATCAACATCGATTCGATATCGCACATTGCACTCAATAGGGAACTACCATTCAGATCTATTATGCGAAGTTTAAGAAGATATGGGACGAGTTAGATGTCTACAAGCCTATCCGCACGTGCAGTTGCATAGAAATTCAGACCAATCTTCTTCGCGACAGAGAAGAAAAGTGAGTGCATCAATTCCTTATGGGATATTCTCATTTTGGTGTCGTGTGTTTGGGAATATTCAACACTGAACCACTACCCTCATTGAACAAGGTACATTCCTTGGTGTTGCAGGAAGAGCTTCGCCAGACTATTGCTCGTAGCAAGGAATCCACACGGACAGATTCTGTTGGTTTTGCTGTCCAAGCTGGGCAAGTTATTGCGGATGCAGCTGTGCCGAAACGAGACAAACAAGTGGGTTGTTCTCATTTTCATCGCAGTGGACATGTAATTGATTCATGTTTTGAGCTACACGGATATCTTGATTGGTGGGAAGACCGTCCGAGGCGCACACACATCAAAAGTCGCGAGAATTCGACCTCGACATGATCATCCCTCCCTTCTTCTGGCAATGCTCTGTGTACGGGAGATCATGCATCCCACTCTGTAGCTTCAGGTGGTTGGAACATTCATGCAAATGCAGTTTCTGCAACAGAGCCTCAGCCCCTATCTGTGACTGATCTTGATCGCTCTTCGATGCCGGAGTTCTCGGACGAGCAATGGAATACCCTTCTCAATCTAATTAAACTCCAACGAACGGTTGCGATGACAGATCCTCTGGTAAGACGAGCTTATCCAATATTTGATCGATTCTAGAGCATCTCATCACTGACAGGTTCGTTCGAGTTGTTGGACAATGTGAAGCCTATCGTCCCAAGCTCGATAGGTCTTCCGAATGGAAAAGGAATTATTGCTAGTCATCGTGGTGATATGGTGATGGGCAATAGTGTTCATTTGAAGAACGTGCTTTATGTGGCTGACATGATGCACACTAATCTCTATTGCTCATTTATTGCAAGAGAATGATTGCACGATCACGTTTAACGCTTGACTCTGTGTGATACAGGACCGTACAAGGAGGACTCGGATTGGAGCGGTTGAAGAACGTGATGGGGTTTATCACTTCAGAGGCATGCTTGGGGCACGCGGGTATCAGGTAACTCGATTAGCTTCTCGAGATCTCTAGCACCGCGGCTTGGTCACGCGTCTGATGCAGTTCTAAATTTGCTTCTGATTTCAGTTGGTGTTTCTAAACATCCTATGCATAAGGCTCCATGTGATGCATGTTTTAGAGCTAAAAAAACTCGTGCTTCCTTTTTTGAAAACGACAATAAAGCAACATCTATTTTTTATTTAATCCATTGTGACGTTTGGGGCTCTTATCATACTCCTTCTTTCTACGGTTCGACTTATTTTCATACTATTGTCGACGACTATTCCCGTGTTGTTTGGATGTATTTGTTACTGGTTAAAAGTGAAATGAAGGCCATTATTCAAAATTTATGTGCGATGGTTGTGAGACAGTTTGGAGCTTCTGTCAAAACGGTTCTTTCCGACAATGGAACAGAGTTTACTTGTCTACGATCATATTTTCAGTCCCAAGATATCACTCATCAGACTTCCTATGTTCACACGCCACAACAGAATGGTCACATGGAACACAAGCATCGACATATCCTCAACGTCGTACAATCTCTCATGTTTCAAGCTTGTTTGGTTGCTAAATATCTGGGGCGGATGTGTACTTGCTGCTCCACATTTAAACAATCGTAAACCTTCAATGTTACTCAATGGGAAATCACCTTATGAGTTGTTGTATGGAGAAACACCGGATTATACTCGGCTGCATCAGTTCGGCTTCCTTTATCATGCTCATAAGAGTAATCGTCCGCATGACAAGTTTGAAGCTCGGGGTCATCGCTGCATCTTCATCGGTTATCCAATAAATTAGAAAGGATGGTGTGTTTTCGATTTGGAAAATAAAGAAATCTTCGTCTCTCAGGATGTTATATTTTATGTGGATGTATTCTTGTTCGAGTCCTCTACAACTCTATCAAACTCGACTCCCAGATTCATCTCGGCTCATCCCTCTGTCTTTGATTTACCAGTGGTTGCGGATGATGTTTTCATAGCATCTCACGACGAGGGAGATACCACAAAGGATAAGGGGCGTTCGACAGTGGACAGGGTAGGTTCGTCTGACCTCGCTGACTATCCAGACCCCTCTGGAACAACGGGTGAACCAGAGCTTGTTGAACCTGAAGCTCCATCGAACGCGACTGATTTAGATTCTCAGCCGGCTTCCTCCTCTGAAATCAGTGCGACAGTAGCTCTGATTTTCGCCACAGATTAAACTCTCAGGCTAAAAGATTACGGTCTCGAACACCATCCATTTGTCTCGAAGATTAGATCACTTACTCTATGCATTGCCTCGAAGACCCTATCTACATTCCAACCCAATCCGATCTTGTGTTGTCTGGTACATCTCTTTATCTTCTTGCACACCATGTTACATGTGCTAACTTTCAGGACCACATCGGGCTTTCTTAGCAGCAGTTGATAAGATCTCCGAACCTCGTACTTTTGCTGAAGCTGACTTTCTCCTGAGTGGCGAGCAACCATGCAAGCAGAACTGCATGCGCTTATTCTCAATGACATGTTGACTCTTACCTCTCTTCCCGCAGACAAGAAAGCTATCGGATGTCGCTGGGTTTATAAGGTGAAATATCACTGTGATGGTTCTATTGAGCATTATAAGGCTAGTTTTGTGATTCTGCAAAACTGAGAAACAGAAGGAGTTGATTTCGAAGAAATGTTTGCGCCAATGGCCAAGATGACTATGGTGCAATTATTTCTTGCTGTTGCGGAGACAAAGAATTGGATTGTTCATCAGATGGACGTGCATAATTGCATTCTTGCACGAGGATTTAACTGAAGATATCTACATGAAACTTCCTCAAGGTTTCTCATCTCTCGACTCCACATTGGTCTGTAAGCTAAAAAGACATCTCTGTATGGTCTTCGCCAAGCACCTCATTGCTAGTTCGCCAAACTAATGTCTGCACTACGTTGCTACGGATTCAGCAATCCAGGTCTGATTATTCTCTTTTTTTCTCTGATTCGTGGAGACATTCAAGTCTATGTCCTCATTTACGTGGATGATATTCTTGTCGGCGTAAATGACAAGGATTTAGTTGTTGTCTTCAAGCGCTACTTGCATGTTTGTTTTCACATGAAGGATTTTGGCTGCTAATTATTTTCTCGGGTTCGAAGTTGCTCGGAGTTCAGCTGGTTTGTCACAGCAGAAATATGCTTTGGTTATCATTTCCGAGTGTGGATTACTCGGCACAAAACATGCAGAGTTTCCGCTTGAGCAGAACCATACATTATCGACTTCCAAGTCGGCTCGCTTTGATGATCTGACGCGATACCTCCGACTTGTGGGGCGCCTCATCTATCTTACGATTACTCGGCCAGAACTGAGCTTTGCTGTACAGGCGCTTTCTCAGTTCATGCAAGATCCACGACTTGATCATTGCCATGCTACTATACGATTTGTTCAATATCTGAAAGGTGCTCCTAGTCAGGGCATCCTTCTTAGCTCTACTAGTGATCTTCACTTCTATGGTTACTGTGATTCGGACTGGGGGACATGTCGTATCTCTCAACGATCGGTTTCCTAGGTTATTCTCCTATTGCATGGAAGATGAAGAAACAATCCACGGTTTGGCGATCTTCGACCGAAGTAGAGTATCGATCTATGGAAAATTTGACTTGTGAGCTCAAATGACTCAAGTCCTTATTGGCATGTTTTGGTGTGATCCATTCCTATCCGATTCGTTTGTTGCGTGACAACCAAGCTACACTTCATATTGCTGCTAATCTTGTTTTTTCACGAACGTACGAAGCACATCGAGGTTGACTGCCACTTAGTGCGCGATGAGCTTATTTGTGGTACCATTATGACATCGTACGTTCGTTCTTAGGATCAACTAGCTGATATCTTCACCAAGGCGCTGGTTTTGAATACATTTTTGCGACTATGTTCCAACTTGGGCATTTTGGATTTTCATGCTCCAACTTGAGGGGACGTAATGTAATATATACATATATATGATCTCCATATATTTAAGATTAGGAATAAGTTGTTCAGAATTCTTCTATATAAAGTTGGTTTGTTTAATGGAAAAATCCAAAAGGGGAATTCTTACTTTGGTAATTAGCAATGGTTTCTCCATAATATGTAGATGATGTGGTAGAGGACGCATTCACGAATTAAATCTAACAAAATATACAAGATTAGGTATTTAGATACAAACATATTGGATTGGATGAAATTATAGACCTTAATCTATTAACTGAAACAGATGATATAAAAGATTTTCGACTCAAGACCAGATTCATGACGAACTACACATCACGGGGTTAAATCTGCATATGCAAGAACCATCTAGAATAACACTAAAAAGATAATGGATGTAACTAAGTAACCATATGCTTTTCGTTAAATATCTGCATCGTGGATGAGACCAAATTAGAATAATTCAAGAAGAGGGTTATCGATGAAGACGAGTTGATGACAGAAGAAAAATAAAAGAACAAAAATGAAAGAAGAAGTTGAGAAAATTGTCATTAAATTCCATGGTAGGACTTACAACAACTTGAACTTTATGAAATAAAGGTTTGATTGGACTTGAAGAAAAGTCTAAGTTTATTGACCCGAGAGTAACAAGCAATTTTGTATCTGTGAAGGTAGTTATGAAACATTGTTTATTATTGATGGAAACAAAAGGTTTTGGGGTTTCTATTGGGGATTGATCTGTTATTTAAGGTTCAGGAAAATGTCGTAGATTCCGAATATCAATTCACGGTCTTTAAATCATAGATGCTTTCTTCCTATTTGATCTTGAGTGTAGTAATGTTGTACCTCGGGAATATAAATGGCTTTCTACCTTGGGGGAAACTAGAATAAATTGGAAGCCATATCAAGTTAGATTCAAGAAAGATAACAAGAAGATTGAACTAAGAGGAGAACCATTTTGTTGAAGATAGAAGTATCCTTGAATTCACAGATCAAGATATTGCAGGCCGAACCAATTGTGTACCTATTGAAATTGACAAAAATGGTTGAAGTACCAGAGGGGAAGGCCAACATTGGGGTTGATTCTAAAACTCAGTTCATTATCCGACAATGTGTTGATGTGTTTGAGGGAAATATGGGATTACCTCCCAGAAGGACAGTGGAACATGTCATTCATCAAGTTAAAGATGCATCACCTATCACCTATTAACTTGAGACCTTACCACCATTCATTTGCAAAATGAGAATGAGTTTGAAAGGTTGGTTAAAGAAATGATTATGACTAAGATCATACGTCTTAATACCAGTCCATATTCACGTCAAGTATTGCATGTACAAAATAAAGAAAGAGTTTGGAGATTTTATATAGACTACATAACATTAAATAAACTCACTGTCTCTACCAAGTATTTAATTCCAAATTATTAATGAATTGATAGACTATCTCCATTGGTCGTCCATATGTTCAAAGTTGGATTTAAGGGAAAGATATCATCAAATCAGAATGAAGGAGGATGACATCTAAAAACCTGTATTTTAGATTTATGAAGGACATTATAAGTTTCTTGTGATGCCCTTTGGGATAACCAAGGCTTCTATATTATTCCAACCTTCATTAATGACATTTTTTGAGAATATTTAAGGATGTTTGTATTGTTTTTTATGATATTATTGTGTATAGTCGAGACATAGTCGAGACATAGCAGAACAGGTTGAACACTAGAAGTTGGTGCTACAGATTTTGAGAAGCAACATGTTCTTTATGAAATGCTCATTTGGAAAAGATAAAGTTGCTTATTTGGCCACACTATATCTTAACCCTTATAAAGTTAAGGCCATGATAAATTGAACAGTTCTATAATCCATCACAATACTAAGTGGATTCCTAAGATTAAGTGGATATTATATGAAGTTTGTTAAAGTCTATAGAAAATTTGATGAGGATGAGATTTCGACCAAGACACCAAGGATACACAGATCGGTCAAGAGGACTAAAGCTAAGAGGAGTTTAAATTTGTTCGCTCAAATGGCGGTGAAACAATTTGCAAAGCAACCACAAGAGCATCAAGAGATGTCAATATAGGCTTATGTGACTCACTTACGAGGGGAAAAGATCAAGAGTATCAAGAAGTTGGAGGAGATAAAAACGATCTTCTAGGGTAGAGAATCGCTTGACCCGAGCAAATTTTCGGAACAAAGTACACATGAAATCATTGGTCACTCAGCCTGAGCGACAGAGTTCTTGACCACAACAGTAGTTATCACCACTAAATCCTTAAAAACCGTGATAATCACTATTTTAAATATCAGGAATGAGGTCACTTTGCTTTGATCTATCCAAACAAGAAAGCGATGATCATAAAAATTGATGGAGGATATGTAAATGCATTAGAGGAAGATGAGCCACGAAATCTGAGGTATGTGCTTGATTCAGAAGAAGATTTGAAGAGTGTGAGGCAGTAAAGGGCAAGTTATTAGTAGCACGTATAACATGCAATGTCAAGCAAAGGTCGTCCTCCGCCAAAGGAGATTGACCAAGATATTTTAGAAGTATCACTTGTTGAACCTACAATCTATAGAAGAAACCATCATATAAAGATATAAACATTTTCTACACGCATGGGTTTATCCAACATAGTGTGTGTAGCATCAATGTGGATGGAGGTAATTGCAAGAGTATGGCTAGTGCATGAGAAGTTAGGATTCATCACCATGAAGGATCCAAAAACTATACAAGTTAATAGTGGTGAAACAATGATTCATTGCTAAATGAAGGTTGAGTTTAAGATTGCAAAGAACGAGGATGAGGTACTATGTGATGTGGTACCAATGCAAGCGGAAAACCTCTTGTTGGTACATACATGGCAGTTTGACACTCAACCATAATACGACGGCTTTAGTAATAAGTACTTATTTGACTTTAAAGGATGACACATTCGAATAGCTCCACTCACACCAAAGGAAGTATTCAAAGATCTGGTTCAATTACTGAAGAGCAATAAGAAACAATCTTTTGTGAATGACAATAGGGTAGTTTAGAAAACTAATTAGATTTTGAGAGAAGCCCATAAACTGACATATGAAAGACAATTTGTGAGCAAAATGTTTCTTTCAATGAAAGTAAGTGAATTGAATCATTGGATTCATATTTCACAAACGAGTTCACCCATTCTTTTCCTTGTGTTTTTACTAATTTGTTGCAAGGTTTGAAGATGTGTGTCTGATGTGGTTAATCTCAAGTATAGTACCAGGGTCGAACACGATGAATTGATTCAACTCCAAAGCTAGTAAACTAATAAATATGACGGTTAAAATAAAATAGTAATTTGAATGCAAATGAAACTAAGCTAACTAATAAATGGATTAAATTCAGTTAACTAAGTACCACAAGTTTCGAGAGATGCATGATGATGCAATGAAGTTCTAACAAGATCATGGTAATAGATATTATTACGTATTCAGGGAATTCAAGCTCTTTCCTAGGGGATGACTCTCCCGATGCCTAAACCCACTATCTAACATACGTACTACCAATC
Source organism: Gynandropsis gynandra (assembly GCA_036759665.1). NCBI lineage: Eukaryota > Viridiplantae > Streptophyta > Magnoliopsida > Brassicales > Cleomaceae > Gynandropsis > Gynandropsis gynandra. The sequence goes on from CM071874.1 coordinate 10,985,164, forward strand.
TCCTAATTTCGTAATCTCACCTACTAGATACATTAAGATCGTTATCCTAATTCCTAAGTTTAAATACCCGACCGAGCAAGGTTCTAAATCAATTGAAACTTCATATCATGCCTACATTTCAAAATCCAATTCATCTCCTGATGCAATTAGATTTTTATAAACATTCATTAGCTACCAACAAGAATAAAAGCATTAAGAACAACCAATCAATTTGAAACAAACAAATATTATAACCAAGCATTAAAAACAAAACTTCATTACATATCGGCAAAGCTCTCTAACCCGTGGCTATAGATCTACTCAGACATGGACTTAGAAAACAAAACAGGAAAGAAAACTATATTCAACATGGATAAAGAACGAGATCCCTCCCTATTCTATTACCGACATCTTCAATAGCTCCTTCGTGTTCCGAGTTCGTCGCCCCGTCTCTAGCCTTCTAACGTGCTGCTCTCTCTCTTGCTCTGTCGTGTGTGTTTTGTGTGGGATGGTGTGTTCTGTCCGAATTCCTTCTGCCCTCTTGACCCCAACGTCTTCTTTCCTCTATCCTCTCTTTCCTTTTCTCCTTCATTTCCTCTTTGGCCGAATCTAAGCTCTCTAGCCCTTTCCTTTTCGTTCTCCTCTCCTTCTTGGTTTCCCTTTTCTTCAGCAGTTTGTTTTTCCTTTTTGTCTAGTGCAGCAATGCTTTCCTTCTCTTTTCTATCCTTTCCTCTTTGGTTGGCTTCCTTCTTTCTCTTGTCCATGCGTTTCCATTTATGTTTCCAACAGCCATTTCCATTTTCTATCTCCAACGGTTGTAGTTTCCAATTCTCGTGTAGGCGGCTATCTTTCCATATTCGGTAGGTGGTTGAAAGTTTACATTTTGCTCTAGAAACTTGATTCTATTTTATGTAAATCATGTTTCCTTTTCATGTTCCAACCGTGCTCTTTTTATTTTTGTTCCAGCAACAGAATTGTTTCCATTTTTGTTCCAGCCACCGAAGGTTTCCACTTTTGTAAGGGGCCATTGCTTCCATTTCTCTTCTCCGATTTACGATTCTTTGAATCCTGATCGTGCATAGCTGATAGGAGAGTGTTTTTGCTTAGTTTTGCTTCATTTACTCGGGCGAACATGGTGTTGATGTCGAGGGCTGGTTCGGATTGAGTTGGCTATAGCTGGGACACTGATGCGTTATCAAAGTTAAACAAATATTTAATCTAAACTACCCGCAAGTGCCCGGCACGTGTGTAGTACTTTAGGTCTCGATCCCACAGGGACTACGTAACACAACCTAAACTCAAATTGTGAATAAAATTTGCAACGAACGAATATGAATTTGGGAATGAAATACTAAAAACAAATAAACAAACGAGTTCCTAACAATAAGTCAAACGTTCCAGGAATCCAGGCCTTCGTAACCACAAGTCCTTTAAGCAGTCAGATAAAGAATAGATAAACGAAAACGGGAAGATGCATTCAAAGACAAATCAAAGTGGTTCCGGGATAGCCATGGGCTAATCCTGTCTCCTACAACAAAACAAACTACTCGCTCATGGGTTCGTAAACAAACATAATCGAAGTAGATAATCTAAGGAACATGAAAACCAAATGAAACCGAAGTCTTCGGTTGTTCTCCAATGCTCCTTGTACGTCTCCTTCGCAAGAAATCTCCTTTTTGTCTCTACTCTCTCTCCTCGATCAAGAACTCGGAACTAACTCTCCAACTGAAGCTCCCCCTTCGACCCCTAGCTCCTGTTCTTCCTTTTCCTTCCTGTTTTCTTTCATTTTCTCCTCCTTTTTCCTTCTGGCCGTTCGTTCTTTTCCTTTTGTTGCAGCAGCCACCGATTTTGCCTTTTCATGAGTTTTCCATTCTTGATTAAGTTCGGCAACGTTTCCATTACTTTCTCCAGCAAAATATCACTTATTCCTCTTCTTTAAAGTCGTTTTTCTTATTCCTTGAATATTGAATTTTGAACGGCCAATTAATGAAATAAGAAGCCTTCTAGGGCTAGGACACGAAGGGGGACATCAGAGGACACACTTAGAGACATAGAGAAAGGGAGAAGGACGGAACGAGGGATCCGGAGCATGGAGGAGCTATTGAAGACGTCGGTATATGAATAGGGAGGGATCTCATTCTTTACCAATGTTGAATATAGTTATCCTTTGTGTTTCGTTTTCTAAGTTCATGTCCGACTAGATCCACAGTCATGGGTTAGACAGTTTTGCCGATTTGTAATGAAGTCTTGTTCTTAATGCTTTGTGGTCCTTAATGCTTTTGTTCTTGAATGCCACTTGAATGAATTATTTCGGTATTTGATCGTTTTCAGATTGATTGGTTGTTTTTAATGCTTTCATTCTTATACGCCACTCAAACGAATGATAATAGAAGTCTAATGAATCTACGCCAGGGGATTAGACGTTGGAACTTAGCCATGATTTATGATTTACTCGGTTTAGAATCTACGCCAGGTTGATCAATTGAATCTAGGGATTAGGATAGCGGTCTTAATGCATCTAGTAGGTGAGATACACAATTGGGAAATTGGTATACGCATGCTAGATAGTGGACAAGTCTACGCCAGTCAGTTCCTATATAAGAGCTTAAAATCCCTGAACTCGTGATAATATCTAAGACCAATGATCTTGTTAGAACTTCGTTACATCATCGTGTATCTCTCGAAACCCGTGGTGTTAGTCGTTGAGTTATTCCGTTCATTAGCTTACTTGCATTCGCATTCCCAATCACTCATTGATTTCACATGTCTTATTCATTAGTTACTAGCTTTAGAGTTGCATCAATTCCTTGTGTTCGACCCTGGTACTATACGATCCATATTCTTGCGGAAGCATTAGTCTAGGTAAATTATTACTTGAGATTAACCACATCAAATGCTCGATCATATCACTACTACACACAGAAATAGCATTCACGTACTCTCCCGGGTTCAATTCGGGTTTACCTAGAAGCTGTCCGGCATTCCGAGAGGATGAGACAGCCTGCTATGCTACGGAGTTCTCTAAGCTCTTGAGATGGTTGCTCAAGGATTCCATCTGAGTTTTGAGCTCGTTGATCGCTGTCCCCACATCTGCATTGAATTTTGTTTGAGTTGAATGTTGCTGCCTTTCCTCCTTATTAAATTCGAGCAACACTCCCTTAACGTTTGACGAAGAGGCTAGAGGGGGTTGAGGAGCTTGCAGAACTTGCTAGAATTGCTGATTGTTTTGCTGGTACGGCTGCTGTGATTGCTGAAATCCCGAATACTTCATCGGTTTAGTTGTTCAGTATGACAAGTTCAGATGATTCCTCTAATTCGGGTTGTAGGGTTTTAGGTATTCCCGAGTTGCGTGTGTCCTTGCTGCTGGGCATAATTCATGTATTCCATGTTCTCTTGCAGCTTGCATTGATAAGCCACGTGTTTCGTATCTCCGCAATTCATGCAGTACATGGCGTTTGCTGCGTTCCCCGTCGCTCTGCTCTGATTCGGCTCATATAGGCGTCGAGTACTGTTAGGCATACCTCTCGGTGTTGAACACATGGTGTTGTTCATGGTAAGGTTATCAATCAGCTCGTATGCCTCCTCCACACTCATATCCATAAACGATCCTCTAGCAGAATTATCCAACGTCGTTCGGTGTTCATCTGAAATTCCATTGTAAAAGGTTTGGATAACGTACCACTGCTCAAGACAATGGTGTGGAAACAACTATTGAAGATCCTTAAATCTGCCCCACGCTTCAAACAAAGTTTCTCCATCTCTGCATCTAAACGTCGTGATTTCCCCCCTCATCTGAATCGTCTTGCTCGAAGGAAAGAAGCGAGATAGGAACAATGTGCAGAGCTGATCCCAAGTCGTGATAGATCCGGCAGGGAGCGATTGCAGCCAAGTTTTCGCTCGTCCCCCAATTGAGAAAGGGAAGAGACGTATTAAGATCGCGTCCTCTGAGACTCCGTGTATCTTGAATGTACCGGAAAGCTCAAGGAATTCTCTGAGGTGCTGATGGGGATCCTCATGATTTCCACCCATGAATTGCTTCTGATAAAGCATGTTGATCATCACCGGTTTAATCTCAAACTGTTCCCTAGCAACAACAGGCGTCCTTATGGCTGTTTGCACATTGTTCATGTTCGGTACCACGTAATCTCTGAGTCGACGTGGTGGAGGAGCCTGTGGTTCTCGCGGTTAAGGCGTGAGTTTCTGTTGTTGCATGTGCCCCAAATTACCGATAGGTAATTGAAGCTGTTCGTGACCGTTCAGATTATCCATATCTCGTTGATCTGACGGCTCTACGAAGGACAAATAAAGAACGATTTAGGTAGAAAGAACGAAAGAAAAGAAAACAAAAACAAAAACAAACAAGAAAGGCTCTAGGCTCGAATCTTAGACATGTTGACAATAGCCCTCGACAACAGCACCAAAAACTGGATGCGTTATCAAAATTAAACAAATATTTAACCTAAACTACCCGCAAGTGCACGACACGTGTGTAGTACTTTAGGTGTCGATCCCACAGGGACTACGCAACACAACCTAAACTCAAACAGTGAATCAAACTTGCAACGAACGAATATGGAATTTAGGGATGAAATATGATGTGTTATCAGAGTTAAATATAAATAACCTAATCTACCCGCAAGTGCACGGCACGTATGTAGTATTTTAGGTGTTGATCCCATAGAGACTACGCAACACTACCTAAACCCGAACTACGAATCAAACTTGCTAACGAAAGAATGTGGATGAAGAATGAAATACTGAAAGTAAATAAGCTACTTGGGTTCTAACGATGAGACAAACGTCCTAGGAATCCGGTTTCACCACAAGACTACCGAAACCGACGATCAACCTATCCATCATGCAATCCCGATTAAAGCTATCTAAGGCGGACGATCCTAACATGATATCTACCCTCTCTCAAGGCATAGACACGTGATCTAGACAAGCTGCCCCCTACTTTCGTGGCTGACACCATGAACTAAACCCATAAACTCTGTGATTCGCCCGTTCACCCTCAACCGTTGCTACCCTACTTTCGTGGCCTAACCTCGGTTGTTCTAAACCTGACTTTCTAGGACTAGAATTCTCCTTTCGGTCCTTCTCCTAATCCCTAACACATGCATCTACGTGATCAGCGCAAACACAAGTAAATTAAAGCACTCAGATAAAGAATAGATGAACTAAAACGGGAAGATGCATTCAAAATAGATCAAAAGCGGTCTCGGGATAGCCAAGGGCTAATCCCTTCTCCTAGAACAAACAAACTACTCGCTCATGCGTCTGTAAAGAAACATAAACATAGTAGAAAGTCTAAGGAACATAAAAACCAAACAAAACCGAAGTGGCGGTGCTTGATCTCCAATGCTCCTCGCTTATCTCCTCGCAAGAACCTGCTCTAACTTCGCTGAATTGTTCTCCTCTATATGCTTGCTGTAATGACGTCTTTTTGCCTCCGTTTAAGCCTCCTAAGTC
>CM071874.1:10992783-11008247 GCA_036759665.1 Gynandropsis gynandra
TGCTTGCCCGAGTCGTGCTAAATGGTCCACACAATTGGCCGTAGGTTTTGCCCGATCGTGCAAGGGTTGAGCCCGACCGGGTGAGGCTTTTCCATACTCAATCGCGTCCCGTTTGTCCCGTGATGATCCCCGAAGTTGCTCCTTAGCTCCGTGCATGTTCCTTTAGCTCCAAAATGGTCCAAATACACGTAAAAACCTATAAGAACATGAAAAGCACGAAAGCAAGTAAAACGGATACGGAATCATACGTAGAACATCACATATGTATAAAAAACGTTTCCTAAATCGTGCAAGAAATACGTATGAAAACGAGATGATCAAAATACTAAAAACAAATACACAAACGAGATTCTAACAATAATACAAACGTTCTAGGACTCCAGTTTCACCACAAGACTACTGAAACCCACAATCAACCTAGATGATCCTAATATGATATCTACCCTCTCTCAAGGCATAGACACGTGATCTAGTCAAGTTATCCCCTACTTTCGTGGCTGACACCTTGAACTAAACCCATAAGATCTGTGGTTCATCCGTTTTACCCTCAGCCGCTGCTACCCTACTTTCGTGGCCTAACCTCGGTTGTTCTAAACCTGATCTTCTAGGACTAGAATTCTCCTTTCGGTCCTTCTCCTAACCCCTAACACATGTATCTACTTGGCCTTCGTAAACACAAGTCATTTAAGAACTCAGATAAAGAATAGATAAACGAAAACGGGAAGATGCATTCAAAGACAAATGAAAGTTGTTCCGGGATAGCCATGGGCTAATCCCTTCTCCTAGAACAAAACAAACTACTCGCTCATGCGTCTGTAAACAAACATAATCGAAGTAGAAAGTCTAAGGAACCTGAAAACCAAACGAAACCGAACTCTTGGGTTGATCTTAAATGCTCCTTGTAGTTCTCCTTCGCAAGAATTCTCTTTCTTCTCTCTACTCTCTCTCCTTGATCAAGAACTCGAAACTAACTCTCCAACTTAAGCTCCCCCTTCGACCCCTAGCTCATGTTCTTCCTTTTCCTCCCTCTTTTCTCTCCTTTTCTCGTCCTTTTTCCTTCTTGCCGTTCGTTCTTTTCCTTTTGTTGCAGCAACCATCGATTTTCCATTTTCATGAGTTTTCCATTCTTGATTAAGTTGGGCAACATTTCCATTACTTTCTCCAGCAAAATATCACTTATTCCTCTTCTTTAAAGTCATTTCCCTTATCGTATAAGTCCCCAACAAACTCCTTTTCGTTTTAAGACAAATTAACTTATCTGTAAGTTGCAGGTGACGGACGCGACCCGTGCGGGCTGAGTGTGTGACCCGCTCGGATGCGGCGCGCATGATCGCGCATGATCGCGATGGAAAACAGAGCAACCCGCTCGACCTAGGGAGTGCCCCAGTCGGGCTGATGCATGCCCCGGTTGGGCTGGTGTGTGGCCTGCTCGGGCTGATGCCCCGACCGTGCTAATAGATTGCCTGACTCGTGCTCAATTTGCCGGACAAAATTGCCGACTAAACGCCCCGCGCGGCAAGGGTGTACCCGGCACTGGCTAAGCTCATTCCTCGCCGATTCTCGTCCCGTTTGTTCCGTGATGATCCTCGATGTTGGCACTTTGTCTCCTGTAAATCCTTTAGCTCCTAAATGAACCGAATATGCATAAAACCTGTAAGACCATGAAAACACTAAAACGAGTAAAATGGATACAAAATCATACGTAAACATCGCATCTATATCGTAAACATCTCTAAAATCGTGCAAGAAATACGTATGAAAATGAGATGATCAGACGCATGTGGCTAAAAATTCCGAATTTGGGGTTGCTTCCTTGGTTGAAAGTTTTGATTTCGTTGCAGCGCCCGCGGTTGGAAATTCCCCAATAGTTGTTACGCATTAAAAGCACCATCGGAGTTTTGATACGAAAGGTTGGGATGATTTCTCCATCCAGGGTTATAAGTGTTACTTAGAGACTGATTGTTGCTCACGTAATTCACCTCTTCGTACCCTTGAATTCCTTGTTCTCCTGGCTGCTCTAAGTATTGCGAACGACGCACTTCAGATATCATATTGTATATTCCTACAACTTGATCTTTTACTTCAGCTATCTCAACATATAAGGCGTGCGTGTAACTCACTTGGGCTACTTTTACTGGGTTGTTGCGGTTGTATTCTGCAGCAGTGTTGCTTCCGTCGTCGGCCATTGGATCTATCAAGTCTTCAATTTGAGGAAACATGAAGTTACTCAAGGAACCTCCTACAGTGGCTATGATTAGAATCCTCTTGTTATCCATGAGTCCTTCCAGAAAATTGTGTTAAAGATAACTCTGATCCATGTCGTGATGTGGGCAGAGGCGTTGATAGCCTTTCAAACGTTCCCACGCTTTGTATAAACTCTCAGCTGCTCCTTGGACGATCGTGTTGATTTGATTCTTGGCGAGCTGAGCTTTACTCTGAGGGAATAATCACGTCATGAATTTTTTCTCTAGTTGTCCCCATGATCGTATAGAGTTCGTCGGTTGGGAATACAACCAATCTTGCACATTATCTTTCACTGAGAATTGGAAGGCAACAAGCATGATGTCCTCATCAGAGACTCCTTCTCCGGTTTTGATCGTTCTATAAAGAATCTTGAAATATGTAAGATGCTGGTTTGGATCCTTGGTGGGTCTCCGTGTGAACGTTGTGTTACTAAGCATTTGGATGAATAACAACTGTAATTCAACACGAGCGTCTCTCCTAGTGAAGCAAGACAAGAGTTTCGCATGCCTAGGGACCATGTATGATCCATAGGTTAATGCGGCTGGAATTTATGGCGCTACAGGATGTGGTGCATTTTGATTGATACGTTCTGCCATCTGTTCGTCTTCGCTCTCGTCTGCAAGTTTTGATTCTATTACTTCTTAGGGCTTGCTGTCTAAAGTGGCTGGTGTGTCGTGTATCGGTTGATTTGCATTAGCTTTTAATTTCTTTCTCAAATCTCTGAGTGTTTTATCTATCTCTGGATCGTAAACTAGATCACGACTACCTACACTTCTCATGCACTAGTGATCTATAAAAGAAAAAGACAAACACAAAGAAAACGTGTGAGCTTCGAAAAGTAAAAGAAATTGAATCAAGAAAAAGGAAACAAAAAATTCACAAAAAAAAAACAAAACAAATAAGGCTCCAGAAAAGACGCTGTCCTCTTCCAAAAGTATCCTAACTCTAAACCCGCAATCAATTCTCCGACAACGACGCCAAAAACTTGATGTTGTTAATCTCAAATAATAATACCTAGACTAACTCTTCCGCAAGAGTACGGGTCGTATAATACCAGGGTCGAACACGAGGAATCGATGCTACTCTAAAGCTAAAAACTAATGAACAGGATGGTTAAAATAAAATAGTGTTTTGAATGCGAATGAAACTAAGCTAACTAAAAATCGGATTAAATTCAATTAACTAAGTACCACAGGTTTTGAGAGATGCACGATGATGCAATGAAATTCTAACAAGATCATGGTTATAGATATTATTACGTATTCGGGGAATTCAAACTCTTTCATAGGGAATGATTCTCCCGATTCCTAAACCCACTATCTAGAATACGTACTACCAATCTCCCAATTACGTAATCTCACCTACTAGATGCATTAAGATCACTATCCTAATTCCTAAGTTTAATTAACCAACCAGCCAAAGTTCTAAATCAATTGAAACTTTATATCATGGCTACGTTCCAAAATCCAATTCATCTCCCGATACAAGTAGATTTTTATAATTATTCATTCAATCTACCAAAAAGAATAAAAGCATTACGAACAACCAATCAATCAATCTGAAACAAACAAATAGTATAACCAAGCAGTAAAAACAAAACTTCATTACATATCGGCAAAGCTCTCTAACCCGTGTTTATGGATCTACTCGGACATGGACTTAAAAAACAAAACACGAAAGATAACTATATTCAACATGGATAAAGAATGAGATCCCTCCCTATTCTATTACCGACGTTTTCAATAGCTCCTCTCTATTCCGAGTTCATCGGCCCGTGCCCAGCCTTCCGGTGTGCGTCTCCGTCTCTTGCTCTATCGTGTGTGTTGTGTGTGGGATGGTGTGTTCTGTCCGAATTCCTTCTGCCCTCTAGACACCTACGTCTTCTTTCCTATCTCCTTTCTTTCTTTTTTCTTCTTCTTTTCCTCTTTGCCCGAATCTAAACTCTCCAGCCCTTTCCTTTTCGTCTTCATTTCCTCTTTCTACTAGTTTCCATTTTCTCGGTTTCCATTTTCTTCAGCAGCTTGTTTTTCCTTTTTCTCTTGTGCAGCAATGGTTTCCTTCTCTTTTCTATCCTTTCCTCTTTGGTTGGCTGTATTCTTTCTCTTGTCCATGCGTTTCCATTTATTGTTCCAACAACCATTTCCATTTTCTATCTCCAACGGTTGCAGTTTTCAATTCTCCTTTAGGCGGCTATCTTTTCATTTTTGTGTAGGCAGTTGGAAGTTTAAATTTTGTTCTAGAAACGTGTTTCTATTTTATGTAAATCATATTTCTTTTTCATGTTCCAACCGCGCTCTTTTTATTTTTTTTCCAACAACTGAAAGTTTCCATTTTTGTTCGAGCCACCAAAAGTTTCCATTTTTGTAAGCGGCCATCGTTTCCATTTTTTAAGCAGCCATTGCTTCCATTTCTCTTCTACGATTTATGATTCTTTGGATGCTGACCGTGCATAGCTGATAGGAGAGTGTTTTGGCTTAGTTTTGCTTCATTTACTCGTGTTGGTATCCCAGTGTTTCTTTTCCTGCAATAACACGAGAAAACACTAGGAGAGGACTAAATGATGCTTCATACTCGGTAAAGTCTAAATGAATTATTAAATTAAATATGAAAATGGACTAAAATACTATAACAAAATAGATGTTATCCGTTTCCCAATCAAACACCTAACGACTTACCTCCGCTACATGGGATTGAACACCAAATTGATTTTGTATTTGTTGCGAGCGTTCCAAAATGCACAACATACCAAACCCATCACGAGGAGAATAAAGAGCTTGAGATGCAAGTTAATGAGTTCATGGAGAAATGATATGTGCGAGAGAGTATGTCACCATGTGGTTTACCGACGATACTTGTGCCTAAATTGGATGACACATGGTGTATGTTTGTTATTTATCGAGCAATCAACAACATTACGTTCAAATATGGTAACCCTATATTTGACTTATATGATATGTTAGATGAATTGCATGGTTCTTCTATATTTTTTAAGATAGATTTGAAGAGAGGATACCATCAAAATCACATGAAGGATGGTGATGAATGGAAAATGACTTTTAAGATGAAGCTATGACTTTAAGAATTATTAGCCATGCCTTTCGGATTAACCAATTTACCTAGCACGTTGGTATTGATTCTAAACGTGTTGAGAAGCAAAACGTTTTATGTCACTTTCAAAAATGTGTTTTCTCTTCTAACAAAATTGTGTTCTTAGGATATGTGTTAAGTGAACACGAAATACACATTGATAAAGAAAATATCGAGGCCATACACAATTGGCTACACCCTAAGACGGTTGAAGAGGTCTGAAGCTTTCATGGATTAGTTGGATTCTATTGACAATTAGTAAAAGAATTTAATACCATGGTTGTACCCTTGACTGAGGTGATAAAAGAAATACATAACATTCCACTGGGTCGAAGCTCAGGAAAAGGTTTTCCAAAATCTAAAAGATAAATTAACCAAGCTATTCTATTAGCATTATTTGACTGTAACTTTTGAGATTGAATGTGAATCATTAGAAGTTGCAATTAGAGCAGTGTCGATGTAAGAATACAAACCCATCGTGTATTTAGTGATACGCTTAATGGAGCTCAATTAAGCTACCTTGTGTACAATAAAGAAGTATATGCGCTAGTGTGGATGCTTCATACCGACCATGAATCACTCAAGCATCTCATGGGACAATAGAAGCTAAATTCCGGGTACGTCAAGTGGATGGAATTGATAAAGACTTTCCCGCACCTCATCAAATACAAGCAAAAGAAGGAAAATGTTGTAGCACATGCATTGTTTAGGAGCTATGTTTGTTTTCTACTTTGGATGCAAGGTTGCTTGAATTCGAAATATTAAAGAAATCAATGAGATGTATAATCATTTTGGTAACATATTCAAGACTGGAAAGAAAACAACCATAAGTAAACGTTTTTAATTTGATGGTTATTTGTTAAATGAGAATAGGTAGTGCATACCCGAGAAGTCTATGAGGAATTTATTTGTTCATCAGGCACATCGGGAGGACTAGTGAGATACTTTGAAGTGTCCAAAACATTATCTATTTTGCAGAAAAAAGTACTACTTACCTCACTTGCAAAGAGATGCTGAATGCATCTATGGAATGTGTGGGACGTGTAAAAAGACGAAATCTCAGTTGCAAACACACGACATTTACTAACGTTTATCCATTCCTAGTACACCATGGAATAATATCTGCATGTATTTTATATTAGGTCTTCTTAGGTCAAAATCTGAACATGATTCCATGTCTATCGTAGTTGATCGGTTTTCCAAAATGGCTCATTTTATTCCATGTCATAAAATCAATGATGTATTACATATAGATATATTATTCTTTAATAAGAATATATGATTGCATGGCATGTCCTGAACTATAATGTAAGATAGAGATGCTAAGTTTCTTAATTATTTTTGGAAAAAGTTATTGGATAAGTTATGGACGAAAATTTTGGTTTACAATACGTGCTACCTACAACACAATAGATAAATGCAAGTGGTCAATAGGACCCTATCAAACTTGTTATGTGCATTACATTAAAGTCACCTTAAAACATTGGACTAGTTATACCACATTTTGAATTTGTACACAATAATAGGGCGCGATTCACACTGTCACACACTTTTCACTATTTGAAATCATGTATCTATTTAATCCACTTACACCATTAGATTTAGTTCCTTTTCCATTATAAAAATTTTCTAACCTTGATGGCAAAAAAAGTTCAAAGTTTTTGAAATAGATACATGAGAAGGCAGGAGTGAATATAGAGAACATGACAAGATATAGGCCAAACATGTAAACAAGAACACAAGACGGTGGTCATTGAACCGGGAGATCTAGTGTCCATCCAATTACGTAAGTAGCGCTTTCCCTAACTGATTAAATCCAAGCTCATGCCCCGAGGTGATAGACCATTCAAAATTCTTAAACGTATCAATTATAATGCCTAAAAGATTGAATTACTTGGTGAGTATTAGTTCGATTTTCGACGTTGATAACTTTGCTCGTTATGATACAGTCCATGATGCTTATTTAAATTCCTTTTTAAGAATGAAGGAATAATGAGATTAGACTCCGGTATGGACACTAATAACACAGACCATTCACGAGGGCTTAAGCTAATAGGATGCAGAACTTGTTCGTTCGAATGGTGGTAGGACAAGCACCACAAATGAATCAAGAGGCAACAATGGATATAGATATGACTTACCTACAAGTAGAAGAGGCCGAGAGTAATGAAAAAGGGAGGATTTGAAAATGCTCGACTAAGCAGCGTTTCATTCGACCTGAGCAAGCTCTTTAGACCAATGTATACATGACATTATTTTTCACTCGACCCAATTGACGAAGTTCTCAACCTCATTGAACCTGTAGAGATAAAAGGCGCATAAGAATGACTAGATCACTCGAACCGAGTATTACACATCTTGAATAAAATTGGTGGACTCGAGCAAGAAAAGGACCTGTTTGTCTGAACATACGTTAATTTTGCAGATATTAGGATTAAAAGTTGTACGACGTTCGAGCGAGTTGTTATACCCCTCGAATCGACATTTTTGTCGAATTTTGTTAGGTTAGCTTATTTTATTTAAATTTCTATTATTTTTTGGTTATTATAAATAAAAAATCCATTTTAAAATTATTTAATGAAGTTTTAATCAATTTACAATGTCATTTCTTTGTTATTTCTTGATAGTTAGTTATCAAAATTTTGGAGAGATTCTAATGATTCACCCACTTATCAACATTAGATCACAAGTGTTGCAGCGTCGTTTGGTGGGTCTAGGATTTTCTAGTGAGGTTATAGTTGAGCTTTTGGCCGTCATTTTTATAGGAGAGACAAGTTCGATGTTCTACTATTGAATTTCTAGGTTGTTTCAGTCTGGTTCCATCCATTCAACAATAAAACTTTAGTCTAGGCCTAGGTTCATATCCGAAGTTGCTTGAGCATTGATATAATTACAGAAGACGAATGGGTTGAAGTGTACACAAAGAAGCCCCCAAAGCATTCAAATCACTTAAATTGGCAATGAAATTTGTTCCAGTTCTCACATTATCTGATCAGACATAAATGTTTGTGATTAAAACAGATGAATCAAGTATGCGTATTGGGGCTGTAAAATCTCAACTTGGAAGGCCTATATGAGCCAAGGCTTCAATCATGTAGATGGAAGGCAAAATCAGTTTATGATAAAACAATTATTGGCTATTGTATTTGGAGTGGATCATCAAAGACATTATGTGACAAGCAAAAAAAATCGTTATCAAAACATATTTCGGAGCAAAGATTCATCACAAAGGATCAATAAAGATGAACTACCAAAATTCTTGGGCTGAATTTTGAGATATATTACAATTCATGAATAAATAGTAGAGTTGCAGATTTTCTTTCTCAACAATTTGGAAGAATTAGGAACTGGTATTGCAACAGGCTTGTTCATGGAAGATACTTGTATAACCAATATTTTAAAGAATTCCATAATAACCCTATTGGAGGACATGCAGGCAATTAAATACCTTTAAACGTTTGGCAGTAGAGAACTATTAGAAAGGGATACGGAAAGATGTCCAAAGGTATATAAAGAAACGCGAGGTTTGTCAGAGGAATAAACACTCAATTCTAACACTATAGGACTCCTTCAAACATTGTCAATTTTATAAAAGGTATTGTCAGAAATTAGCATAGATTTTATGGAGGTCTACCTAAATAAAGGGTTATGGCACTATACTGGTGATAGTGGATAGACTAAATAAATTTTGGCATTTCATCTCATTGAGCACCGTTTCAAAGAACCATAATTCGTTGAAATATTCATTAAGAAGGTAGTAAGGTTACATGGATTTCTAAAAAAAATTTGTCAGATAGGAATAGATTCTTCTTTGAGTGATTTCATGTTTAAACGCTGTAAAGCACAAGGAACCAAGTTGGCTTACTGTTCTACTTAACGTTCGCAATTCACTAAAAAACAATAATTTTCAACAGCCAAATTCAATTAAAATGCTGAAAATCCGTTGAAATTTGTCATTTCAACATATGATGAACCATTAATATTAAGGCGTTCAAAAAAAGAATCTATTGAAAAATGACATTTTCAACGGTTATCAACAATCAAAATCCTTTGAAACTTTTAACCGTCATTTGTTAAATATTGATAATTTTTAATTGCCATTTGTTGATAATTTTCAATGTCATCCGTTGATAATTTTCAAATGTCATTTTTGGATAATTTTAAACGTCCTTTGATAATTTTGAATCCACATCCATTGATAATTTCAATGATATTCGTTGATAAATTCTAAAATAATATTTTTATTTAATTTCTAAAATAAAATTAATTTAAATTTTCTGAAATAATCTTAATTATTACGTTAATATAAGGTATTAAGATTGAAATAAAAATATTTCTTAATATAATAAAAATTTATAAATAGTTATGATTCATAGTTTTATACTATACTAACTTTTATATTATCAAATATGATATTATAATATATAAAACAATGTTAATTCTAATAATCTAACGACTATATATAGATACATAAATTTCTAAAAAACCTAAATTTAATTACATATATAGATATACCAGTGAGAAAAAAGAGAAATCATTTTGTAAGAGTCTTAAAAATGAGATAAATTGAGGAGACTTAATGAAAAAACGAAGATAACCGTTGAGAAAATAACAAAGTCAAAAAACGTGTTTATTTTTTTGTATTTTTTACGTTTATTTATATTTTCAACAGTATTTCAAACGTTATCTATTGATAATTTTCAACAATCATCCATATGAAAATTTTCAACAATCATTCGTTGCTAATTTTCATCCGTCATTCGTTGATTATATTTAACTTATTTTTTCAACCGTCATCCGTTGATAGTATTCTACTGATTTTTTCAATCTTCATCCATTTATATTTCTTATGGTTTTCAATTTATATCCGTTGATAAATATCAATCAATTATTTCAACTTTTATTCGTTGATAATTTATGTCTCCTTCAATCGTCATCAGATGATAATTTCCAACCGATCTTTTCAACGATCAATTGTTGTTAATTTTCATCCAATTTTTTCAATCGTGATCTATTTATTATTCTGTGAATTTTTTCCATCATCTCTTGATCATTTTTAATCGATTGTTTCAACAGTTATTTATTGAGATTCATTGATATGCGTTGAAAACCTTTTTAATTGATATATCAATTAAAATGTCTGTTAAAAATAATGTATTTTTTTGCAGTTATCATATGGGTAGACATAAGTTTTAAATAGGTGTTTTGAGGCTTATCTATGGTGATTTTTGAGTGAATAGCCAAAGAAATGGGTAAAATGTTTGATGTGGGCAAAATACCGATAAAATATATCATACCATACTTTCGTAATGACTAGCCCATTTTGTGCTTTGTATGGTGCAGATAAAATCAAGTTGATAAACATACATGAAATACCAATTGATGATAAAATTCTTGTTGAGTTTTTGCAAGGATGAGATGACGTATTGGTGACGGTGGAACAAAGGAAGCCTTATAGGTAGAGATCTTTCGACTATACGACTAATGCAAAGCTTGCACCCAGATATTACGAGCCTTAAAAGATCCTTAAAAAGATTGGTAAAGTAGCTTATAATCTTGAATAGCCTTCTATGTGTTCCATGTATCTCAATTGAAAGAAGTAATGGGTAATACTCATGTTCATTAATTACCTTTGGGAGTCAGTGAGATCATGGACTCTTTCTTAGAACCTCGGGCTATGTTAAACATCACAGTAAGGGAGATTATGTGAGAATCAATTCTTCAATCGATGTAAAATATTATCAAAGGAAGAAGCTCCATGGATTTATTGGATGGATTGCTTCGTGGGTAGTCGAAATTTAACCTTGAAGACAAGGTGAATGTTGATGGGAGAGTATTGATAGATTGCTAATTCATTTGGCTTGTATAGAGACTAAGAAAAGGATAACTAGAAAACTGAAAGGTTTCGAGAAGACTACTAATCATAAGAGTTGAACATAACAGATGATGTAAAGGTTGAATTTTTTTAAAAGCTATTAAATATATTAAAAGGTTGGTTATATTCTCTTATTATATAGAACAGTTTATGGTTAGAACGATAAAATAAATAAAGAGAAACTATTACATGTAAACAGATTTGATCCTTCTACTGTTCAATGAGTTCATCTGAAGATGAAATGAAAATTTGAGAATATCGTGTAATCTTCTTTGTCATGGTCCCGATCATCTTTTTTCCCGAGGATTGAAAAACTCGTGTTCGACGCCCTTTTCCATGGTGAAAACTTTCTTGTCTACACCTATCTTGACCACAATATCAACAAGTGACGGTCCTCTACTCATCTTTTACATCTTCAATTTTGAAATTAAATGTTAATTAGATACGAATTAAAAGTTCAAATATAAAACATATATAATACTTATAAATTTAGCGCCCGATGCATCGCGATATGGACAATACCAAAAAATTCTAATCAAATCGAAAATTTTAAGCGTTTTCATTCTTGTCCTTAAAATCTTTCATGTCCCAATATTAGACGAGTTGGTTGAAAATTTCGCATGTGACCCATATCGGTTTGGTGTTCTTTTTTAGGTACTTCCTCTTAGCATTATTCATCACTATCTAGAGTCGCGATTATATGTCATGATTCCACGCGGATTAGATGCACGATGTATGACTATTCCGTTGTCTATAAGATCTTTGAAGTTAAAACAACAACAACATTACTATCTTTACTAAACTAATTAATTAAATAATTAAACACTCCAAAAATTAATTCATACATATCGTTAAACTACACTACAATCGGTGGTGTATAACCTTTAATATCACCTGCCAAGATCAATATATGTGATGATGTGGTTGTTTGTATGTTTTAAGTTTTAAATAATATATATAAATTTTAATAAACTAAACGTTTATACATTACTATTCTATCAGATCATTTGGAGTCGATGATCAGCACATAGAACCCTTGTGAAACTAAAGATCAATTCATCACTATCCGCCATATCATCGTCGAAATAAATAATAAGTGGCGCCAATATCAGTAATGGAGCATATCTCGAAAACAACCTTACTTGATTGATAAATCGATGTGGTTTCATAGTGGTTAGTTTTTGGTTAGTGTTGGGTTTATAGATTTTTTAGAGTTTTTTTTTGTTTTATTAGTTGAAATGTGTTGAAAATAGAACTGTTCAATGAGTTATGTAGTTGATTTTTTTTTAATGAAAATTTGCTCAAAATCTAAACTAATGCTTATTGAAACAAACATCAAATTAAAGAACGTAAGATACGTCATTGTTTGTTTACTTTTCATTGGATAACAATTGAAATTATTGCATCTCTAACATCCATAATTAGTGTAGTTATCAACATACATGCATTGAATGCCAGTTGAAAAGTAAAAACAAATTACGAAGATTCGCATCACTAAATGAGGGATATTCAATGAGCGTACGTTTCAAATTTTCAATGGATCTTCGTTGAATTTTTTTTATCGCAAAGTATAATTATAATTACAAAATTTTCAACTCATGTGTTGTTGATTTTCAATTGGTATATCTTCCTTTAAGGGTGCATTGAATTTTTCATTATTGTGTTCATCTCCGATATCCTCTAGTGTAACGTCTTCATAACTACCAATTGATTTCTTAATCTATGTCAGTTCTCGTTAGAATCTCCCCACAATGTTGAAATTCAATTAACCGTATTAATTTAGGGTTTTTGGCGTGCAATGGATTTTTTTCTTGTGTGTTTAAAATTCGTGCAGATTAAACTTCACAATAAATCGATACTACTCTTTCCAATTTCAAGGGTGTGTGATATTGAAGATAAAATACATAATCAGCTTAATCTATTGTGATCAATGAATTATATTTCGTGTGATATCATGAAAGGTTCATATAAAATCATCCTCATTGATTTTTTGTGTACCGCATCCTGTAGTTGTGTCAAACCATTTACAATTTAAAATCATTATTTTCAATCGATCTAAATCAAAATACTCAACCTGTAGAATCTATGCAAAATTCTTCAGAAATTGTCCTCTTCTCATGTTCCACTGTTATTGACAATTTCGTAGTTGTATATGAAGAAACATATCAAAACTTTTTTTTTGGGATCTTTTGATTGTAAAATTAACAGCTTTGGAAGCCTAATGATTTTATAGATTGTTTATATGAACTAATACCGTCTATGAACACGAAAAGATAGACCTTCATAATTTTTTTTCTTTTTTCATTTTCTTTGTTTTCCTTTTTTTCATTTAAATTATAAATTGGTTTTCATACTATCATAAAATATGAGTATCCATTAACTCCGATTACTAGCTAACGAGTTTATTTTTAGTTATTTTATGAAGGTGAAATTTTTGAATAATTGGATATATTTTGAGTAAAAATACATTAATAGACAACTCAAATGATTAAAAAAAGCAAAAGTTTATTTCCATCCAAGTCCAAAATTTCACGAATATAAATATTTCCCCTTACTTTAGAAGTGAAAAGTTAGTTAATTTTTATTGAAAATCTAAAACAAATTTATTTTCATAACAAAAAAGTTTTTCAAGCAATTTCTATTTAAATCGGAGAAAGTATAAAATAATTTTCACTCCCTCGATCCCATAAAAATGTATTTAGTCAAAGATTTAATAGCCTAACGGTATAAAAATTGCTGTATATCTTTTTTCCACTAATAAAATCAATATATCACACATATGCATAGATACAAATATATATACTATCATAGTTCCTCTATATCATATTTGAAGATGGCAAGAAAACATGTTTGATTTTTTATTATAAAAAATGCTGACTTTTCAAAGTTGATATATATATATATGTGTATATATATAATTCATGAATAGATGCATGGTCTACTGGACCAAAAGATATGAACTCAATGCATGCATGGTATAGAAAGAGGAACCAACCAAGGTTCCTTTATCAAACGATTATTAAGTTTTGGTTGCGTGAGACTGAACCGTAAAATCAATTATTTTCCATTATTGTACTACAGGGCGGAATATCAGATATATCCTAATAGGGCTAAAATGTTTCAAAAATACCATTCCCTAAAATAATTATTTAATCGGAAAAAAACTGAAGAAAAGACAAATTTACCCTTAATTTTCGAACGTGAAAAAACCCACGTTCTGCAGTTTTTCGACGTGAAAAACTGCCAAACCGTGTCAAAAGCAAGAAAGAACAAGTGATTTCGAATTTGAGAGGGATCAATTCGAAGTTGGCAAGAAGGAAATGACTAGAATCAGCAGCAACAGCAGCAGTGAAGAAGATAGCACGAGTCAATCTTCAATGGCGTCAATAAGTGTAAGTAGATCGATTTCTAGGGTTTTGCAGGCTGTCGAGTCCTAAAATGGTTTATTGATATGAATGGGTGTGACTGTCAATCAGTCGATTGAGTCTCAGTTAGTCGGTTGAGTCGCAAGAGTCGGTTGTCTCAGTGAGTCGGTTTGTGTCGCAATGGTCGGTTGAGCGTCGATTTCTAGGGTTTTGTAGGCTGTCGAGTCCCAGAATGATTTTTTTATTTGAAATGGGTGTGATTGTCAGTGAGTATGTTGAATCTCATGAGTCGATTTGGGTCGCAATGGTCGCTTGAGCGTCGCAGGGAGTCTAAGGGTCAATTGAGTCGGTTGTCTCAGTGAGTCGGTTTGGGTCGCAATCGTCGCTTGAGCGTCGCAGGGGGTCTAAGGGTCGTTTGAGGCGGTAGTCTCAGTGAGTCGGTTTGGGTCGCATGGGTCTATTGAGTCGCATGGGTCGGTTGAGTCGCACGAGACGGTTGAGTCGGATTGGTCGGTTGAGTCGCATGGGTCGCTTGAGTCGGTAGAAGTATAATGTTTTCTTAATTAATTAGTCATTTTGCAGGTGGCGCCAAAGCCAAAGTTTGTGTATAAATTCAAGCACATGGACAAAATACCAAAGATCACCACCAAGTGTTATCCTGACGAGACAATAACGAAGCAGAGAGGAATCTTAGATGAATACCAGTTGCATTACTTCGACAAGGAATCACAATTTAAGCATTTATTCCATTTCCAATGTGACTCCATATTGACTAAGGTTCAAATGTCTATCCTCCTAAATCACTCTGTGACTGTACGGGACAAGAAGGAGTTGTGGTTCGTCTTAAACGGTGTTCCCATCCGGTACTCTATAGTGGAGCACGCACTAATATC
>CM071874.1:11023200-11062662 GCA_036759665.1 Gynandropsis gynandra
ATCCCACCAAGTACATCAATGTGAAAAGAAAAAGAATAGGTCCAAAGAAAAATGAAATGAGAAATGCAAAAGTCGGGTTGCCTCCCGATAAGCGCTCGTTTAAGGTCTCGAGCTTGACCGAATGCTAGTCATTAGGTGGACGTCCTCGACGTCGTCGTGTGCGTAATATCTCGCGCGCATAGTGTGTACGAAAGGGCGTGGCACGCAGATTAATGGAGTTCCTTACACGATCAGTCATGTCTTCCCTAGGTTTGATCATGATGTTCTCTAAGTTGGGGGCTAGATCATGCTGTCCAAAAATTCTGGTCGAGCTGTCCATAAGTCCGGTTGTATACTCCATGAAACCGGTTAGGCTTTCATCGCTTGTTTCCTCCAGCGTCTCCAGAAATTTTTGGTGTGTATGCCTTTGTGGTGAAGGCTTCATCTTCACTTTGGGCATCTTGTCAACGTCCCAATTGTCGGTCGGTGGATTCCTCTTTCTTTTCATTATCAAGAAGCTCGTTTGGTACCTTGTATGAATCTTCTCCAGCTGCTAAGAGATTCATATCTAAGGAATCCGTATTCTGAAATTCGTCACAAACTTCCTCGGCTAAACTCTCAAAGGTGTCTTCGGGGAACACAAAATCGATGACACATGGTTGCTCTAGTGTGTCCACCAAGCTGAACTCTTCTTCCATCTCAGGTTTCGTCATATGATTATCAATGTCCATAGCCTTATCCACTGTATCAGATTCATCTCCTTTTTCAAATATCGAGGGATTTGGCTTATCTACCGTCTTTATGCGTTGACGTTGTGGGAACGGCAAAGGAGGATGTCTAGGTTCGGGTTTGACATATTTAGGCTCTTCTTCCTCCTCTTTGTGCTCTTTGATGTTGCTGGTCTCTCTCGCTAGTGCCTAGATGATTCTCCCTTTTCAAATGTTGGAAGAATGGGCTGATCCACCGTCTTACAACTCCTTAGGTAAATTTCGTTGTCATGCTCATGAGAATTTGTTTCCAAACTTCCTGGTGAAACTCCTTGTGGTTCGGAGGAATTTGCAATGAGTTGTGCAACTTTATTGCCTAAGATCTTTATGTCATTAATCATGTCTCTATAACCCGCTCGCTGCTCTCTAAGTAAGGCGTGATTTTCTTTCTCCCCTTGTGCGAATTGAGCGAGCATGGACATAATATCAGCATAAGCTTCTTGTTGCGGACATGGGGGCGCATACGATGGATAATTCTGAATTTGGGGTTGCATCCATGGCTGAAAACTCCCAAATTCATATTGTGCTTTCAGCATACCATCGGTGTTCCCCCAAACGTCTTGTTCCCATGATTGCTACGAGTAATGTGGACGGTATGAGTTAGATAGCATATGACGAGGTGCGGAAAGTTGATAATTCATTTCAGCTATATCGGCACTCCAAGAGTTGATGTTGTTCATGTTACCTCGCAAAATAAAGAAAAAAATTCGATTAAGCTCCGAGAGGTAAAATTTTTTTATTTTTTTTTTATTTTTTTTACTCTATAAGAAAGAAAACAAAAAACGAAAAACAAACGAAGACTCCGGAAAGGACTATGTCTTAATTCAAAAGTATCCTAACTCTAAAGCCGTAATCAATTCCCCGGAAACGGCGCCAAAAACTTGATGTGCGTTATATCAAGTAATAAATTACCTAGACTAACGCTTCCGCAAGGATACGGATCGTGTAGCAACTAGGGTCGAACACAAGGAATTGATGCAACTCTAAATCTATTAGACTAATGAATAAGAAATCAATAGTGGAATGGAATGCAAATGCAAACTAAACTAAACTAATGATAGGAATGACTCAAAGACTAACCACCATAGGTATCGAGAGTTGCACGACAATGTAACGAAGTTCTAACAAGATAATTGGTCTTAGATACTATCACGAGTTCAGGGAATTCAAGCTCTCCTATAGGAACCGACTGGCGTAGACTTGTCCACTATCTAGCATGCATATACCAATATATCTATTGCGCATCTTACATACATAGACGCATTACAACCGCTATCCTAATCCCTAGATCCAATCGATTGACCTGGAGTAGATTCTAAACCGATTAAACCCTAAATCATGGCTAAGTTCCAAAATCTAATGCCCTGGCGTTGGTTTATTAGACTTCTAACATCATTCATTCGAGTGGCATACAAGTAATGAAAGCATTAAGATCAACCTCCCTTTTGAGATCTGATTTCTCTTAGTTTGGCCGTTCTAAATCTTAGGAGATGGTTGAGAAAAACAAGGGCCCGAGCGGACACAGCTTCTACCCGCTTGTGCAGGCCTTGTGCCCGACCGTGTGCACCCTTTTATGCCCGAACGGGCACTCATGCCCGAGCGTGTGGCTTCATCCACCCGAATCGTGCAAACCTACGGCGCATCTTGATGACAATTAACCCAAGCGAGCACTCCAATTCCACCCGATCGGGCACACATGCCCGAACATGTTCCTTGAGCACCCGAGTCGTGCAAAGCTACGGGGTTGTCTTGGCATCAATTACCCGAGCGGGCACACTTCGAATGCCCGAGTGTGCATGTCTTGCAATGTTGTTTCCGCTCCTTTCGCTCGGTGTTTGAATGTTCACTTCAATCCATGGCCTTGCACAAGTTGAACCTTGTTATTCAACTATGTTTCGGGGTTAGATTGCCATAATCTCTCGTGTTTCTCCTCATGTCTTCGTTTCCTATGCAAAACACGAAATGTAGATAAAGTCCTCGAATAAACTCGATAATTGAATGAAATCTAATAAATCTACTTAAAACTCATGTCTTCGTTTCCTATGCAAAACACGAAATGTAGATGAAATCCTCGAATAAACTCGATAATTGAATGAAATCTAATAAATCTACTTAAAACTAGACCTAAGAATGATATAAAAACTACAACGGATTACGTGTTATCAACATTTTTCCTTTTCTGAAAGAATTGTTCAAATTCGTGTAAGTATTCTTGCGTAACCTCCTCAGTTACCAGATATTTTCTTGATCCGTCCGTTGATATCTACGTATTTTTTTTTGCAGAGATAGGTGTTTTTGGAGTTTGAGAACTTTCCTCTACTTCAATTGATTTCTAAGAAGGAATTTAATCTTGAAATCTTCATGTCTTCTGCAGTTCTTTTGGGTAATACATTTTCTCCGGTTCTGTCATTTTCGAAGATTTCTATGTTTCTTCTTCAATTTTCTTTCTTTTTCTTAGCACTCTTGCAAGTTATATAATAGATGAGATTTTTCTTGCCAAGGTTTTATATATCTTTCTATCAACTCGTGGAGGATTAATTGTAAATACATGTCTATGAACATGTTCAATATTTGGAATTTTAGGTGGTGATTTGATGCGTATCAGAGTTAAATATAACCTAATCTACCCGCAAGTGCACGGCACGTGTGTAGTATTTTAGGTGTCGATCCCACAGAGACTACGCAACACTACCTAAACCCGAACTATGAATCAAACTTGCTAACGAAAGAATGTGAATAAGGAATGAAATACTGAAATTAACTAAACTACTTGGGTTCTAACGATGAGATAAACGTCCTAGGAAACCGGTTTCACCACAAGACGACCGAAACCAACGATCAACCTATCTACCATGCAATCCCAGTTAAAGCTATCTAAGGCGAACGATCCTAACATGATATCTACCCTCTCTCAAGGCATAGACACATGATCTAGACAAGCTGCCCCCTACTTTCGTGGCTGACACCATGAACTAAACCCATAAACTCTGTGATTCGCCCGTTCACCCTCAACCGTTGCTACCCTACTTTCGTGGCCTAACCTCGATTGTTCTAAACCTGACCTTCCAAGACTAGAATTCTCCTTTCGGTCCTTCTCCCAATCCCTAACACATGCATCTACATGAACTAAAACGGGAACGGGAAGATGAAATAGATCAAAAGTGGTTCCGGGATAGCCAAGGGCTAATCCCTTCTCCTAGAACAAACAAACTACTCGCTCATGCGTCTGCGTCTGTACATAAACATAGTAGAAAGTCTAAGGAACATAAAAACCAAACAAAACCGAAGTGGTAGTGCTCGATCTCCAATGCTCCTCGCTTGTCTCCTCGCAAGAATCTGCTCTATCGTTCGCTGAATTGTTCTCCTCTGTAAGCTTGCTCTAATGACGTCGTTTTGCCTCCTTTTAAGCCTCCTAAGTCGGTCCAATTGTTGCCTAAATTGCCCCACGAGTTCCCTTATGTTTTAAGTTAAGTTTACTTAAGTTTTGAGCAGTTTCGGGCCGCTACCCGCTCGGGTAGTGAGTGTACCCGCTCGGGTGCGGCTAGGGCAGTTTCTGCGCGTCCTGTGGTGCTGGAATGGTGCCCGATCGGGCATGGCATGTGTGCCCGCTCGGGCACAAGGCAAAATGGTCCTAAATGCTTGCCCGAGTCGTGCTAAATGGTCCACACAATTGGCCGTAGGTTTTGCCCGATCGTGCAAGGGTTGTGCCCGACCAGGTGAGGCTTTTCCATGCTCAATCTCGTCCCGTTTGTCCCGTGATGATCCCCAAAGTTGCTCCTTAGCTCCATGCATGTTCCTTTAGCTCCAAAATAGTCCAAATACGCGTAAAAACCTGTAAGAACATGAAAAGCACGAAAGCAAGTAAAACGGATACGGAATCATACGTAAAACATCACATATGTATCAAAAACGTCTCCTAAATCGTGCAAGAAATACGTATGAAAACGAGATGATCAAAATCCCCCAGACTTGAATGTTTGCTTGTCCCTAAGCAAACGTAAACGTGGAATACATGGGGTATGAAAATACGAGAATCCCCCTTCTCCTAGAGATACCGCTAAAGCGAGCCTAACCGATCAACTAGCATATTGTGAGCAAATTCGGCCTACTCGAGTTTTCAGCCTTAATCCTAAGTCCACCACGGTTACCCATAAGAAAGTAAATCAAAGGAGACTAGACACGCTACCGTAACTCCCTCCACCAGACAAGACTTCAGACTATGCTAAACCTAGGTCAACCGAGGATACTTGTTTCTTTCTTTCCGAGCTTCTTCTTTTTTTCTTTTTCTTTTTCTTCTTTTTGTTTTTCTTTTTATGAATTTTTTCTTTTTTTTTCTTTTGTTTTCTTTTTATTTTCCATTTTTTTTTTCTTTTCTTTGCTTCTTTTTCTTTGCATCCACACTAGGCTTCTAGGACGTCGGATTTGAAGGGACCCAGCCTCTACTTAGACCCAGACTACCGATGACGGTATACTCATGCATCTCGTGTAAGAGTGCAGCGGAGTAGGTGGCTTTTGTGCCTTGCCCTTAGGACGTAGAAAGATGATCGCCAACCCACCACTTAGACCCGAGCCACCGAAGGAGTAACAAGGTCGATGCACTCATATCGATTTTTGATCATGCTTATTAGGCACTATTTCTATCGACAGCGGAGTGTTAGTGTGTGCTTTTTAATCTGCAAAACAAGCTCGATTTTATATGATCCAATAATCCTCAATATGACAAAAGTAAAGTGTCGTCTAAACGAAGTATGACCATCTGGGTAGAGAAAATAAACGACAGACCAGCCTAGCAACCTCGTCTAAACATCCCCACAAGTAACACTAGGATTCCCTAGAACTACGACCTATTGTTTTTCAGCCGACTAATAAGCTCTAACGCATAGGAAAACCTAGCTCAATCATGCAAAGTCTAACGGAAAAGGTCAACCTCTTAAGCATTCCTAAGTTCGGGGTTCATCTCAAAACGTGGCACCGGACAAGTGCCTTGGGACGACTCTGACTCAATGAAAACAAAAACGAACTAAAAATCACAAAAATAACCTAAAAACTAAAAAGTAAAAAGAAAGTGAAACGAAACCACCTGACAAACATGAGCTGCTCCCCCCAGACTTGAATTGAACGGCGTCCTCGACGTGAAGCTCCAATGGAGGATGAAGGAAGTGAACTAACACATGCATCTACGTGGCCATCGCAAACACAAGTAAATTCAAGCACTCAGATAAAGAATAGATGAACTAAAACGGGAAGATGCATTCAAAATAGATCAAAAGCGGTCTCGGGATAGCCAATGGCTAATCCCTTCTCCTAGAACAAACAAACTACTCGCTCATGCGTCTGTAAAGAAACATAAACATAGTAGAAAGTCTAAGGAACATAAAAACCAAACAAAACCGAAGTGGCGGTGCTTGATCTCCAATGCTCCTCGCTTATCTCTTCGCAAGAATCTGCGCTGTCTTCGCTGAATTGTTCTCCTCTGTAAGCTTGCTCTAATGACGTCTTTTTGCCTCCTTTTAAGCCTCCTAAGTCGGTCCAATTTTGCCTAAATTGCCCCACAAGTTCCCTTATGAATTTGAAATCTTTTAATTCTTTTATACGACATACATGGTGTTTCTTTGAGTCTATATAAGACTTTTTTCAATTGATAAATATGATCATAGTAACGAGGATCTTGAAATCCTTTTTTGGTTGTTCTACATACCTTTCTTCTTGCAATAATCAATTCACGAAAGCACTCTTAAAATCTATTTGATCAATTTTGAAACCAATAGAAAAAGTAACACCAAGTAGCAATCTGATAGATTCTAAACTTGCATCGGGTGCAAAAGTTTTATCAAAACAACTTATTTTACTCGAGTTGATCATTGTGTTACTAGTCTTGCCTTATTTCTAACTATGTGACCATCTTCATTGATTTTATTTTAAAAAATACACCATGTACCAATCAAATTAATAATTTTGGTCATGGTACTAAACACCAAACATCATTTTTCACAAATTGTTCCAACGCTTCATGCATAGTTTTACCCATGACTCATTATTTAGCGCATCATTAGCATATTCATGTATAAATTCATATGTAAAGTATGCAAATCTCACCAAATTGAGATAATTCAAATGTGGCTTATCTCTAGTGTTTCTTTCTTCAATAATATCTCCAATAACTTCTTCAATAGAATGATTTCAATGCACTTGAGGTTAGGGTGCTAAATGGGCTAATCTAGCTCTATCTAGCCCACCAGAAGCTGAGCTTTGTTTCTTCTAGTCTAGTCCAGTCCAGATTTTGTATGGTTAGTAAATTACAGCACAGTTCAACACACCAAAATCTACGGGTTATATTGGCCATATCGGTGTTGTAATTTATTTTTGAGAAAAATATAACATTAAAATAAAAAAAAATTATTAAAAAAACAACATAAAAATGACATAATGTCATAAAAGAATAAAACCATTAGTAAAAGTTTACAAATATAAATAACACTTAAATTTAAAAAATTTAGTATTTATAATTATTTATGATTCATATAATACAGATCAAATATCAACCCCAACCCATGAGCCCTTTTTTCTTTGGTAAAATTTTCTTTAACCAGTTCACTGTTTGTGGTCTCGTTGTGGGTTAACCTACGTGTCGGCAGTCCCATTAGCACCCCTACCCGAGGTACATTATCATAAGTTTTAGATATCTTTAAATTGTTTGATTCGTTCACTCTTTCTATTTAAACAATCCTCTGTTCTTTAGATGTATTCATGGGTTCGTCAAGTGTAGTTGAAGAAAACTGCAAAAGATTAACAAAAAAATAAAAAAAGTTAACCTTACATCTGAATGATCTTTATCAAATAGCACATTGAATGATTCCACGGCTATCTTTATTCTCAAATTATAAACCTATATGTCATAGTGTTAGTTCCATAACCAAGAAAAACTATTTCATCAGTTTTAGCATCAAATTTTACAAGATAATTTCTATCATTCATAATATAGCAAATACACCCAAAAATAAAAAATAACTCAAATTTATAATTTTTCTTTCCAAATTTCATAGGGTGTCTGACCTATATCTGATCGAACATTCTTTTAGTTTATAATAAAACAATTAGTATTTATTACTTCTGCCAAAAATCTAAGTGCAATTAGTTTGTCATGTAGCACTGCACGAGCCATTTCCTATAATATCTCATTCTTTCTCTCTACAATACCATTTTGTTATGCTTATTTTCACCAAAACGTTTTGATTTCATTAGTCCCCGTGGTATCCATATGAACCAGTTCTTAAAATTTCTTAGTTTTTACTTTAAATAGTCTTGTATATTGTACTTTTACTTTTTTTCCAACTGATACGATTTTCACACTTCAACATTATCAATACTTGATTTAAAAGCACATCAAACAATACATAATCTGAAATTTTTCCGAAGTTTGATAGTTGATATGTCCTAATATGTGATGCCGAAAGGATAAATCATCCTCATTGATTTTAACACATGCTTGTTCTGTTGTTCAAACATAACAATTCTATGATGAACGTACACTTGAGAGAATATAAGTTCCATAAGAATTCACTACATGACATTAATTATGAGTAAATTTAGTTTGCGTCTCTTGACATTGTTTTTCTTTTTCCTTGCAAGTAAGTTTAGTTTGTATATCTTGAAACTTTTCTTCTAACTTGTTGTTAAAGTTGACTAAATTAATGTTCAGATTATTCATTTTGAACGATTCTTTGTAAAGAGTTTCGGCATTTTCTTCCATTTCTTCTTCATCATCATCGTTTTCAACTTTTTCTTTAATTTTGTTTTCATCTTCTTCAATGATTGCAATGATAACCACAAAATTAGCTTACTCATTTTTACCTTTCTTCAGACTTTGAATTTGAATAATTAAATGTAAATAGTGGTTTTTTTTTCCTGCACTTTAGTTTTCACATTCGTTTTTAGTTTGTCCAAAACCTTTAAAATTATAACATTATTTCTCTTGTAGGTTCTTCAATGACCTATCATTTTTTATTCATGTATCAATCTCCAAGTACATTTGTATGATATTACAATGCACTCGAGACCACCACAATTAACTCCACTTGAGTTATAACATGAATATAAAAACCTTGCTTAGCTCCACACACTTTTCTAGTGTTTGCACTCCCCACCTTACACTCAAACAACTCTATATAAATTTTGCTTAATCTAAAAAATATACACTAACATTCTTTCAAAGCTTGAATCCCTTTCAAGCTTCCACAACAATCTTTTGTAATGGTCGTCTTCAATGATACTTGCCGAGAATTTAGAAAGAACTCTTCAAAAGTTTCAATCCATGATTGTCTCCAACTACACTTATCTACAAATATTGAGCATCCAAAGGTTGTTTTGTCAACAACCTGAAACAAACGTAAAGATAATTTTTCTAGTAATTGGTAATTTAAACCTTAACATCTTCCAAAATAATAAGCCTTTTCAGCATTTCATAATAGAAAATTATATAAAAACACGTAAGCAGATTCTAGAATGAAAAAAATATAAATTGATTATTCTTTTATACATAATTAAAATATTATTTCCTAAATAATAAACGGATAAGAATTATAATGAATACTTTTAAAGTAAACCTTTTACCATACACATGACAAATAACATATAGACATTAATATAACATATATATTATCAAGGATTTTAAAATAATCATCATAATTTGTATATCATTCTAGAGCTAATAATTTAGATATAATTTATATCTTTTGTACAAATTTTTATATTTTTTAGTTTTTCGGCATAAATTTATATGTTTTGAGTTTTCCCATTTATATTTCACAATGAAGTTGCAATACAAACCTAAAGATGAAGCTTCAATCATCTCTACAAAATGCATTTTTTACACAACAATCTTATCATAACGAATCTAACCTTCTTTATAATCTTTAGCTGAATTGGCTAAAACAATAATCTGGCTGAGAAATCCTGAAGAAATTTGGTAGATTAAGTTACATCAGCTAGTAATTCCTCGGCTTCAATGGCTGTTTCCGGGGTTATCATACATAACTCGAAGAATGAATTGAAGAAACCGAACCCGTTTTTTATAGTTATGCCACCACTTGTCAAGCCAATCTTCTAAATTATTGTTTTCTGTGTCTTGAGGTTGAAACGTCTAGTGAGGCATGATGTTGTTCTCGGAAATAAATCTAAAATGACCTTAATGAAGATGAAAATTTTCAGACATGACCTTTCACTTAAATTTAACCTCAACAAATCTTTCCTTTTATAATAATAATGTAAACCCCAAAATATCCTTCATTCCTTTCAATTATTAGTGCTATTTGATTGGTTGAAAATGAAACCTTTTGATTGGTGGAGATATTGTGTACGTAGTCGTTTTTCTTTTTACATACCATGTTTTACGAAAAAACCACTTGATTTCTCCTTCTCCTCCCTCACAAAAATCTATTCTTCTAGATGTAATTTGTGTTTCTGAACATAGGTAATGCATGCTCGTTCCTCTTGTGCTTTATATGCTCGCTCGTCATCTTCTTCTTCTTCTTTTTATGCTTGTTGTTCGTCTTGTTCTTCTTATGTAATGAAATTTTTGTGGAAGAACTTAGAACACACTTTGTACACACACGTTGTGCTAAAGTACTAGGACGAACGTTGTGTGGTACAAAATTGTAGCACGAACGTTGTACTAAACACATTGTACCACTAACGTTTGTACTAAGACAAACGTTGTGTGGTACAATGTTCGTGTACAATGTTGTACTAGCACAGATGTTATACCACACACATTTTACCAAACACATTATACAACACACGTTGTGCCACACACATTGTTCTAGCATGAATGTTGTACCCCACACGTTGTATCACAAACGTTATACCATTAATGTTGTACCAAACGAAGGTTTTGTGGTAAAACATTGTACCGCACACATTGTATCACACACGTTGTACCATATGGATTGTACCATACACATTATGCCTTACATGTTGTACCACACACATTTTACCAAACACGTTGTGCCACACACGTATCACACACGTTGTGCCACATATGTTGTGCCACATACGTTATGCAACACACGTTGTGCCATACACGTTATACCACACATATTGTGCCACACACGCTGTACCACAGACATTATACCACTCATGTTGTATCACACACATCGTACCTACAACGATATTCCCCAATGTTGTACCACAACTTTGTACCAACAACGTGTGTGGTAAAATGTTGATTGATGAATTTTCTAATATATCATTTTATTTTCTTACATAGTATGGATGTTGAAGGAACTAATGAGTAGTTAGTAATTTATTTTTATTACGGGGGGTTTTATCAAAAGATCCAAAATGATGAATCAACATAGTGGGTTTTAGAAAAGCATGAAGTTTATGCAATAGTGTTGAATAAAAATTTGCAAAATGTAAAATATATCTTGTTGATCGCATCGGTAGGAATATTGATATGGATAAACCTATGAAGAAGGTAAGATTGGACTATGTCACAATGATTGTAGGACCTAAGAGGCCTTCATACATCTTAGATGATGAAGATATTATTGGCTTTTAGTTGGAAGTTGACAAAGATTAATGCAAAAATATCCTATACATTGAGATCATTGACGAAATCCAAGAAATAGTACGTGTTGAAAATGAAAAATATGTTGAAGCCAGACCAGAAGCTGGAAATGAAGTTTAGTGTTGAAGCTGGGCTCGTCGTTGAACCTGAACTTGAAGAACTTGGAAATGAAGTTGAAAATGCAGAACTTGTTGAAGCCGACAATGAAATTCACCTTGATGATATTATTGGTTCCTCAAGTTATTATTGGGACGATGGGTTAGACATTTATGTGGGCCACGAATTTGCATGCAAAGGCGACATCATGTTTTTGCTTAAAAAGTTCATGCATGAATGCTTTCGATTTAATTTAGTGAAGTGGAAAAAGACATTGTTTTCCACATCATGAAAACAAAGAGATTCACGGTGCAAATGGTCATTACATGTTGCTAGGCGCAATATTTTAGATGTTTTCTCAGTTAGGGTACACAACAAGATGGATACATGCTCCTCAGGTGAGTCGAGTAATGATATTGGCTCACCAAGACATTGTTCAATCCCTTTTGAAAGAACGATACCGGGACAATTAGATACACCAAGTCCCAAAAATATTACAACGATGGTGCATGGATGTTTTGGTGTAAAAGTATCATAATCAATAATGTGGAGAGGAAAAAAATTGGTTGATTATGATGTATGCGGTAGTCAGGAAATGATTCCATGTTATTTGCACATTCTAAAGGAGGTGAATGAGGGATCTATTATACATATTGAATCAGACACCAATACCAGATTCAAATATTTATTTGTTGCATTAGGAGCTTATATTGAAGGTTTTAGAGCATTAAAGAAAGTCATTTTTGTGGATGGAAATTTCTTGAAGAATGCTTTTGGAGGAGTCTTGGTCACTGCTACCGGTAAAGATGTCAAATTTTCACCTATATCTAGTTGCTTTAGGCATAGCTGACTGCAAGAATGATGCTAGTTGGACATTTTTTTATGATGAAGCTTCAAGAGGTAATACTGGATGATCATGATTTGGTATTCGTGATGGATATGAATAAGAGCATTGCCAGAATGATAAGCGAGGTATACAAGAATGCTAAACATGGGTTTGCATTTATCACAAAATGTGAAACCAAACGTTTACCACGGTAGGAAAATGAATAGGGAATCCATAGCCGAGAAGTTGAAACAATGTGATGTGGCCTATTCAGTGACTTGATTTCACAAGCTTTATGAGGAATTCAAGACTAAGTACCCTTAAGCTACTATCTATGTCGAAGATGGTGTTGAGTGATGTTGTTAATCTCAAGTAATAATTTACCTAGACTAACACTTCCACAAGAATACTAATCGTATAGTACTAGGGTCAAACACAAGGAATTGATGCAACTCTAAAGCTAGTAACCTAATTAATAATACGTGTGAAATCGATAAGTGAATGGAATGAGAATGCGACTAACTAAACTACTTAACGGAATAACTCAATGACTAAATACCATAGGTTTCGAGAGATGCACAATGATACAACGAAGTTCTAACAAGATCATGATCTTAGATATTATCACGAGTTCAGAGAATTCAAGCTGTAATATAGGAACTGACAGGCGTAGACTTTTCCACTACCTAGCGTGTGTACTACCAATCTCCTAATTGCGTAATCTCACCCACTAGACGCATTAAGACCGCTATCATAATCCCTAGATTCAATCGATCGACCTGGCATAGATTCTAAACCGATTAAATCCTAAATCATGGCTAAGTTCCAAAGTTTAATCCTCTGGCCTAGATTCATTAGACTTCTATGATCATTCATTCGTGTGGCGTACAAGAATGAAAGCATTAAAAACAACCAATCAATCTAAAAATGATCAAATACCAAAATCATTCATTCAACTGGCGTTCAAGAACAAAAGCATTAAGGATCACCAAGCATTAAGAACAATACTTCATTACAAATCGACAAGACTCTCTAACCCATGGCTGTAGATCTACTCGGACATGAACTCAGAAAACGAATCACAAAAGATAACTATATTTAACATGGATAAAGAATGAGATCCCTCCCTATTCTATTACCAACGTCTTCAATAGCTCCTCCATGCTCCGGCTTCCTCGTTCCGTCCTTCTCTCTCTTTCTGTGTAACTCTGAGTGTCTCCTCCGATGTCTGGTTCGTCCCCTCTAGCCCTAGATGGCTTCTTTTCTCATTAATTGCCCGTTCAAAAACCTTCAAAATAGTTAGTTCCGGATTAGGCGGCCCGCACGGGTACCATATGCACCCGGTCATGCAGAGGATGAGCCCGAGCATGCACTCTTCTCAGCCCGAGCGGGCTTGCTTGCACGACCGTGTAGGATTTGAGCCCGAGTCGTGTTCGGTCTCGGCAATTTTTTCAGTCCAAATTGGAGACGTGTAGCCTGAGCGGGTCCTCTCTTGCAGCCCGAGCGGGCTTGGCCACCCGACTGTGTGGTCTATTACCCCGAGTCGGGCTAAGTTTCGGGGATTTTTAGCCTTAATTCCACAATCTCAGCCTGAGCGGGTCCATTGCTCAACCCGAGCATGTGGTCTTCAATTGTTGTTTCCGCTCCTTTTGCTCGATTCTTGAGTGTTCGATTTGGATCCGTGGCCTTGCACATGTTGTACGTTATCATTCAATCACGTTTTCGGGCTGATCGTGTAAACTCACTCGATCGGGCATCTTTGAAATTAACCTAGCCCGTGCGGGTAATGTTGTCAGCCCGACCGGGCTGTGCTACAAAACCGAAAAAAATACGAGGAAAACCATGCAGCAAAAAAAAATCATAAAGGCCACTAATATCCTAAATCCTTAAAAATTGTCCATGTCTTAAAGAGTTCGAAAGTAGAAATAAAATGAAAATGAAGAAAAAGAATACGAAACTCGGGTTGCCTCTCGAGAAGCGCTTGTTTAAGGTCACGAGCCTGACCAAAACGTGCTCCTCATTAGGTGGAGCCCTCGACGTCGTCGTGTGCGTAGCGTCTCGCGTACATAGTGTGCTCGATAGGGCCTAGCACGCGGATAAGTTGAGTTCCTTGCACGATCAATCATGTCTTCCCTAAGATTGGTCATGATGTTCTCTAAGTTGGGGGCTAGATCGTGCTGTCCAAAAATTCTGGTTGAGCTATCCATAAGTCCGGTTCTGTACTCCATGAAACCGGTTAGGCATTCGTCGCGTGTTTCCTTCAGCATATCCAGAGATTTTTGGTGCGTGAGCCTTTGTGGTGAAGGCTTCATCTTCACCTTGGGTGCCTTGTCAATGCTCCAATTTTGTGATGGACGTTTGGTGTAGCTTCTCGGTATCTCGGGGTCGTTTATGTACTGATTTGCACCGCATTCAGCTCGGGTTGTGCGGAAGTCTCGGTCGGGGATTCCTCCTTTTTTTCGTTGTCAAACAGCTTGTTTGGTACCTTGTATATTCCTTCTCCAGCTGCTATGATATTCTTATCTAGGCATTCCGTATTGTGAAATTCCTCATAAACTTCCTCGACTAAATTCTCAAAGATGCCGTCGGAGAACACGAAATCGATAGCGCACGGATTCTCAAGTGTATCGATTAAGCTGAACTCTACTTCCATCACGGGTTTCTTCTTATACTTATCAATGTGCATAGCCTTATCCACTGTCGTGTTAGATTCTTCTCCTTTTTCAATTATCGAGGGATTTGGCTGATCCACCGTCTTCATGCGTTGACATTGTGGCAATGGAAATGGAGGTGACCTCGGAATTGGTTTTACGTACTTTGGCTCCTCTTCCTCCTCGAGCTTCTCCTTTAGCTTGTTGACAGTCGTTTCCGCTACTTTGATAGATGCTTCACCCCTTTCAGACATTGAAGTAGGCTGATCCACCGTCTTACAATCCCTTAGGCAAATTTCGTTGACATGCTCACGAGGATTTGTTTCTGAACTTCCCGATAGAACCTCTTGTGGTCGTGGTGCCCCTTGTGCAAGTTCTGCAGCTTGCGTGTCCAATTGTCTAATGAAGTCATCCATCTGCTCATTGGCGCTTTCTTGTCCCGCTTTCACTCCCATCAACAAGTTGTTTTGATTCTCAAATACTTCAAGTAAGCGGCCGAACATGGCGGCAACGTCGGGGGTTGCTTCGGGTTGGTTTGACTGTGGCTGAGGCGCATATGACTGATAGTTCTGAGTTCGGGGCTACGTCCATTGCTGAAAGTTCCCCAATAGATGTTGTGCATTCAGCATACCATCGGTGTTCCTATACAAGAAGTTTGGGTGATCGCTCCATCGCTGATTGTACGTATTCCTGAAACGCTGATTGTAACTCTCGTAGATCTCTTCTTCATACCCCTAAACTTCTTATTCCCATGATTGCTCCGAGTAATGCGGATAGTATGAGTTAGACAACATATGACATATTTCGGAAAGTTGACATTTTATTTCAGCTATACCGGCATAGAAAGAGTTGATGTTGTTCATGTTACCTCGCAAAATAAAGAACACAAAATTCGATTAAGGTCCGAGAGGTAAAAAAAATTGACCCAATAAGAAAGAAAACAACAACAAACAATACGAAAAACAAATGAAGACTCCGGAAAGGACTATATCCTAGTTGAAAAGTATCCTAACTCTAAAGCCATAATCAATTCCCCGGTAACGGCGCCAAAAACTTGATGTGGTTAATCTCAAGTAATAATTTACCTAGACTAACGCTTCCAAGAATACAGATCGTATAGTACCAGGGTCGAACACGAGGAATTGATGCCACTATAAAGCTAGTAACCTAATGAATAGGACAGTGAAATCGAATTAGTGATGGGAATGCGAATGCGACTAAACTAAACTACTTAACTAAATAACTCAACACGAGGAATTGATGCCATTATAAAGCTAGCAACGAAGTTCTAACAAGATCATGGTCTTAGATATCATCACGAGTTCAGGGAATTCAAGCTCTAATATAGGAACTGACTTGCGTAGACTTGTCCACTATCGAGCGTGCGTACTACCAATCTCCCAATTGCGTAATCTCAGCCACTAGACACATTAAGACCGCTATCATAATCCCTAGATTCAATCGATCGACCTGGCGTAGATTCTAAACCAATTTAATCTTAAATCATGGGACGCGACCTTGAATCAAGGAATTCTGTTTTGTCGAAGGTAATGGCAGCCAATTGCGTAATCTCAGCCACTAGACACATTAAGACCGCTATCATAATCCCTAGATTCAATCGATCGACCTGGCGTAGATTCTAAACCAATTTAATCTTAAATCATGGCTAAGTTCCAAAGTCTAATCCCTAGGCGTAGATTCGTTAGACTTCTATGATCATTCATTCGAGTGTCGTACAAGAATGAAAGCATTAAAAACAACCAATCAATCTGAAAACGATCAAATACCAAAATCATTCATTCAAGTGGCGTTCAAGAACAAAAGCATTAAGGATCACCAAGCATTAAGAACAAGACTTCATTACAAATCGGCAAAACTCTCTAACCAATGGTTGTGGATCTACTCGGACATGAACTCAGAAAACGAATCACAAAAGATAACTATATTCAACATGAATAAAGAATAAGATCCCTCTCTATTCTATTGCCGACGTCTTCAATAGCTCGTCCATGCTCCGACGTCCTCGTTCCGTCCTTCTATCTCTTTCTGTGTGTCTCTGAGTGTCTCCTCCGATGTCTAGTTCGTCCCCTCTAGCCCTAGATGGATTCTTTTCTCATTGATTGCCCGTTCAAACCTTCAAAATAGTTAGTTCCGGATTAGGCGGCCTGCGCGGGTACCATATTCACCCGGTCGTGCAGAGGATGAGCCCGAGCGTGCACTCTTCTTAGCCCAAGCGGGCTTGCTTGCAGGACCGTGTAGGATTTCAGCCCTAGTCGTGTTCGGTCTTGGCGATTTTTCAGTCCAAATTGGAGACGTGTAGCCCGAGCGGGTCTTCTCTTGAAGTCCGAGCGGGCTTGGCCACCCGACCGTGTGGTCTATCAGCTCGAGTCGAGCTAAGTTTCGGGGATTTTCACCGTTAATTGCACAACCTCAGCCCCAGCGGGTCCATTTCTTAACCCGAGCGTGTGATCTCTGTTCGCTCGATTCTTGAGTGTTCGATTTGGATCTGTGGCCTTGCACATGTTGTACATTGTCATTCAATTACGTTTTCGGGGTGGAATTGCCGTAACCACTCGTGTTTCGCTTCATTTCTTCGTTTTCTATATAAAACACGAAATGGTCGATGAAGTCCTCGAATAAACTCGATAAATCGGTATAATCTAAGAAATCTAATGAAAACTAAACCTAAGAATCATGTAAATACTACGAGGGATTACATGGTATCATTGAGCTAGTTAATTGGGCAAGATGTTATTTTCCTGAGGAGTGA
Organism: Gynandropsis gynandra; assembly: GCA_036759665.1. Lineage (NCBI taxonomy): Eukaryota > Viridiplantae > Streptophyta > Magnoliopsida > Brassicales > Cleomaceae > Gynandropsis > Gynandropsis gynandra. Next base: position 11,040,857 of record CM071874.1, read on the forward strand.
TACAATATTGATACTACCAATGGAGTTGAACCTATCAATTCAGTATTTAAATAGGTAAGGAAATACTCATTGTTACCAATGTTGAACGATCTAATGTTAAATATAGAAAAATGTTCAATAAGCATAAAACAATTATTTTGATGGATTAAGAAGCTGGCACTTTTTTCTAGAGCATAATACACACACGGTGGATGGAGTCGACAAGGTTGTAGGTGCATATCATTGGTCTTAATGCAAAAAAATATTCAATGAATTTGAGAAATCAAATGTGTACTTGTACAACCTTTGATATCCATAAATATATGTGTGTCCATGCTCTTGCTGCTGCCAAAGGATGCTCTGATGATATACAAATCCATGATTTGTGTTCAAAGTTCTATTTGAAATAAAAATGGATGTGGGCATATGTAAGGACAATTAATATTGTTCACGACAGTCTTATTGGATCATTTTGGATGAGTTACGAGAATTGATGGTATTTCCTCTTGAAAAAAGAATCACACAGGGGAAGAAAATTCGATTAACTCGGATACCATTTGTTGGAGAACCACGACAGAAAGGACGTAGAATAGTTCACCGACAATGGAACTCCGAAGAAAGTTTAAGTATTGTTGTATAAGTATTGTTAATGTTCATGTATTATATTTGTATAAGTATTGTTAATGTTCAAGTATAGTATTTGTGTAAATAATGTTAAAATTCAAGTATTGTATTCATAAAAATATTTTTAATATTCAAGTATTTTTTTGAAGTACTAGCACAAACAAATTTGTATTTGTATAAGTACAAGCATGAACGTCGTAGGCTCTCTGATTCATTTGACTGTGGACCTTGGACTGCTCTTTCCTAAGCAATGGAATGCATTCATGAATATGCTACAGATGGGAAAAAGTATTAGAACTACTTGTGACAATTAACGATGTAGAACGTGTGGTACAACGTGCTTGTACTACGTGTGATACAATGTGTGGTACAACATGCTTGTACAACGTGTTCTTGATACGCGAATTATCAAGCAAATAAAATGCCTAATACCCTGTCACCGTAAGAATACGGATCGGTGTAATACTAGGGTTGAATTTTAGGGACTAATGCAAACCTAAGCTAAGAATGTAACTAAACAAAGACGAATGAAAGTGATGATGATATGAGGTAAAATCTGATATTGCTAAACGAATGATGAAAGCAATAAGGACAAGCGAAAGTATGCATATATGACTGTTGGAATCAACACCATTAAACTCAATTAGGCTTTGTCGCTTGAAAACCTGAAATGCAACAAAAAGACTTGATAGAGGACTAACTCGTGCCGGTTTTGTAAGTCCGGCTACGCAAACTTTGCATATATGATTTAAATGTGTAGCCTAAAATTACCTCACACTATGTGTTATCAAACTCCCCAGACTTTAACCTTTGTTTGTCCTCAAACAAAACTAGAACTAAAAACAAGAAGAATAAAAAAACAACAACCAGATTTTAGCACAAATAGTTCAAAAAATCAGCCATCATGTACAACAATGTGTCACACGAATATAGACCTAGGCACACCTAATTTAGACTTCTATCGACTGAAAAAAAGAGCCATGCAATCCAACACATTCCAAAGTTCATTTCAATATCCCTAAAAAATATCCAAACAATCTCCATGCATACGTGAGACGCCTTTCCTAAAGACAATTTTTTAAATCTTTTTTTTTTTGAAATTATGTGCTCCGTTTCTAGGACGTTGGATTCGAAGAGGACAACTTAGACCCAGGTTGCAAATTGGCACATTTTTAAGGTCTTGTAACATTAGAGGAGTGAATATGTTGCATTATTGAAAAACCGTTTGTTTTTAACGCATCAACTCTGACCCTTAGGACGCAGAAAAGCGCCTCAACTCACAACTTAGACACAAACCATCGAGATCAATGCACTCATGTTAAACTAAGGTAGAAATAGTTAGAAGCTTATTCCATTCACAACAGAGTCTAAGTACATGAAATCAAAAGAATAGAAAAGTAAATCTAAAAGGCGTCCGACCTAACAAAAACTTAGCGGAATACACTAAGATATAGACACTTGGGACTGAAACCTAGGGGTGGATTATAACTATAAGCCATGGATTCAGGCACAACTACTAGATTTTGCTAGAATCTAAAAGTCCTTTTCACTAGACCTAGGCTTTTGTTCAACATTTGACAAAGTCGCACAAAAATGGCTAATGTTGAAAGTGTTGTACTAGATATCGGGTAAGAATCCTAATAAAAAGAAAAAAATGACCTAAAATTCTAAAATCATAAAAACGAATCTACGTCTAATCCTAATCACAAAAATATCACCCAAAGAGTACCCATCCCTCACATTTGAGCGGAACATAGTCCCGATCTTTAAAATATTTTAAAGGAACTCGTATGCCAAAATTCGGGAGAGGATAAAGAAACTGGGGAACATGTACACTTGGTGTATTCTGCTTTCCCGAGTCGGTGCTACAACTAGGTGTTATACGCATCTACTCTATTTTGGACAAGATCAAAATGAAGAACATATGATAAGAGTCACACAACCCAAAATAGAAAAGAAAACGATACATCATAGTAGCTGATAGAGTACAAATACATGCGGAAAAAAGGAAAAATTTAATTCATGGAAAGTAATAAAGATATTAAAAAGAAAAGAAAAAGAAAAAGGATACAAAGCTCGGATTGCCTCCCGAGAAGCGCTTGTTTATGGTCTTTAGCTTGACCCTTACTCTTTAGGCGTGTGGGTCTGTCGTGTAGCAAAGTTGGGCTCCATAGCTCTTAGAGTTCTACTCGTATTGCAATGTGGGCACACACGAGTTAATGCTCGTTTCAAGTGTTGTCAACTCCTCCATGAGTTGTATGCATTTCTTGACATCTTCGGGTGGCTAAAAATGGCTTCTGGTACATGTTGACAATACTATCTACACGGGGTGGATGTCTCGATGCTCATATTGAACTTCCTCAACTAGTTCATCCATCATTTCAATGTGCATCATGGGTTTAGTTATGTACAGCTTCTTGATCGTATCGTCGAGCTTGTACTCAATGGATTTGCCTCTGAACTTCATGACCAGTCTGTCTTCAGCGTAATATATACCTATATTAGCCGTGTTGAGGAATGGTTTCCCAAAATGATGGGAGTGTTCTAGTTCATCTCCATGTCCACTACAACATAATCCGCTGGGAACCAAAATGATCCCATTTTTACTGCGACATTGTCAATATTCCTTCGCAACTTTGTATGGACTGATCAATAAAGGTAATCAGCATGCGCGTGGGCTGTAGATCCCCTACTCAACTGAGTTTCCTAATAAGTGACAGTGGTAGCAAGTTCACACTCGCTGTGATATCGATTAGTGCATGCTCAATCTCATAATCATAAATCTTGCAAGGGATAACGAAATTACCTGGATCAAGCATCTTCTTCGCCATGGTGCGCAGTTGCATTAGAGAGTTAGTGACAATCACTACCTCATTGTCTACGGTTCTCTTCCTCGTTATTATGTCCTTACAAATTTGGCATAAGAAGGCATCTTCACGAGTGCATCATAGAATGGGATGGTGACAGGGAACTCCCTTAGGAGTTCCATAAATTTGGCAAATTAAGCGTTGTTCTTCTGCTTACTTTGGCGCTATGGGAAAGGTAAGGGTGGTGGCCTCAGGGCCGGTTTCATGTGGGCCCGCTCCTTCTCCTCTTCCTTATCGATCGCGTCCACTTCCATGCTTTCTGCAATGGGTTATCATTGGTATTGCTCGGAGGCTCTTCTCTCGTGGATTTAGAAGGCATAGGTTGCTCCACCATCTTGCCATTTATCAAATAGATGGAATTAATCTGCTCCTTGGGGTTTGTCTCAAGCTTCCCAGGGAGTTGTTGAGGTTGTTGGCTAGACCCTTGGGCCAGTTGTGCCACTTGTATTCCAAGATGTTTCAAACGTGTTTGGAAGCTCTCCATTTGCTTCCTCGCGTCGTCTTGCTCATCCTTGATTTTTCCAAGCGTTTAGCTATGCTTCTGCTATTCGTGCAACAACAATTGCAACTTAAAAATAACGTCAGAGTAACTTGAGGGTTGTGCGCATTTCTGATAACCTTGGTTCTGGCAACTCCCCCTTTGCTGGAAACCTTGATTATGGTTTCTTGTTATCAGATGCGGTTGAAAGTCTTGCAGGTTCGCTATGTTACTTGTATTGCCATAAAAGAGGTTGAGATGGCTCTTGATGTAGTTGTTTTTGTAAGACAGGTTGTTGACGTAGTTGATATCCTCTATTCATTGGCCTATAGATGCATCATGTCGCTCTACGCGTAGTCCCGCCATCATCCTATAGATCTAAGAAACTTTTACTTTATGTCTGTCAATTTAGGATTAGCAATACCTACGTCCTTTACACTAGCTTTGGATGGGAGATCACGGTTGTAATCTCCAATACTCTTGCCTCTCTCTTTTTCCATGTTCCCGATCAAGCGATCAAGTCATTGGAAAGTGAGTTTGCTGAGGGACCTACCACCTGTTGCTACAATCATGAAGCGTGTGGTCTCTTGGAGTCTTTGCATGAAGCTGGTGATAAGGTACTTCTTGTCCATCCCATGATGTGGACAAATGCGCTGATATCTTTTGAATCGCTCTCACACATCATATAGACTCTTGGATCTTTTTCTGGAAGGAATGAGTTGATCCCTCTCTTGGCCAACAGCGTCCTATGATCTGGAAAGAACTGTTGCATGAACTGTTACTCTAGCTCGTTCCATGAGGTGATGAAAGCAGTGGGTTGGTTGAACAACCAACTTTATGTTGCGTCCTTAAGTAACAATGGGAATGTGGAAATGTATAGATATCATTTGTGACTCCCGTGCTGACTTTGGTAGTGTCGGGGCATCTTGAACTCGGTAAGGTGTATTCGGGTCCTCATTCTCCATTCCTCTGAAAAAAAGATTTGCTCAACATCTAGATGAAAGCCGCTTTTAACTCAACTCTATTTGCCATTGGACAGACTATGCACAATAGAAACTAGGTAGGCTTTGGAGTTGTGTACGCTTCGTAGGTTTCTTTGGCAGTGTCCATTTCGGGCTCAATAGTGTTGATATCTCTACTGTTTCTGCTGGAGCTTGCGCTCGTAATTCCTACCTCCTCGAGACCGTGTGCTTATGATGTGCTCTCTCCGTCTCTATTGGGTTCAGAATCTGGAGGTCAAATTCTACTCTTTTTTGTGCATATTCCATGTTGTTCTTTCAATCTCGGGATCTTATATGAGTAGCTTTTGTGTGGAGCATTTCATACAATTGTACCTACACAAGAATAGACAAGCAACTAAAAACAATATACAAATGTGATGTAGGTAAAAAGAACATAAAAATGCAGAAAAATAACTAAGAATTCGGAAAAGACTAAATTTTAATCTACCAAATTCCTAATCTAGGTCGTAATTAGTTCCGGACACAGTGCCAAAACTTGATACATGGATTATCAAGCAAATAAAATGCCTACTACTCACTTACAACAAGAATACGGATCATTGTAATACTAGGGTCGAACTCTAGGAACTAATAAAACCTAAACTAAGAATATAACTAAACTAACACGCATGACAATGATGATCATATGAGGTAAAATCTGAGAATGCTTAACTCATTATGAAAGTAATAAGGACACACAAAAGACTTGCTAATTAAGAACACTACGGGCTTCGGGTTACAAGTATGGTAAAGATGCAGCCAACAAGAGATCATATACCAATCAATTTATATTGATAATGGGAAATACATGCTCATTAGTAGGGAATGGTTCTCTCGACACCTAAACCCCCTAACAACAATAATATGCAATCCTACCTTCTAATTGTTCTGGATTCATAATCTAACCTCCCATTAAACATGGAATCCTAAATTACTAAGCGGATAGCACAAGTATAGAACATTCAGAACTTGATCGTAGAACCGAAATACAAGAAAAATTTGAAAGATCTAAGCATTAACAAATAAAAACAAGAATCCCTTACAAAATCGATGTTCTTAACTCATAGCTGCAGACTTACTAACTCATGGGTTCTGATACATAACAATAGAAACAACACTAGACATAACAAAAAGTAAGGAATACGATGCCTTAGACTTTTGGTTCCAATGTTTTCTCCTTTGTTTCTCCACCTTCTCTTGAGCTTCTACTGTCTAGTTTTTGTCCCCCTAGGGTTCTGTGCCACTCCTCTAATAACTCTGGCGTCATTGTTCAGTCTTTTCCTTCGTTTGAACTCTTCTAGGGTTTCTGTTATGACACCAGACCCGCACGGGCTATTTAAAGGACCCGTTAAGGGACTTCATCTTCGAGTTATCCCGAGCGGGTTTGATAACTCACCAAGGCGGACATAATCCTCTAAAAGCGTAGCCCATGTGGGTTAATATGACAACACGCACAGGCTCATGGCTACGCATGCAGCACGATTGGGGTAAGAGGCACCCTAAGTCGGGCTAAATCTTCTGAAGGGTACAATATGAGCGAGGCCTTCTACTAGCATGAGCTAGCTGGATTAAATTCATGATTTTTAGCTTATTTCGATTGATTCTCGGGTATTCCATGCGATTCTTTGGTCTGAATCTGCTCCGAGTGGGTTGTATCTCCAATTATGCACAGTTAACTCAGGAATCAACACCATTAAGCTCGATTAGGCTTTGTCACCTTAAAACCTAAAAAGCAATAAAAACGCTAGATAGAGGACTAATTCGTGCTGGTTTTGTAACTCGTGCTATGCAAACTACGCAAAAATGATCTAAATGCGTAGCCTAAAACTAATCTACATTGCTTGTTTCAGTCGGTGCTTTCACGCCATTCCTGGAGCATGCTTGAGCTTGAGCTTTGTCTTTGGATTAATTCTCTCCAGTTATCTTTCTACAACATCCTCTTCACGAAAGGAACCTTTCTTTGTGTGTTTCCTTGTAGTGTTTGGCATCCTTTTGTACTTGGATGGCTACAATACCCTTCGTCTTTAGGGGGTCTTCGATTAAGCCTCTTTTTTCACAGCCAACATAAATATTTAATTCACATTGTACCTGATATTTTACATTATTTATGATGCAACCTTTAATATTATTCAGACGCCTTAAAAATCTTCAAAAGTATTGAGACGTCGGTTGAATTCTTCTTTAACAATGTTAGGAAGGAATTTAAACATCATTTGACTTCTTCTTCACAATTATTCAGACAGTCTACAACACTATTGAAACATTCTTCAAAACTATTAAAACCTTCTTCAACATTGTCGAGAAGATCTTCTACACTTTTAAGACTTCCATTGAATTGCTGCATCACTCTCGCCTACACACCATCAAATAGGCCATCTTCGAATCGCGAAGGAGTTTGTTTGGACATCCTGTATTGTGGGGTAGATTGCAGCGGAGAAGGGATTGAGGTACGACCAAGAATCGAGGTATTTCATACAATTTCTTCCTCGATTGCAGTGATTCACATATACTGAGAAATGCTTCAATTTTTTTCACCACCATGTCCACATTGTAGAGGTCTTGAAAAAAATATAGGAACATCTCTACTTATCGCGGACATGTAGTCATCTACAACTACATCAACTTTGGTCGATATCTATCATGTATAATTTTTTTTGGGGATGATAATACTTTTGATGTGTTGGAAGTGAAAATGAAGAAGAAGTGTCATTATGTGGTACAACTTGTATAAGGTCTGGTACAATGTGTGTGATAAATAATATGATTGTGGTACAATGTGTGTATGTGGTATAACGTGTGGCTGTGGTACAACGTGTATATGGTATGTTACAGTGTGTGCTTGTGGTATGACGTGTGACTTTGGTAAAATGTGTGCCTGTGGTACAACATGTGTGGTACAACGTGTGCTTGCGATACAACGTGTTTGGTACTATGTGTGCCTGTGGTACCACACATGTTGTACCATACCTTGTTCACATTGTACAACACATGTTGTACCACACCTCGTACACGTTGTACCACATCTCGTAAATGTTGTACCACAAGTTGTATCTCAATGTTGTGCACCTTGTACCACAAACGTTGCTAGAAATTGCTAACTAGTAAACTAACCTTTGTATCACCAATTTCTTCATTCATTGAAAGTGGTATCCACGCATATTTTCAGGTTTGTACTTTTATTTGTATATCCTGGAGAATTTAGATAATTCAATATTCTCCCTGGATATGAGGAACGTCTACCTTAGTATGAGAAAAAAACTCTCATATATAAGAATTTTTAACAAATTTAGACACTAATTATTCAACTAATCAAAAGATTACAACTAAAGAAATTAATCGAATTCACACTTACCTCCAAGGGCAAAATAAACCTAGAAAGTGTCCACGTTTTCTTCACTTTGCCTTGAAAATTATTGAGTATGTGCTTAAGTACACCTAATAAAAAGTGAACCTTCCCCACGAAAAGTTGGTGCAAGCTTCCAGGTCATCGACAATTCGCCCCAAGAAATTTTCGATGGGGCCATTGAATTTATTCTTTCCTCCAATGACCATTTCTAAAAACTAAAAATATTGCCATCTTGAAATTGCTTCTGAAATGGTCTTGAACATAGTCCACTTCGTTAAAATTTTACACGATTGAAAAAACTTGCTAGATTGGAAATAGAATCCTCTTGAATCCATTGGTCCGCAATGACAAACAATGGGAAAAAAATAAATCTTTGGTAATGTAACAATAAAAAGCCTGAAAAACTTGTACAACGTGCGTGGTACAATGTGTGTCTGTGGTACAACATGTGAGGTACAACGTGTGAGAGTAGTACAACGTGCTTGTATTAATGGATTAAATTTAATTAACTAAACACCACAGGTTTCGAGAGATGCACGATGATACAATGAAGTTCTAACATGATCATTGGTCTTACGTATCATAACGAGCTCATGGAATTTAAGCTATAATAAAGGAACTGACTGGTGTAGACTTGTCCACTACCTAGTGTGCGTACTACCAATCTTCCGCTGTGTTATCTCACCCACTAGATGCATTAAGACTACTATCCTATGCATAGATCTAATTGATCGACCTTGCGTAGATTCTAAACCAATTGAGATCCTTAATCATGGCTGAGTTCCAAAGTCTAGTCCCGTGGAGTAGATTCATTAGACTTCTATAATCATTCATTCAAGTTGCATGCAAGAACGAACGCAATAAAAACAACCCATCATTCTGATAAAGATCAAATACCATAACCATTCATTTAGGTTGTGTACAAGAATAAAAGCTTTAATAACCACCAAGTATTAATAACAAGACTTCTTTACATATCGACAAAGCACTCTAACTCATGGCTATGGATCTACTTTGACATGGACTTAGAAAACAAAATACAAAAGAAATCTATATTCAACATAGATAAAGAACAAGATTCCTCCCTATTCTATTACTGATGTCTTCAACAGCTCCTCCAGATTCTGAGTTCGTATGCATTCTACTTTTTCTCTCTCTCTTCTCTCTCTCTACGTTTCTGTGTTTGCCTTTGTATGTTTTTGTCCAACTGATTCCTTTTCTTTTGCCCCCTTCGTTGCCCTTTCGTTTTTCCCTTCTTTCCTTTTCTCCTTCTTTCCCATCTTTGGCCGTGCGTTTCCATTCTTGCTCATGAGTTTCCTTTTGTGTTTAATGGGCCGGAGGTTTCCTTTTCTTTTTTAGTGCGTGCGTATTGTTCATGCCCGGGTCGTGCTGCATATTCGAGAGTGTTTGCTGTTTGGTGAATCCGATCATGCTAGGAATGGTGCTCGGTCGGGCACCCTATTTTCCTTCTACTCTCGGTCGTGCTGAGTATGGATGATCGGTCGAGCTCTCCTTTTTCCTTGTATGCCCGGTTTTGCTGAAGAGTGTGATCGGTCGGGCTGTGCCTATTATTTCCTTGCCCGGTCGTGCTATGCATATGTGATCTGTGAGAGATTGTGTCTTGTTGGTAAGCGGTTGGGCACTTCCTTCACAACTTGGTTGTACAGGTATAGGTAGTTGCTCGTGTTATTGTTCGATGTCTTCATTTCCTGCAAGTACACGAGAAAACATTAGAAGAGGACTAAATGATGCTTAATGCTCGGTAAAATCTAAATGAATAATTAAACTAACTATGAAAATGAACTAAAATAGTATAACATCATAGACGTTATCAAACTCACCTAGACTTGATCCATTGCTAATCCTCGAGAAAGACTAGAACTAAGCATGAGAAGAGTTAGACAACAACCAGATACTAGCACAAACAACTCGAAGAATCAGCCATCATACAGAATAATGCGTCACACGAACATAGATCTAAGAGTGCTTAGTTCAGACCTCTATCTACCGAGATCCAACAATTGTGTAATCCTACACCTAAAATAAGTTCATTTCACTAACCCCTAAAAAACATCCAAGCAATCTCCATACCTATTCTAATACGCTTACCTGAGTTACCATTCTTAAGGAAATCCTATTTTTCGGTTCTCTTTTTCTTCTTTTTGATTTCCACACATTTTTTTCTTTGAACATTCACGCTCAGTTTCTAGGATGTCGGAGTTGAAGAGGACAACCTTCTCTTAGATCCAGGTTGCCGATTAGCACACTCATAAGGTCTTGTAACCTTAACGGAGTGAAGAGATTGCGTCAATTCAGATTTTTTTTCTTTTGATTAAGCTATCGTGATTACGCATCTATTCTAACCCTAAGGACGTATAAAAACAGCCTCGACCTACCACTTAGATCCGAACCATCAATATCAATGCACTCATGTCAATATAAGGCTAAAATAGTTAAAGAACTTATTCTATTGACAAGGGAGTGTAAGCGCGTGGAAATATAACGATCGAAACAAATCAAAGCATGAACGGTATGCTCGGAGATATAAATACTTGGGATTGAAACCTAGGGCTCGGAATACAACTCTAAGCTATGGATTCATACACGACTACTAACTAATCGATATCTAAAATTCTTTTTCAGCAAGCCTAGACTTTTGTCCATTCGACAAAGTTGCATAAAGATGGCTAAAGTTTGAAATTTTTCGTATTAGATATCGATCCGTCTAATCCTAACTAAAATAACGTAAAAGCTAAAATAAAATGAAGAACTCAGTAGCTAATCCTAATCACAATCATGACTCTTCCAAGAGTACCCCCCGAAGGATTTGTATGCAAAAACTCGAGAAAGATAAAGTGGATAGGAACATGTGCACCTGACGTGTGCTTGCTGTCCCGAGTTAATGCAGCTGGATATATGCATCTCTCCTTTGTTGTTGATGATATCGAAGTGCAAAATCTATAACAAAGAGTCACACGAACCGAAAAATAAAAAATGATACATCAAATATGCTAGTAGTGTCCATGCATGTAAAAGGAATAAGAGTTGAATTCTGAAAAAATATAAAGCGGAATAAACTAAAAGGATATGGGGCTCGGGTTGCCTCTCGAGAAGCGTTTGTTTAAGGTCACGAGCCTGACCAAGACGAGCTACTCATGACTCGCCTCTGAAAGAGTGAATGTAGCTTGATTGTGATCCGTGTTGAATGGGCTGCTGATTGCTTTGAGCTCGATTGCGCCATGTGGTGAGATGCTCTTGAACGTGAATGGTCCGGACAGCGGGACTTGAGTTTTCCTGGAAAAATTCCGCTGGACGATATGTCTATTGTGCCACTTCTTCGTGCGCTCCTTGTAGATCTTCGCATTATTGTATGAGTTGAGGCACATCTCTTCTAGTTGGTGTAGCTGTAGCACTCGTTTTTTCCAGGCTGACTTGTAGTCGTAATTAAGTGCTTTGATCGCCCAATACGAGCTGGAAAGGAGTCATTCCAATTGGCATTTTGAATGTTGTCCGGTAAGCCAATAATGCATCGTTGAGTTTCAGCACCCAATCCTTCGTAGACGTAGAGACTGTGTTTTAAAAAATTGACTCGATCTCTCGGTTAGAAACTTTACCTTGGCTGCTGGTTTGAGGATGGTATGGTGTTGCTATTCAATGTCGTACGCTGCATTTCTTCAACAACCATTCTATGATGCGATTCACGAAGTGCTTTCCTCCGTTGCTGATCACTACCCTCGGAACTCCAAAACATGGGAATATGACACGTTTGAACATCTTTGTTACTGGTTTGGAGTCGTTGGTTGGATTTGCCAAGGTTTTGACCTATTTCGTTACATAATCCACTGCGACAAGTATGTAGAGGTTCCCGCATGAGGACGGGAAAGGGCCTATGAAGTCCATCACCCATACATCAAACGGCTCGACCTCTAGAATGTAGTGCTGCGGCATCTCATGGAATCTAGAAATATTTCCCGTCCTTTGGCAATTGTCCCACGATGCGACATAGTTGTGGGCGTCCTTGAAGAGGGTAGGCCAATAGAAGCCCGCTTGCAGCACCTCTGTGGCAGTCTTAGTTGCTGCAAAGTGTGCTCTATAGCTTGAAGAATGACAACGTGACAGTATGTGTGGAGTTTTTTCTTCGAGGATGCAACGCCTAAAGATTCCGGCTATGCCCCTCTTGAATAGATACAGCCCGTCCCAGTTGTACGCCTTGATGTCATGGAGAAATTTCTTTCTCGCATTGTAATTTAGCCCCTCTGGTAGCACTCGACGTGCTAAGTTATTCATGAATTCAGCAACATATAGAGTGGAGGCGCACGTCATGGATATTACTGCATCATTGCGGAGATAGTCATTGATAGGAATGCACTCGGGCATTTCAAGGCGTGAGAGATGATCGGCCACCGCATTCTCGATTCCGTTCCTATCCCTGATTTCTAGATCGAACTCTTGCAGCAGTAAGATCCATCTAATGAGCCTCGGCTTTGCATCTTTCTTGGTGAGAAGGTAACGTAAGGCAGGCATGATCCGTGTATACTATCACCTTGGAGCCAACTAGATATGAGCGGAACTTTTCAAACGCAAAGGCGATTGCGAGCAGCTCCTTCTCGGTCATGGAGTAGTTGCATTGGGCGTTGTCTAATGTTCTACTTGCATAATAAATGGCGTACACCAGCTTATCTTTTTGCTGTCCCAACACTGCCCCAACCGCATAATCCCTCGTGTCGCACATGAGCTCAAATGGGTCCTCCCTATTTGGCGGTTGTATTAATGGCGGAGAATCAAATGCCTTCTTCCACTTTTCAAATGTAATGTGACATTCTGTTATAAACTCGAACGGTATGTCCTTGCCTAATAGGTCGGTGAGAGGTTTAGATATCTTCGAGAAGTCATTGATGAATCCTCTATAAAACCCCGCATGTAATAGGAAGCTACGGATGACCTTAACGTTCCCAGGAGGTGGCAGCTTCTCAATAACTTCTATTTTTGCCTTATCGACCTTTATTTCCCTTGCTGATATCTTATGTAGCGATATGATGCCTTCGCAAACCATGAAATGACACTTCTCCCAATTCAGCCCAGGATCCGCTTCAATGCATCTATCTAACACTTTACAAAGATCGGTTAGACAAAAATCGAAGGAAGGTCCATGGACCGAGAAATCATCCATGAACATTTCTATAATTTCACCATTCACATTGAAAACATAGAAGTCATACACCGTTGAAAAGTAGCAGGTGCACTACACAAACCGAAAGACATCCGCCAATATGAGAATGTGTCGAAGTGACATGTGAGCGTCTTCTTTTCTTGGTCGTTCGGATTGATCGCAATCTGAAAGAAACCTGAATAACCATCAATAAAACAAAAATAGAAGTGAATAGCTAAACATTCCGATATTTGATCAATGATAGGTAAGGAGAAGTGGTCATTCTGAGTGTTAGTGTTCAGCTTGCGGTAGTCAATACACATGCGCCAACCTGTGATCGTTCTTGTCGGAATCTGTTTGTTGTTTGCATATGGGACGAAGGCGATGCCTCCTTTCTTCGGGACTACCTATACAGGACTCACTCACGCACTATCCGATACATGATATATAATTCCGACGCCTAACAATTAAAGAACCTCTTTCTTAACTACTTCCATTATGTTCGAGTTTAATCAACATTGATATTCAATGGAGGTCTTAGAGTCATCTTCTAAGTGAATCCTATGCATGCAAAGGGCTGGAATATGTCCCCTAATATCCTCTAGTATATAACCTATAACAACCCTATATCTCCTAAGAGCTTCTAATAATCTTTCGTTTTGGGATTCGTCTAAGTTATCATTCACTATCATGGTAAGGGCTTCAACTCAACCTTCGGTGCGTTGTCAACACTCCAATTAGGTGTTGGACGTTTTGTGTGGCTGTTAGGCGTCCCGGGAGTGGTTGAACTAGCGCTGCATGCTGCTTCAGACGTGATGGAATATGCCTGGGATGTGAGGTGGTTTGTGCATTTACCCATCACGTTTTCTTCATCTGAACTGAGTTCCACTCGAGTCGTGCTTATGTGCGTGTGAGCTGAGCATTGATCTTGACAAGGATTATCCGAAATTCCACCTTTGGTTTTGGTTACGACCTGCTGGGCTCGGATCGCATAGAAATCTGCTTCGCCTGCGTCTAGCTCGACGTTCGGGATCTCCTTATTCTTTTCCTTCTTTCAGCATTTTTTGTAATACTTCACTTCAGTAGGGTCCTTATATAACCCTTCTACACCTGCTAAAAGAGCAATCTCAAGAGAATCCATGTTCCCGAACTCTTCAAGAACTTCCTCGACTAGTTTCTCTAGGACGTCGATGTAGAATACTGAATCCACCATACAAGGCTGCTTGAGTGTGTCGTTCAGATTGAAACCCGCTTCTTCTTCTCGAAATTTTAGCGTGATTCTTCCTTCAGCACAATGTATGATCGTCTTTGCCATATTGAAAAACGGCATACCGAGAATAATCGGGATTTCTTATCTTCTTTCGTATCTAAGATGACGAAATCGACCAGGACAAAGAACTTTTCAACTTGTAATGGCACGTCTTCCAGCATGCCCTCAGGTATCCTAACACTTTGGTTAGCCATGGTGAGCGCCATTCATGTTGGTTAAAGATCCATTCTGCCCATAAGATAAAATTTGTCGTATAGAGACAACGGTAGCACGCCTACGTTTGCTCTAACATGGATGAGCGCATGGTTAATCTCATAATCATCTATTTTACAAGGGATCATGAATATACCTAGATTGGGCATCTTCTTAGGTAGGTTTGGTTGCAGCATCGAATTTATCACCATTACGGTTTTTGTCTCCACATCTCGCTTGTTTGCAAGTACGTCTTTGAGGAACTTGGCATATGAAGGCATTTTCTTCAATACTTCGTGGAATGGAATGGTGAGGTGCATCTTCTTCAGCATCTCAGCAAACTTGAGCCTCATCATTCTTCTTGCATTGGCGCTGTGAAAACGACAAAAGAAGGGGCCCCGGTTCGGGTTTAACGTATTTCAGCTCTTCTTCCTCCTCTGGTTCCTTCTTGTGCTCTTCAATGTTACTGCCCTTTCCCACTACTGTACTAAATGATTCACCCTTTTCAAATGTCGAATGAATGTAGTGATCTAGTGTCCTACAACTCCTTAGGTGAATGGCATTGATTTGCTCTCGTGGATTCGATTTTGGTCTTCCTGGTAAAACTCCTTGTAAACGTGCTGCCCTTTGTGCAAGTTTTGCAACTTGCGTCTCCAAGTGTCTAAGGTGGGTTTGAAAGCCCTTTATCTGCTTCATTCTGCTCTCTTGTTCTGCTTTCACTTTTTTCAACAAATTATTCTGATTTTGTTGCACTTCCATCAGCAAGTTACTTTGATTTTGTTGGAATTGGAGGAGACGGGCGAACATTGTGTTGATGTCGGGAACTACATTAGATTTAGTTGGTTGTTGCTGGAATGCATGTGACTAATAATTCTGAGTTTGGGGCTGCATCCTTGGCTGAAAGTTTTGATCTTGTTGCAGCACCCGTGGTTGGAAATTCCACAATAGTTGTTGCGCGTTAAATGCAATGTCGGAGTTCTTATACAAAAGGTTGGGTGATTTCTCCATTCAGGGCTATAAGAGTTACCTACAGGCTAGTTGTTGCTCGTGTAATTCACCTCATCGTACCCTTGAATTCCTTTTTCTCGCAGCTGCTATAAGTATTGCGAACGACGGACTTCAGACATCATATTGGTAATTCCCGCAACTTGATCTTTTTTCTCAGCTATGTCGACATATGAGGCATCTGTCTTATTCACATGGGCTACTTTTGTTGGAGTGTTATTGTTGTATTCTCCAGCAGCGTTGCTTCCTTTGTCGGCCATTTGATCTATCAAATATTCGATTTGCGGAAACGTGAGGTTACTCACGGAACCTCCAGCAGCGGATATGATCAAAATCCTTGTGTTGTCAATAAGTCCTTGCAGAAAATTGTGTCTGACGTATCTTTGATCCATGCAGTGATGTGGGCAAAGATATTGATATTCATATATACTCTCAGCAGCTACTTGAACGAACGTGTTAATCTGATTTTTGGCGAGTTAAGCTTTGCTTTGAGGGAAGAAGTGCATCATGAATTTCTCCTCTAGTTGTTCCCATAATCGTATAGAGTTCGCCAGTTAGGAATATAACCAATCCTGCGCCTTATCTTTCACTGAAAAATGGGGAGGCAATCAGCATGATGTCTTCTGTTGAAACGCCTTCTGCCGCTCTAGTGGCTTGGCAAAGCATATTGAAGACGGTAAGATGCTGATTTGGATCCTCGGTGGGTCTCCCTCTGAACGTTGTGTTGCTGAGCATTTGGATGAATGCTTGTTGTAATTCGATGCGAGCGGCCCTCCTAGTGATGCATGACAAGAGTTGCGTATGCCTAGGGACCGGGTATGATCCATCGGTTAACGTGGCTGGATCTACTTGGACATTGTCTTAGAAAACAAAATGCAAAAGAAATCTATATTCAACATATATAAAAAACGAGATTCCTCTCTATTCTAATACCGATGTGTTCAATAGCTCCTCTACGTTTCGAGTTTGTTGCCCCGTCTATATCCTCGTATGTGTTTTTCTCTCTCTTCTCTCTCTCTACATTTCTCTATCTGTCTCTATATCTTTCTGTCTGTCTAATTCCTCTTCTTTTGCCCCCATCGTTGCACTTTCCATTTTCCTTCCTTTCCTTTTCTCTTTCTTTCCTCTCTTTGACCGTGCTTTTCCATTCTTTCTCATGAGTTTCAATTTGTGTTTAATCGGCCGGGGGTTTCCTTTTCTTATTTAGCGCGTGTGTGTTCTTCATGCCCGACCGGGCAAAAGAGCAAGCTCGTTCGGGCACTTCATCCGTTGCATAATTAGTCGAGCTTGACATATGCACGGGCCATGCTTCATGTTCGGGAGTGTTTGCTGATTGGTGAGCCTGTTCATGCTGGGAATGGTGCTCGGTCAGGCATCCCATTTTCCTTGTATGCCCGATCGTGCTGAGTATGGATGATCGGTCGTGCTCTCCCTTGTCCTTGTATGCCCGGTTGTGCTGAAGAGTGTGATCGGTCAGGCTATGCCTTTTCCTTCCTTGCCCAGTCGTGCTATGAATGTGTGTTCCGTCTGGCATGTTGTCTTATTGGTGAACGGCCGGGCACTTCCTTGGTAGCTTGGTCGTGCAAGTTTAGGTAGTTGTAGGGAATTTGCTCGTGTTAGTCTTTGATATCTTAATTTCCTGCAAATACACGAGAAAACACTAAAAAGGTTCTAATGATGGTTAATGCTCAGTAAAATCTAAATGAATGATTAAACTAACTATGAAAATGAACTAAAACACTATAACAAAATAGACGTTATCAGTGGTAGAACGTGTGCTTGTGGTACAATGTGCTTGTACAATATGTGCGTGTAGTACGATGTTTGCACCACACAACACGGGGTGACACAAAATTGACCCACACCATGGTACAACGTGTGTAGAACGTATGTAAACAGGGAAACATTTTCAAAAAAATAGTAAAAGATGAATAATTTTCGTACGAAGATGGAAACCTTATGACGAACTTGACCACACCTAACCGCAAATGATGATGAGATTTCAAGATTTTGAGAAATGTTTGACAAATTTGGAGAATTATTTAATAGATTTGGAGAATTTTCCAAAAAAAAAAACGAGAAAGTTGAAATATCTTTTTCAATTCTCGAAATAAAATGGTAAGTCGTCGGACACAACGATAACATTTCATGCAAGATGAGTTGTATTTTTGTAATATTTTGCTAAAATAAGGGTATAAGAATTATTAATCTATTTTTTCCAAAAATAAATATATCAATTTGTTAACGAGGTTATTTTAGCAAAGTGACATTTGACTGAGGTCATTTCAGATTGGAGTCATGTTTTCCTCCAAATTGTGATGTATGTGTGATGTAATAACTTGTAGAATAGAGAAATCACGATTGCTAATCGCTTTCCACCTAAGATCATTGACCAAGGGTGATTCTTGATTGAATCGGGTCCTCCTCGACTTCCTAGCATCATGTTTTAATCGACTTCGAGCAACTAAATAGATTTTTACATACGAAGAGCGAAGGAAAATGAAAATCCACCCATAAACTAACTAGTGAAACCGAAAACTAATATATTAGACCTTTGTGGTGAGATCAATGACTTTTGGCTTTGTGTTCGCGGAAACTCTAGTTGTCCTTTTCGCAATCTTGACTTGGGCTACCATATTGGTATACTCTAATGACTTCAATCATTGCAAAGTATTTAGCTTCATTTTTTACCTTATGCCTTTAGAACGTCGAAGTTGGATATTCGTCCCACCACTTAGACCCGAGCCAATGTACTCATGCACTCATATGAGCTATCAGGTATTCATAATTTTATGCATTATTTCCATTGATAGGGGAGTGTATGAGTATTGTTCAACATCTGCACACTTTAAAAAGACTTTATGTAACAAATATGAGTTTTAAGGTATACTTTTAGAAACCTTATATGTGTTGCTTTTATTTTCACTAATATATTTTAACTTTCAGATTTTCAGGTATAATTACGAATAACATCTCCTACCTCATAGTCCCATTAATAACTACTAATTATAAGGATTTCCACAAACACACAAAACAATTCAAATAAAAAAGTATTTGTAAAAATCTTAGGTAATTGTTGTTCAGTTAGAACATATTTGATATGTAGTTGTTTTTGCTCAAATTCTTCTCTAAAGAAATTATGTAAGTTTAATATGCTTAGTTCTAAACGGTTGTACTGCGTCGCAATGAGATACAAAAGTTTTAAAATTCTTACTATAAGATGATAATTTTGATTCATCCAAATGAGTTGCTACAAGATACTTGTACAATGTTCTCTTCTTCTTCCAATTTGAAAATTCTTACACCTTAATTCCTTTGTTTGGGATAGCCTCGACACACCCTAAAACTAAATTTGAGTTAGATCTATTGAAATGTATGCAAAAACTTACATGTTCAATCGTTGATGACGCGCATGAAGTAGTGCTTGTGTTTCTGTTTGGAATTTTAACTATTGAGTCCATATGTAGCAATCATTTGAAGCTCGAGTTCCTGCAATGACGCGATCCCGATTGAATAGACGCTCTAGACAAGGTTAGGGTTGGATATGCCTTGCCGCAACGGATTGCACAAGGGTGTGTAGGGCGAGTGGTCACACGAGAGATACGGAAGGCTTTTGATTCACCGGTTCGTCTCCAATGGATATTACGCACCAACGAAGAACGAACAACCGTTGGATATTAGACACCAACGAAGGTTGCTGGATATTACGCACCAACAGCCAAGAACTCACAAGGAATTCGAAGAAAATCAATAGATTGATTCAAAGTTTGATTCAAAAAGTTGGATGATTGTCCTACAAGGGGTGGCCAACCATTTAGATAAAAACAATGCATGCAAATTCAAAAATTACAGTAAATGCTCAATCTTCATACAATGCCTCTAATTAATGTCTTGGTATGTTCAAACAAGAAGATAACTTTCTTGCTGGCCGTGCACATTGGGAGGCGTTCTTCTTGGGTCTCGGGTAAATTAATTAGGTCGCAGGAATAAGTGACTCGCGGCCTCATTAAAAACCCGTCGTCGGAAAACCCCGTGGGACAAAACCGACGAAGAGAAAAGAGTACACGCGGATCACTTAACCTAATTAATTACCGTTGCGGATTGAGCTTCGACTTGAATGACGTTCTTTAGGTTCGCGACTTCACGTGAATGTGAATACTCCTCATGTGCGTGGATGGTCGTAAGAATCCCGACAATGGCGTCTTTGAGTTTCTCGGGCTTGGCTCGGGTCACGGGACCGGTGGGTATGATCAAGGCTTCTTCCTCTATAGCTCTAGCTTGGGTTACGAGACCTACGTATCTTGGCCTAGTCGCGTCTCGGGTCGTGTTGGTGACGGTCGCGTCTCGGGTTACGCTGTTGGCGTCTCGGGCCGTGCTGTTGGCGTCTCAGGCCACACTGTGGGCGTCTCGGGCCGCGCTGTGGGCATCTCAGGCCCCGCTTTCGGCGTCTCGGGCCACGCTAACTTCTTCTTTTTCCGTGCCGCAGGTCGCATCCTCTTTTGCGTTGTTTGTCAGCGTCTTCGGCTTCCTCCGGGATCATATCATGCTCCCTTAGTTGAAAAGGATTTGTCCTCAAATCCGCATGATCTGCAACAAAAGGCATTAAGTCAGAAACGTTGAAACTGGAACTTACATTATATTTACCTCGCAGATCTAGCCGGTAGGCGTTGTTGCTGATCTTCTTGGTCACAATGAACGGGCCGTCGATCCGGGGCATGAGCTTTTACTTTTGCTCGTTCGAAAAAGTTCTTTCCTTAGGTGAATCCAAACTTGATCATCGGGCTTGAAGGTCATCTTCTTCCGTCCTTTGTTTGCTTGTTTAACATAGAGCTTGGTCTTCTCCTCTATGTTCTTCCTCGCATTTTCATGAATTTGTTTGACCAATTTGGCCTTTCGTTGTCCATCCAAGCTGACTCCATAACTCGATGGAAGTGGCAATAGATCCAGGGGTGAAGCGGGGCTAAACCCATACACGATCTCGAAAGGAGAGAATTTCGATGTAGAATGTATAACATGATTATAAGCGAACTCAACATGAGGCAAACATTCTTCCCAAGTTTTTAAATTTTTCCTAACTAGTGCACGTAATAAAGTTCCTAGGGTTTAATTCACTACTTCGGTTTGACCATTGGTTTGTGGATGACAAGTTGTAGAAAATAAAAGTTCGGTTCCTAACTTGGACCACAAGGTCTTCCAAAAATAACTAAGGAATTTGGTATCCCAATCGGAAACTATAGTGCTAGGCATGCCATGCAAACGTATTACTTCCCTAAAGAATAGTTCGGCTACATGCAATGTATCATTCGATTTATGACATGGTATGAAGTGTGCCATTTTAGAAAATAAATCTACTACCACAAAGATTGAATCTTTTCCCGTTTTAGACCTAGGCAAAACCTATCACAAAATCCATAGATATGTCCGTCCAAGGATGAGTTGGGATAGGGAGTGGAGTATACAAACCGTTAGGTTGAATCTTAGATTTAGTCTGTTTACAAATGACGCATCGCTCGCAGATACGTTCCACGTCTCTCTTCATATGTGGCCATTAAAAATGATCCTGCAATGTTTTCAAAGTCTTTGCGACTCTGAATGGCCCATGAGTCCACCACCGTGGGCTTCTCTCACAAATAACTCCATCAAAGAGTAGTTAGGCACGCATAAACGGCTATCGTAAAACAAATAATCATCATGCCTATAAAAATGTCCTGACGCAAATTTCTCACAATTTTTATACGATTCACCAAATTCTAGGTCAGTTGCATATAGATCTTTAATGTGTTCAAAACCTAGAAGTTTTGCATCCAAGGTACTTAACAGAGCGTACCTTCGGGACAGGGCATCAGCCACGATGTTCTCCTTACCTTGCTTATATTTGATGACGTAAGGAAACGT
>CM071874.1:11067224-11083242 GCA_036759665.1 Gynandropsis gynandra
CGTCCCGCGTTCGGTACCTTCGGCGTGTCGGGGCTGGCTGGAGCCGTGCTGTCCCTCCTTGGATAGCTCGGTTTCTCATCACATGACTGGCCATATTTTCCAGCCCTATAACCCGAACGGGGGTTGCTTCGCCGCTGGAGTTGTTGTTCGATGAGAATCGCTTTATGAAGCATCTCCTCGATCTCCACATAGTGTTGAAGCTCAAGTTGGTCTTGGATGTCTAGTTTGAGTCCTCCAAAGAACCGTGACATCTTTGCCTCTCTATCTTCTCTAAGATCAGCCCGTAACATGAGCAGTTCCATCTCTTGGTAATACTCCTCCACCGCACGGCTTCCTTGGGTGAGTTTGGGTAACCGCCGATGAACCTCTCGGTGGTGATGGTTTGGCACGAACCTCTTACGCATAATCTTCCTCATTTCCAGCCAAGTAGCTACTGGTTCTTCGCATTTCTTCGTCGTGAAATCGTGAGTTGATCCCACCAACTCAGCGCATAATTGTAGAACTCTGTGGCCGCCACCCTAACCTTTTTAGCTTCGGGGTATGCTTGGCAACCAAAAACTAGTTCCACCTTCTTTTGACATTCTAGATATGCTTCCGGGTCGGCCTTGCCATGGAATGCGGGAATTTTTAATTTGAGACCAGCGAGGTCATCCCTCGGGTCGTCTCTCCGCTCCCTCGGCGTGCGTCGCCGCCGGTGACTACTTCGGGACGAGGATGAGCTGCCTCGTTCGTAGTAGTTCATGTCCTCCTCAAGCGGGTTCCTCTCACTTTGCTAGAACGCTGGAACGTTTCTTGGCAGTGGGGGACGTTAGGCTTGAAACGCTTGACGAAATTTCTCCATCTTGTTGTTGATACTTTGCTCTAGGCGAGCCGCGAGAGCCTCAATGAATCTCTCATTGACACGGCTTTGATCGCCTTCCATTTCCCCCGTGCTTTCTTAGGTTTTTCCTTGCGTGAACCTACTCGTGAGCTCCTGCACACTTAATAAATGGAGCAGCCACAGGCGGAAAGAAAAACAAACACAAACCCTAGACAAGAACACGTAGGGGTATAGTCGCACACGCACACGTTCGAACAAATTTCAACCGCACAGACTAGATATGTACGAATAAATTTTCAAACACACGAACTATACACGCCCAAATATCTTCAAACACGTTTGCAAATATAAGTACTCAATAGGCACTTAAACGCACAAAATATAGATACGCACACGATAGACTACTAACGTTGAATATAGGCGCACGAGCTACTTCAGTCGTATATCTCGGATTTGTTCAAGCTAATCATTCACGGAATAAACTTTGAAACGTTCGAATATACCTTTATATATATATATATATATATATAGTATTTTCTGTTGGTTTCAAACAAGTTATGACCAAAAGATCAAAACGAAAATAAACTAACCTTTTGACGCTAGAACGAGCTCGAGCTGCACCAACGAAGAACGAACAACCGTTGGATATTACACACCAACGAAGGTTTTTGGATATTACGCACCGACAGTCAAGAACTCACAAGGAATTCGAAGAAAATCAATAGATTGAATCAAAGTTTGATTGAAAAAGTTGGATGATTGTCCTACAAGGGGTGGCCGACCATTTAGATAAAAACAATGCATGCAAATTCAAAAATTACATTAAATGCTCAATCTTCAAACAAGAAGATAACTTTCTTGCTGGCCGTGCACATGGGGAGGTGTTCTTCTTGGGTCTCGGGTAAATTAATTAGGTCACGGGAATAAGTGAACCGCGGCCTCGTTAAAAACCCGTCGTCGGAAAACCCCGTGGGACAAAACCGACGAAGGGAAAAAAGTACACGCGGGTCACTTAACCTAATTATTTACATTGCGGATTGAGCTTCGGCTTGATTGACGTTCTTTAGGTTTGTGACTTCACGTGAATGTGAATACTCATCATGTGCGTGGATTGTCGTAAGAATCCCGACAATGGTGGCTTTGAGCTTCGCGGCCTTGACTTGGGTCACGGGACCGGCGGGTATGATCAAGGCTTCTTCCTCCATAGCTCTAACTCGGGTTACGGGACCTATGTATCTTGACCTAGTCGCGTCTCGGGTCACGTTGGTGACGGTCGCGTCTCGGGTTGCGCTATTGGCGTCTCGGGCCGCGCTGTTGGCATCTCGGGCCGTGCTGTTGGCGTTTCGGGCCGCGCTGTGGTCGTTTCGGGCCGCTCTGTGGGGGTCTCGGGCCGCGCTTTGAGCGTCTCGGGCCGCGCTAACTTCTTCTTCTTCCGCGCCGCAGGTCGCGTCCTCTTCTGCGTTGTTGGTCACGTCTTCGGCTTCCTCCGGGATCATATCATGCAAGAACACACTCTCCATATGCATTAGTGAGTACACATTACTCATGTGAGAAATGCACATTTAATATGCGGCCACATAATTGACTAATGCTTATTAGATTTATTTGAAACCCCTACACAAAATGCACATTAGTCAACTCATTTCCAATTGTTTTAACATCACATTTCTCATGTTTCTTTCCTTTGCATCCATCTCCAAAAGTTATACATCATCCTTAGATATTTTCTTTTAAATTTGAGAGTAACCTTAAATTTTCTGTGATGTGTCTTGAACAACCATTGTGAAAATACCACACTGAATTTTGTTCATCTTGAGTGGAGGTGAGTGCGGCATTGAAGTATATATCAGATTTCTTAACCAAAATTCGCTTAATGTTAAGAGAATGCCAAGAAGAATACTTACCATGAGTTTTTCGTGGTATCATGGAGAATATTTTTCTTGTGCTCGTCGTCCTTTGAGGTAGTAGCATTTGGACTGGATATATCCTGTCTTTCCATAGTAATAATAGATTCTTTGTCTTCTTTGTGGATTATTGTTTTTCAAATCGATCTTCATCCAATATGTACTCAGTGGAACATAAGGTATGTCTTCTTCATTTAGAGATTGACCTAAGATAAATTTTCCTTGTCTCCTTGTTTCTCCACCTTCGCAACAAAGACAAAAATGTTTTGGTTCCTTCTTTCATATTATGTGGAGATAATCCCGCGAATGTTAGCTCTCATATTAACCTTCCAATACCCATAATTGGAAGAGTTAACCATTATAGGTTTGCAATACGAGTATAAATTTCGTGAACCTTTCATCTTTCTCTTAATTAGATCTCGAACGGATATTAACTTCTTTGACCCATGTCTAGCTCTGCTACCAATTGAAAAAACTAAAGAGTAGATGGACAAGACGTTTGGTGGCGTTCTCAAAACTTCAAAGGAATTCCTATTTAATTCAAACGGTTTTCCAAGTACACCTGAATACAGACTCAGACTCACCCTGAGACTCTACCCGTGTAGAACTTAAATTCCAAGCCCCAAACGTCACACATCCTGTATGTGACCGCCTAAACCTATTCTGACAAGAGTCTTAGGTTTTCGAATGAATCTATGAATCACTCACCCACAAATCCCTAGACATGTTGTGTAAGATTTGTGTAAAAACACTAAGAAGTTAAACTGAAACACTCTCTTGAAGCTCACACTTCTCTCTTGACTATTTATACTCAATCTTTGGTGATTGCGAAGTTTCATCCCGTTCATGGTATCAGCACTCTTTTTCTAAAGGTTTTGATGTGTTTATTCTTAACAATTCTCCATGTTTTTAGCTTCCTTCATATTCTCCATGATATCCTCTAGTTTGTTAGTCTTTGACTTGTTTTTCTTTGACCTATTCAAACATAAGACTTCATCAAAACATTTAAGATAAAAAAAATACATTAACAAATTTCACCATATCGACTATTGTTTGCCCATCTGAAAAGCAAACTTCTGAAAGTGACTCAACAACATCGCTGAATTGTGAAATTGTAAGATGGAAAGAAGATCGACAAATCGAAATAGTTTCAACGATGCCCAGTTTGGAAACTCAGACAATACCTTGGAAATCTTCACGCTTCAAAGACCACAAGTTTCTATGTGGGCTTGTTGTGCCTCAACCACCACATATTGTAAGAAACAGAATTAGGATGAAAACAAAACGAATTTAACATAAATAAAATGAACTCTTTTGATACATGTTGTAGCCCATCCATGTAGCCTATACATATACCACCAGAAGAAAAATAAAACTCCTTCAGGAATCCTATCTTTACAATATTTCATTCCAAGCCCAAATGTATCTCAGTTATTTTCTGAAAGAATAACACTCGCTATTACAATTTAGTAGTTAGAAGATTGAAAACAGTAGAGAACCCACATTAATGCCAGCACACGAAAGGATGATAGCTTCTCAGCCGTATAGCGTTACAAAATCCGAGTCACATCTCTGTTTGTTGCTTCTTGAATTGATTGCCAGGTAAGATAATGTATCAACTTCTACGACGAAGTAATGAGTACTTGTTAAGAATACACAAAAGAAATACAGCCTAGGGGTAGCTATTTTGCAACTCTTTATTGTCAAATAAGAAATCAAGAATGCTAAAATATGTTTGTAATAGTCCAACTATTGTTCTTATACTCATGAAACTAATTGATGTTTGCATGAGCTCTTAACACCTCTTGTCTTCATTTATGCATGAGGAAAATAAGTAATGATCATCTCATTTTTATACGTATTTCTCGCATGATATAAGAGATGTTTATGATATAGATACGATGATTAAATATGATTTTGTATCTGTCTTACTCGTTTTCGTGTTTTCGTGTCCTTACAGGTTGTAATGTAAATTTGGTTCATTTTGGAGCTAAAGGACGTACAAAAGACAAAGTACTAACATCGAGGATCATCGAGAAATAACATAGCCGACGCGGGGCATTCACCTAGCCCGCGCAGGGCTTGACCCCCAACAACTTCAGCACGAGTCGGGGAGGTCCTCAGCACGCACGAGTCTTCATGACAAGCTTCAGCTCGTGCGGGGCACTCCTTAGCCCACGCAGGGGCTTTAGTTCAGCATTCAGTTCTGCAGAACGAGCACGGGTCAGGCAAGCATTCAACACGTGCGGATGCAGCCTCTCCAAGTGAGCCCACGCGGGGGCCTTGTTTCCAGTGAACACAACAGCTCTAGCCCGCGCGGGGCACACACTCCATGTGCGAGTAGTCGTTTTAGTCTAGGAGAAGGGATTAGCCCTTTGCTATCCCGAAACCGCTTTTGATTTATCTTTGATTGCAATTTCCCGTTTGTTTATCTATTCTTTGTCAGAGTGCTAGAATGACTTGTATTTACGAAGGCCAAGTAGATACATGTAATAGGGATTAGGAGAAGGACCGAAAGGAGGATTATAGTCCTAGAAGATTAGGTTTAGAACAACCGAGGTTAGGCCACGAAATTAGGGTAGCAACGGTTAAGGGTAAAACAGATGAATCATAGAACGTATGGGTTTACCTTAAGGTGTCAGCACGAAAGTAGGGGATAACTTGACTAGATCACGTGTCTATGCCTTGAGAGAGGGTAGATATCATATTAGGATCGTTTGCCTTAGATAACTTGATTAGGATTGCATGATTAGATAGATTGATTGTTGGTTTCCGTAGTCTTGTGGTGAAACCAGATTCCTAGAACGTTTGTCTCACTGTTAAGAACTCGTTAGTTTATTGTTTTTAGTTATTTCAATCTTAAAATCGATACTTCGTTGTTTGCAAGTTTGATTCATAGTTTGTGTAGCGTAGTCCCTGTGGGATCGACAACTAGAGTACTACACACGTGTCGTGCACTTGCGGGTTATTTAGGTTAATATTTGTTTAACTTTGAGACCATTGTCGGGGACTATTGTCAACACGTCTTACATTCGAGCCTAGAGTCATTCTTGTTTTGTTTCTCTTTTTTGTTTTCTTTTCCTTCGTTCTTTCTACCTAAATCGTTTTTATATGTCCTTCGCAGAGCCGTCACATCAACGAGAGATGGATAATCAGAATGACCATGGACATATGCAGCAACAGCAACTCGCACCGTGCAAACCATAGGCTCCTCCACCACATCGCCTTAGAGATTACACGGTGCCAAATATGAACAACGTGCAAACAGCCATACGGATGCCTGCTGTTGCTAGGGAACAGTTTGAAACTAAGCCGGCGATGATCAACATGCTTTATCAAAAGCAATTCATGGGTGGAAATCACGAGGATCCCCATCAGCACCTTAGAGACTTTCTAAAGCTTTCCGGTATATTCAAGATACTTGGACTCTCGGAGGACACAATCTTATTGCGTCTCTTCCCCTTCTCAATTGGGGGACGAGCGAAAACATGGCTGCAATTGCTTCCCGCTCGGTCAATCACGACTTGAAACCAGCTCTGCACATTCTTCCTCTCACGATTCTTTCCTCCGAGCAAGACGATTCAGATGAGGGGGAAATCACAACGTTTAGATGTAGAGATGGAGAAACGTTGCCTGAAGCGTGGGCCAGATTTAAGGATCTTCTACAGATGTGTCCACATCATGGTCTCGAGCAGTGGTACGTTATCTAAACCTTTTATAATGGAATTTCAGATGAACACCGAACGACGTTTGATAACGTTGCTAGAGGATTGTTTATGGATTTGAGCGTCGAGGAGGCATATGAGCTAATTGATAACCTCGCCATGAACCACACTATGTGGTCAACACCGAGAGGTATGCCTAACAGCACTCAACGCCTATACGAGCGGAATCAGAGCAGAGCGACGGGCAATGCAGCAAACTCTATGTATTGTGTGAATTACGGATATACAGAGCATGTAGCGTATCAATGCACGGTACATGATGATTTTGAATATATGAACTATGCCCAGCAACAAGGAAACACACAATTTGGGAATACCTTCAACCCGAATTGGAGGACTCACCCAAACTTGTCATACCGAATGACTCAACCAATGAAGTATTCGGGATTTCAGCAACCACAGCAGCCGTATCAGAAAAATAATCAGCAATTTCAGAATGCTCAACAAGTTCCGCAAGCTCCTCAACCACCTCAAGCCCATTCCTCAACAAGTTTGCGAATATGCAGGATTTACAGATGAAGGACTAAGCTGTACACGAAATTCATGAGTGCTATTGAAGCACTAGGAGATGCCTCATGTGAGGAGATACCACACGAAACGCACGCTGGTTTCGCAGTGGAGAAGACGCCCAAACTTGAGCTCGACCCTCCTCCGCCTTCTTTTCGGTATGAGCACGTTGATTGCGACTAATTATATCCTGCTGTTATGAATGCTAACTTGGTGCAAATGAAATGTGGAAATAGCCCACTCATGTAAAAAATTTTAGGAGACAGCTTTTAAATATGTATGCACGGAACTTATACAGAAGACAACCAAGAACCTTCCACCAAAACTCAAATGAGGTTGCACCCGCACTTGTAAGAGGTAATGGAAAAAAACATCATAAAACCTTTTGATGCAGATACCATTTATCCAACCTTGGGTAGCAAACGAGTAACTCCCAAGCATGACGTGCCAAAGAAAGAAGTAGTGACTAAGGGATGGCATGACAAAAATATCTTATGTCATGACTTCCAACTAGGTGATTTAGTTCTACTTTTAAATTCTCATCCTAAGCTTTTCTCGGGCAACCTACGATCTCCTTGGTCTGGTCCTTTCAGGTACGAGGAGTCTTCACACATGGAGAAGTGGAATAGGAACAAACAACTATCACTCCTTCTTTCTATCTTCTATGAGTTGGAGTTGGAGGTAAGCAACATTTCCATTCTCTAGAGAAATCTTAATGGCATGTATTCTAGCCCGAGATAGATCGTGCCTCCCGCGTTGATTTTTTAAGTTCCAGCTAAAGTTTGAAGGAAATTATAAAAAGAATGATGTACATAATTTTAATTTAATCTTTTATTTTACCCTAATATCTCATATATATATATATATATATAGAGCAGTGTACACTTATATATAATAATAATTCCTTTGAAACCCTAATCTCTATATAGTATAGAGTTGTTGTAGCTCTTCGGCCACTAATTTTTTTCTTTGCCGCCATTCTTTATCTCCACCTGGTGTTATTCCTAATTGTCACCGAAGCCGCCAATCTTTTTTTTCTCTACAACTTCCTTTGTTTTCCATGATATCTGATGGACAGCACATTATAGCCTCGGACTCCACCCTAACCTTCAATCATGGAAAACCACAAAACTTTCTCTTTATCGTGAATATGTCAAATATCACGAAACTTACCGCTTCAAACTACCTCAATTGGAGTGTTCAGGTTTGTCCCTTGCTCACGTGATATCATCTCGATAATTTTATTGAAGATGGCGGCCTTGTGCCATCACCAACCATCAATGTTAATAGCGTAACTCAGCCTAACAATGCCTTTCTTCCCTTCAAACAATAAGGTCGTGTCCTTTTTCGGTGCTATCCTTGGTTAAATCTCTTTGTCCCTTCAACCGATTGTAGCCATGTCCATATGTATTTGTTATACCTCGCGTCTCCTTGTGAGCATGTATGGGAAAGCATCTCAGGGGCATATCGAACAGATCCGAGATCAACTCAACATCTTCCAAAGGGACTCAGACTGTTGATGACTATATGCGCTTCATGACGTCTAAGGCTGATGAATTAGCCTTACTTGTAAAACTTTAGATCATGAAGATGTATAGAAATTTATACCTGATGGAATTTATGACGACTACAAACCAATCAAGGATGCTTACAACGCACGAGATACACCGACTTTGCTGCCTGAACTTCATTAAAAGTTGATCAATCATGAAGTCATTGTTTTCTCCTCCCAATCGATGCTCTCCTCTCTACAGAGTCGATCCTATCAAGTTCATCGGTATCAATTTCAATCCCGCTTCAAGCATAAACATTCATCGCGGCATGGTAAACCGCAAGGCTATCACGGGAAGTGTTAAGCTTGTCGCATTGTTTGTCATCCTGCAAATCATTGTCCATAATTTCGTTTGGTGACTACACTTCAACAGCCCCCAAGTAGACTTCCGATGGGGCTAGGTACACCTAATCACACCTAGGAGCAACATGCTCACCACATAGTTTTCGTTCTTTATAATACTGATGGATGGTTGCTCAACAGTGGTGCTTCTCACCAGTGGGGTCAGGTACACCTCCATTCCTTAAAAATTCTGGCCATTTTTCTTCTCTATGGTAGTTTTTTTATCAATAGACTTCCTACACCAATCCTTTCATTCATATAACCCTTTGAGTCTCTTTTCGAGCTTCGCCTAATTTTAATAAACTCCGGATTTTTTGTTATCTTTGTTATCCATGGTTGCATCCATACTATGCTCACAAACTTTCTCCTCACTCAACTCAACATGTCTTCCTTTTTTTCCTCCTCTCAAAGTGCTTATCTTTGCTATGACCCAAACACTTCTCGCGTTTTTGTCTTGCATCACTTTCAATTCTTTGAATCAGTTTTCCCTTTTGCTAAAGCCTTAGAGTCACTAACCTCATCTGATACTCCCTCTGAGTCACCCTTATCTTGGTCTCCTCCTGTTTTCATTATTTCGGGTCTGAACCAGCCACTGTAGACACAACAATTAGATCAGCCTCTATGCTCAGAATCATTAGCCGAATTGAATACACTTCAGCCCTCTTCAACTGCACTTCCACCACTTTTTAATACAGCTACATACATCCACCCTATGAGCATCCGAGCCAAACACAACATCTACAAACCTACCGAAAAACTTTCATATAACTACCCTTACATCATATGATACTGAACCTTCTAGTCTTACACAAGCATTGAAGGATGAGAAGTGGAAACTAGGTATGAGAGATGAGTTTGATGCTCTACTTCGCAATGGCACTTGGGAGTTGGTACCACCCGATAAGGCTAATAATGTTGTGGGTTATCATTGGGTTTTTTGTATTAAACAACATTCTGATGGTTCTATTGACATGTATAATGAATGTCTTGTGATGAAAGGGTTTCATCAACGACCTAGAATCGATTTGACATAAAAGTTTAGCCCAGATTTCAAGCCTCAAACAATTCGGATAGTTCTGAGCCTTGCCGTAACATTCTCATGGCCCTTACGTCAACTTGACGTTAACAATACATTCTTACAAGGTAGTTTAAGTGAGGAGGTTTTCATGCAACAACCATGAGGATTCATTAGTAAATATACACCAAATTTTGTTTGTAAGCTCCGCAAGGCAATCTATGCCTCAAGCAGGCTCCCCGTGCATGGTACTCTGAACTTCGTACTTATCTACTAGGTCAAGGATTTAAAAATTCGCTCGACGATCTTCTCTTTTGATCCTTTGAGAAGCCTCTTCTTGCATTTTCATCTTGGTCTACATCGATGACATTGTGGTCACCGACATCAACCCATCTCGTGTTGATCTTTGCATCTTGTCCATCTTGGCACGATTTTCGTTGAAGGATCTTGGTGACATGTCCTATTTTCTTTGTGTGAAAATCACTCGATCTAATGAAGGGGTTTTACTCAATCAATCCAAATATATTGGTGATCTTTTGCAGTGCACTAAAATGCATGAAGCAAAGCCAGTTGCAACACTGTTGTCAATGACGCCTCTCTTACAATACATTAAAGGACTCCTCTTAATGATGCAACACAATACCGCATGGTTGTTAGCCATCTACAATACTTGTGTTTGTCTCGGGCTTACATGTCCTTCACTGTGAACGAGCTCTCTTAGTTCATGCACGCACCACGAACAAATCATTGGTGTGCTGCAATGAGGGTACTTCGATATCTTACAGGATCTCGTCATATCGGTATATTTTTATATGTTACTGATGAGAACCAACTTCATATATTTTCTGATGTTGATTGGGCTAGTGAAAAATCTAATTATTTCTCTACTGGAGCATATATTGTTTATCTTGGAAAACACGCGATATCTTGGTCATCCAAAAAACAACAAAGTCCAGCTCGTTCTTCCACAAAAACAAAATACCGCAGTATTGCCAACACTTCAGCTGAACTCAGTTGGACTTGCTCCTTGCTTTGTGAACTTGGTTTTGCCTTTATTACTACTCCTGTCATATAGTGTGATAATCTTGGTGGTACATATCTCTATGTCAATCTTGTCTTTCATTCCCATATGAAGAACCTTGCTCTGGATTATCACTTTGTTCATGGCCAAATTGAATCTGAAGAGCTTCTTGTCTCCCTTGTTCCTTCATCCGATGAACTTGCTAATGCATTGACTAAACCTCTATCCATATTCAAATTTTTCTTATTTGTGTAAGAATATTGGAGTCACATCCGGTGCTCCATCTTTTATAAGGATGGATGTTCATAATTGTAATTTTATCTTTTATTTTATCATAATATCTCTTGTATATATAATAGTGTAAAATTATACATAATAATAATTTGTTTCAAACCCTAATCTCTATAAATTTTGATCGTGCCAACTCTATAATTTGCGGAGTAGGGGGTCGCGAAAGAATGCTGTTACTTGAAAGTTGTCGTGGAGCATTCTTGCAAAAATATTAATTTTATTCTCAATGACCACAAATACCGATAAGTTATATTTCATTGGAGATAAAGAACTAAGCAAAGAAGCTCTCTTACATCTTTTAAGCCATTAAGTTTCATAACAAACATTATTATATCATCAGTACGAGTATCTCAAGCACAATTGCAGCATAAGCATCACAAGGATCCTTATATTTGCAACCTGAGAAATAAAATTCAATATTAGGGATCATTCCAGTACTCATAGAGTAAGAATATGTAAATAGAAGCCCCACATAACGGAATGTTTGGCTAAAGTGGACAATCCTAGCAAGCTTCAAAACTGAATTTCATAATCCGAGGTCATGGCAACTAGAATAACTTCAGAGATTCAAAAAGTTGATAAAAAATACCTTACCATGTCAACTATTGCCTGACTAGAAAGGAAGTCAAACACACCATCACTAGATACTATAATGAAAGGATTGTCCGGCGAAAGCTCCACAACAACAACCTCAAGGTTAGCCACAATACCAATGGATTCTACAACTTAATCGCCCAATGCGCCTTGTTTAGTGTCCCAGAGTCTGGTACATTCCGTTGGGCACCCAGAGTCTTGGTGGATCTCCATCATCACCTTCTTTAGTGCCCCAGCATCGGACATCAAGATTTTTCTAGCTGTCAATCTAGTCCAGTGTAAGAACTCTGGCTCCACAAACCTTAACTCGTTCAAAAATCCATTAGGTCGATATGGTCTTTAATCATTGACAAATCTACAGCTACGTTTTCCACACCTCTCATCTCGGCAAAAACAAGCCTTGAATCACCGATATTTGCCATAAATAACGTTCTACCTCTAACAAAAACAGTAATCATGGTCGTTCCAATCATAGTATCATCTAGAATATCATTATGTAACTCAAAATTCATTGTCAAAAACGCCGAATGACAAGCCTCCGCAACATCTACATGAAACTTACCATGAAAAGGGGTTCAAACTCACTTTTGCCAAAATAAACGCGTTCCAAAAATTAATTTAATAAATAATTATCTTTTATTTAAAAAATTTAATTTAGTAAATAAATATCTGTTATCTCAAAATAAATTATTAATTTAAATATTATAAATATTGCAAAATTTTCATTTTCATTCCTAATAATATTCAATTATCTTTGAAAAAATCCAAAATTTTCAAATTCAATATTAAAATTCGATATATTATTATTATTATTATTATTATTGTTGGTGTTGTTGTTAGAAGCAATATTAATAATTTTAAAACTTTTTAGAAAATAAGACTTTGTAAAATAATAAAAAAAATATTAAAAATAGTATCGCTTTTGTAGAACGTTATACAACTTTTGATATAACCAAAATTACTGACTAGAATAATAAAATAATAATAACGTCTACGTACAACGTGTATTTTATGTATTTTTTAATCCATTAAAATCAAAATTATAGGATTTAATAGCATTCGTTAATGGTTTAAAACTATAAATATGGTCATAAGGATCTTCAATCAACATTCAATTGTTAAAAATATTGAATTAAGTTTTATAAAATCAAGTTGTACCCTAGTTGTACCTATGATTTTTGAGTTGCACCTTAGTTATTAGTTACCCTAATATGTTATTCAAAATTTGTATACAATCAAATTAATAATTCCGTTGTTATAATTACTAATCATCAATCGTAGGCTAAGATAGACAATGAATAAAATGAGATTCATGTCCAAAATACATGTTTCATCATATAATATATGATTTGTTTTTATAAACAATTATAATGTGTCATTTTCTGTAAACTAAACTTGTATTAAGATAAAATAAATCATGATAAACATAAATTGAAGAAGTTCAACCCAAAATTTTGAAACCAAGGTACAACCCTTTTTTATCAATACTCACTTATTTTAATTAAATAAGTGAATATTAATATAAACAAATCCTTCCCATTTTTAAGATATATGTTGAACACCTTTGTCTTTTTGCTCTTTTGTATATAATGTGTGTATTATTATTATTATTATTATTATTATTATTATTATTATTATTATTATTATTATTATTATTATTATTATTATTATTATTATTATTATTATTATTATATCAACTTTGTACAAACGTTTTACCAAAACATTGTATACATTCGTGTACAACCAATAATAATATAATGATGATGATGATGATAATAATAATAATAGTTATAATGTTTAACTAATATTAATACTAATAATAATAATAAAATTATTATTATTATTATTATTAATTTCTTATTATTTTTATTTTCATTATTATTATTGGTTGTGTACACATTATAAACAGATGTGTACAACGTGTTGGTCTAATGTGTATACAAAATTGACATAATTATAATAATTTTTTTATTATTTTTTATTTTTATTATTATTGGTTGTACACACTTTGTGCACAAAGATTACAATGCGAGAATATTAATAACTAATAATGATAATAATATATTAATTAATAAAAAAAATATCATCGACCAATCAAACCACATTTAGATTTAAAATGAAATAAGAGTATTTTGAAGTTTATATTATTAGTATAAAAGGGAAGGTGGGTTGTTATTATATTTAGTCAAATATCATGCAAGAAACTGTTCAACCTCATTATGATTATTTCAATTTGAACCAACACTCGAATTTACAGGACCTTCAAAATCTTTGATCTATCAGGCGACAGAAATTGAGCTGAACCGTGGGAGTGATTCTCTGGTTTATACTCAGGTGAACTGTGTTGCCAATATCGACATTTGACATGTCTAAAGTAACATAGGACACATGAGTCTCTTCATCCTCTTCCTCCGGTGGCACTGAGAGGTCTCCGCCGCCGAGTGGTACGTGCTACCACAAACATTTTACAAAATGGGTGAACAATGTTTGTTTAACTTATGTGTACAACGTGCACAACGTGTACGTACATCGTGTACTACGAGAATTTTAAAATCTCTTGATATCATACTTTTGGAATTCAAAAACATTCATAAATTTTACAAAACGATAAATATGATCATAAGTATGTTCAATCAACATTCAATTGTTAAAAATATCAAATCACATTTTATAAATCAGGTAATACCATAGTTGTACCTTTCATTTTTGGGTTGATCCTTAGTTATTAATCATAAACCATAAGTTAATATAGACAATGCATAGAATGAAGTTTGTTCAAATTAGATGTTTCGCCATATAATATATGGTTTGTTGCTATAAACAATGACAATGTGTTATTTTTTCTAAACTAAACGTAATTTATATGAACAATGTCAAGATTAACACAAATTTAACAAATTAAACAAAAAATTTTGAGTTTCAACCACGACAAAACTCGATTTTATAAATACTCAATTCATTTTTATTTAAATAATTGATTATTGATATAAAAAATAATATTGATAACTTTTGGTATCTATATTATACACGTTGTCTTTTTCTTCTTTTGTGTGTATATTGTTATTATTATTATCATTATTATTATTATTATTATTATAAATTTAATATTATATTTATTACTATTACTATTTGGCGTATATGGATATATATGATATGTTGATAAAACGTGTGTATAAAGTAGACAATAATTATTGTTATTATTATTGTTGTTATTATTATTGGTTGTACTTGTACACACATTTAGAGGTGTACAACGTGTGTACAAATACAACCAATAATAATAATCTGAAAGGTACTTTGTACAACATAATACACAGTATTATACAACCTAAACTTTAATATTAACTATGATTAATATTAATAAAATGTAATAATATCAATATAAAACTAATAATATCTAATTCTAATAATAATAATAATAATAATAATAATAACTAACAATAATAATAATAATACTAATACTAATATTAAGTAATAATATCAATATAAAACTAATAATATCTAATTCTAATAATAATAATAATAATAATAATAATAACTAACAATAATAATAATAAAATAATAATAATAATAATAATAATAATAATAATAATAATAATAATAATAATAATAATAATAATAATAATAATAATAATAATAATAATAATAATAATAATAATAATAATAATAATAATAATAATTGAACCAATCGAAATATCTTATTATCGATTGATGATTATAAAAAAATTTAATAGGGAGGAATGATATTTTAAAGTTTACATTATTATACAAGCGAAGGTCAGTTCTCATTAAAACTTAGTCAAACGTAATACGAAATTTTTTGAATATCATTAAAGTCAATTCATAATTAACACTATGTAAACTCGTCCACGGATCAAAATTTCACAACTTGCTATAAGAGAATCCTAGATAGCATGTGAATGGAACCGATTCATTCATAGTCTCACCATTTTCTTAGAAAGTTAGAAAATTTTCCCCAAGGATTTCGAAATGACGGGAGAATTGTAGGGTTGATTTCAATTGCGGAAGCGTGTTTTTAACAACCCAAATTTAGATCTAGTCATGTTCGGATTAGTTTTACAGATTTCAACGGCGAACAAATATTGAAACGGTTTCAGTGATACCTGTTGCGTTGAAACGGATGATCGAATGTGAGACTTGATTATGCAAGCCCTCTACGCGTATCCACGCCGAGATCGGGATTGCTTTGATGCGGGATTCGGAAGAACGAAAAACTGTTTTTCGTT
>CM071874.1:11095355-11115208 GCA_036759665.1 Gynandropsis gynandra
CGGGGCGGTGGTGGGCCGGCAGCCACGGAGTGCGACGCGGTGAGATCTCTCTCTCTCCCTCGAGCTCGAATCCGCCGCCAGGGTCGCCCGAAATCCGTCGACCACCGCAGCCCTCGCGTGCCGCCGCCTCGCCTGTCGCCGCCCCGGTGAAGGAGCGGTTCGTCTCAGAAAACCCCTTCCTTCGGCCGAACTCCTCCTCCCTTGTTCGAAGGCTTAGTGTCGGTCGTTTTCGGCCTTTGCTCTGCCGTGCCGTTCACATCCGTCGTCATTCGTGCCCGGCCGACCCTTCGCCAGCCTCGTGCGCCGCTGCGCCCGCTCCTACGCCTCGACCGGAGTCGAAACGCGCGACCGGCTAGGTTTCGGCATCCAGACGCTCTGATAC
Source organism: Gynandropsis gynandra (assembly GCA_036759665.1). Taxonomy (NCBI): domain Eukaryota; kingdom Viridiplantae; phylum Streptophyta; class Magnoliopsida; order Brassicales; family Cleomaceae; genus Gynandropsis; species Gynandropsis gynandra. Next base: position 11,095,738 of record CM071874.1, read on the forward strand.
CACTGTAGGGTTTGAAGGCTTAGTGTCGGTCGTTTTCGGCCTTTGCTCTGCCGTGCCGTTCACATCCGTCGTCATTCGTGCCCGGCCGACCCTTCGCCAGCCTCGTGCGCCGCTGCGCCCGCTCCTACGCCTCGACCGGAGTCGAAACGCGCGACCGGCTAGGTTTCGGCATCCAGACGCTCTGATACCACTGTAGGGTTGATTTCAATTGCGGAAGCGTGTTTATATCAACCCGAATTTAGATCTAGTCATGTTCGGATTAGTTTTACAGATTTCAACGGCGAACAAATATTGAAACGGTTTCAGTGATACCTGTTGCGTTGAAACGGATGATCGGATGTGAGACTTGATTATGCAAGCCCTCTACGCGTATCCACGCCGAGATCGGGATTGCTTTGATGCGGGATTTGGAAGAACGAAAAACTATTTTTCGTTCTTCGGGTTTTTCTTTTACTGGCGGCTAGGGTTTTCGTCTTAGAATGGTATGTTTACGAAACCTCGTTAAGCGTTTATTTATAATTATTAACTCTCTAATAATTACAACTTAATCCCATAACTATTGAATATTACATATTAGGCATAGGACATTCAAGAATATTGTCTGAAAATCCATTGAAGTTTTCTCCAAATTCTTTTCACAACAAAAGGCCAAGAAAAATCTAAGAGAAAGAGACAAATGAAATTTAAACCGATATGAGTTTTGAAACACAAGGAACAATTTCAACAAAATGAAGAGGAAAGATAAACTAACAAGATAAAAAAATTTTATAAAGAAGAAACCCGAAATTCAAAATAAGTGAAAATTATTATTTCACTTTTTCTAATGAGAGGCAATAGTCATGAAGCAATCAAGTACAGAATAGCCATTGATGGAAGACTAAAGTCTTTCGCGACAAAGAATATAAGTAAGAACATATATAATTTTTTAAATATATGAGAAAAAGTTTATATAATTTTAAAAAAATATAGATCTAATTTTTACTTGGCATAATATCAGAGATATCCTCGCAGGGTTGAAGTGCTTCACGTCTATCCTCGTAAAAATAATTATTAAATAGGAAAAAAAACTAAAGAAAATACAATTTTGCGCTTATTTTTTGTTTGTAAAAACACATACGTTTTCAAAATTTTGAAGTTAGCCAAATTTCAAAGTTAAGAAATACAAGTAGCGAGAGGAAATTTAGAAGATTTTGAGCGATATTCGACCGATTTCGAGCGATTTCGAGCAATTCCAAGCGATTTCTGAGTGATTTCGAACGATTTTCGACATATTTCAGACGATTTCAGGCGATTTCGGAAGATTTAGGACGATTTCGAGTCGCATGGGTTTTTTGGGCATTTTCAAGCGATTATGGGCATTTGCAGACGATTTCAGGCATTTTTAGACGATCTGGGCCATCTCGGGCACAAGGTCGCATGTTCGCACAGGTCGCATGGTCGCGCAGGTTCGAATGGGTGGCACGCGTCGCATGGTCGCATGGTGTTTTTTGACATTTTCGGGCAATTTCGGGTATTTTCGTACGATTTCAAGCATTTTCGGGACATTTCGAGCATAGGGTCGTGTGGTCGGACAAGGGTCGCTTGGTGGTACAGGGTCGCACAGTCGCACAAGGGTCGCATGGTCGTTCAAGGGAAATTTGGAAATTTTAATATTTATAAGGGTATTTTTGAAGTTTTTTTAGAGAATGATATATATGAAGTCAAAATAATATTTAAGGGTATTTTTAAGTTTCCGTTTTTATTTGAGTATTTTTAAATTTTTTTCCAAATATATAAATCAACTTCGGTGTGTTTTAGAAGGCTGTAGTGCGGGGAAACTTCAAAAATACCCTTGTAGGGCTAAAGTGTTTCAAAAATACCCTTGGCTAAAAAAACAAGTTTCAACTTCAAATCTACCTTTAAAATATTGATAATCACATATTACCCTTGTCGACAATTTTTCTCTCTCATATAGAGCACCTCTATTTCTCTCTCTCTTGTGGCGCGAAAATTACTGTTCCCCCATACAACAACAGATTCGACGAGAGTAGCTTGAAATCGGCATCAGATTCGCTGCCTATAGGTTGAAATCATTTGTTGTCAACGAAGACGCTTATAATTAAGCACGTTCCGCAGAAAAATCAGGTATGTATAGTGAGTTTTTCGTGTTTCTCTTGTGTTTATTGCAATTATTAAAAACGAGTCTAAACGAGACATATTTATTGCAACGTCAAAGGTGACAGAGTGGGTCACAGAGGTCGCACTGGGTCACAGAGTCTCGTCGAGGGGTCAAAGGGATCAAAGGTGGTCGTAGGGGTCCAAGGGTAAAGGGGTCGCAAAGGATCAAAGGGTCGTAGGGGTCCAAGGGTCGAGTGGGAAAGGGGTCGCAAAGGGTTCAAAGGGTCGTATGGGAAAGGGGTCGCAAAGGGTTCAAAGGGTCGCATGGGAAAGGGGTCGCAAAGGGTTCAAAGGTTCACAGAGGTAAAGGGGTCTGAGGGGTCCAAGAGTCGCAGGGGTCCAAGGGTCGCAGAGGTCCAAGGGTCGCAGGGGTCCAAGGGTCACAAGGGTTCAAGAGTCGCAGAGGTAAAAGGGTCGCACGGGTCTAAGGGTCGCATGAGAAAGGGGTCTCAAAGGGTTGAAAGGGTCGTAGGGGTCCAAGGGTCGCATAGGTACAAGGGTCGCAAAGGGGAACAAGGGTCGCATAGGTACAAGGGTCGTAAAGGGGTACAAGGGTCGTAGAGGGGTCAAAGGGTCGTAGGGGTACAAGGGTCGCACGGTTGCACTGGGTCATAGAGTCTCATCGAGTCCCACGATCGCAATGGATCAAGAATTTACCCATCTTTTTATGTTTTTGTTACAGGTTTAATGGATACGGTCGATGAGAAAATCACACTGATTTATTTTTTTGTATGACGGTAAATGGGAAAAAAACCAACATGGAGAATCTGAATGGGTTGGTAGAGTTCAGGAAAACCAGAGAGTATTTTTCTTATGTCCTCCGGTTAGTCTGACATACAAGCAACTCATTGATGAGTTATGCACAGAGATGATGGTGGAAATAATACAACGAAGTTGAAGTTAAGCTATTTGCTGAATATTTGTGAAAATAGGAAGTCGACATATATAATGAATGACAAACATCTTATTTGTTATCTGTTCGATCGCATAAGAGGAATTCGACCACTACTGTATGTGGAGATAAATTGGCAAGTGTGAATTGTGAAATCGAAATTGAGAGGGAAATTGAGCCTCTAATTCCTGCTTTTGGAAGCATAGCTAAAGAAGGTGAGGATCGAGGTGTTGTAGATTATGATGACTATGTTATTGTAGGTCCAGATAACAAAAGTAGAGTTGAGAGTAATCCGGAAACAGTAGATATTTTGGATTCGAATAATTCTGATAGTGAACATACAAGTGGGTTAACAGAAGATGGTGGGTGTGGCATGAATGTGGTAGTTTATGGAGCTGTTTGTGGTAGTAATAAAGTTGATTCTGATGTGCCAACAGAGCATAAGTATGGTGATGGTGAGAACAACTCGCAAATGGTAGTTCACAATAGCAAAAATTGGGCAAGAGTTTAATAGCAAGAAGGATGTACATGCATTTGTAAGGAATGGTTCGATCGAAGCTTAGTTTAGATATACAACATTAAGATCTGATACGAAGCTGTGGGAAGTACGATGCAGGTTTGCCAAAAATTGTTGTTAATAGAAATTACGCGTTGCAGCAATTCCGAATTCCAAATGGTTTAGTGTGAGAACACACCATCCCATTCATAACTGTTCACATGTATCTAAACGGACCGAAGCTACAAAGGGTACAATGCAAATTGTTAAGGATTATTTGAAAGAGGAATATGCCAAAAATAATGAAACACCTCCAGCAAAAGAATTGATGGCTCGTGTAAAAGCAAAATACAGTGCCAATGTATCTTATTTGATGGCATTAAGAGGGAAATGCAGTGCTTAAAAGGATATTTGTGGTGATGACTTTGAACATTATAGGAGGCTTCCATGGTGGTTGCACATGTTTATAAAATGAAATCCCGGATCTATCGCAGATATTCAGTACGACATTTATGGGAAAAGCTTCAAATATCTTTTTATGGCTGTCGGAGCGGGTATAAAGGGATGGAAATACATGCGTAAAGTGGTTGTTGTGGATGCGACATTTATGACAAGAGTGTACAAGGGAGCATTGATTGTGGCGACCACGCAAGATGGTGAACATCACCAATATCCTCTTGCCTCGGGAATAGTCGACAGAGAGAAGGACGAATCATGGGCGTGGTTTATGTCAAGATTGAAAGAGGTGATACCGGACGGACGTGCTGTCGTTGTGATATCTGATCGCCATAAAAGCTTGATCAAAGCAATCAAAGAAGTGTATAAAGAAGCTGATCATGGTTTGTGTGTGCGTCATATATCGCAAAATATAAAGAGCTACGTCAATAATGGTCATCGTAGAAAGACTTCAAAGGGTGATATTGTGGTGGAAATGTTCTTCAAATGTGCAGCAGCATACACGGAGAACGAATTTGAAGTGCTATTGAATGATTTAAAGGCCAAGTACAAAAAATGACTTTTGTGACTTTTGTGACCTCTGCGATCCTTTTACCCTCCGACCCTTGTACCCCTCTGCAACCCTTGTACCTCTTTTACCCTTTGCCCCCTTTGCGACCCTTGTACTCCTGCGACCATTGTACCCCCTGCGACCCTTGTACCCTGCGACCCTTGTACCCCCTGCGACCCTCGTACCCCTGCGACCCTTGTACCCCTGCCACCTTTGTAATGTTGTGACCTTTGTGGCAATTTTTGACCTTCCTGACCTTTGCGCTGGTATCCTAATGCTGCAAAGTATTTGGAGAAAGAGGAACTTCATCCCGTTAAGTGAGCAAGATGCAAATTTAAGAGGGAAAGGTACAACTTATTAATCACTAATGGCGTTGAGTCAATATATTTAACGTCGAAGAAGTCAAAAAAATTTACGATCCTAGGGCTTTTAGATATTTGTTTGGGAAAGACTGTGGAATGGTTCAATATGTATAGGTTGGAAGTAGCTACCGGTGATGATTCTCAAAAGTTAACACCTTACGTTGAGAAAATGTTACTTAAATGATTTGGACAGGCATCCAAGTATGATGTTATTGAATTGAACAGTCTGAGTGATGAGTATAAGGTGAGAAATAAGATGGGTAGAAGATTCGTAGTGAGTCTTCCAAAAAGAACGTGCGAATGCAAAATGTTTGACGTGGATAAGTATCCATGCAGTCACGCAATTGCGGCAGCACATAAGGTTGGTAAAGGTCACAAGATACCAGATCTATGTTCAAACTACTACCTTCGAGAGACATGGCGTTTGGCTTACCAAGAAACCGTGTATCCGGTTCCTGATTGCAGTGATTGGGACATTCCCCCTTCAGTTACTGAATTTACGTTTCAACCTCCTATACTGGCTTAGGAAAGGCAAAGCGGGAGGCCTAAAGAGAATCGTTATCCTGGACCCGATGAGGCTCGGAGAAGTACCCTCCGTCGAGACAAACCCCATCTGCTTCGTCGAGATAAACCCCGTCTTTATCGAGACAAACCCCGTCTTCTTCATCGATACAAAACCCTTTGTGTCGACACAAACCCCATGTTCTTCCTCGTTACAAACCTCATCTTCAAAAGCCAGCATCACTGACAGTGTTTGGAACGTGACAACCGAGACAATGCCGACTTCAAAAAAAGAAAGGTTTGTTAGCTGGTAATTGTGTAATACTATATTATTTGTGTTATTTTGATTAAACCTTTTGGGACTTTCATCCTTATAATTCGATAAATTTTTCATTATAATCCGACCCATGCGACCCTTAATTGGATTAAATTAGAACCTATGCGACTCATTCGACCTCATGCGAAAAAATATGACTCATGCAACCAATGCGACCCTCAATTTGATTAAATTAGAACCCATCCGACATTTTATCATTGTTAATCCGTAAATTCGTCGATTTCGTATGTATTGATCATTATATGCGACCATACGACCTATGCCATTATCAATATGACATTATCAATTTAGAATCAATATAGACAATAATATAAATAATATCGACATTTTAAAACAATGTTGAATGTATTTTTTTGAAATTTTGTCAAACTCATCCGACGAGTTCGTAAAACACTACTATCGCTTTTGTAGCACAGGCATTGGTTATAAACAAATCAACTAGGGACACATGGGTCATAATATGTTTTAACCATTGATTGACGTTGTAAATGTATTGTTTTGATTGGTCTTTTACATTTTATCATTATAAACCTGTAAATTCGTCGATTTCGCATGTATTAATGCTTCCGTAAATTCGTCCATTTTGCATGTATTGGTCCTTATATGTGACCATGCCACCCATGCGACCCGCCGAAAATTCCATTACCAAAATTCTCGCCGAACTTTTCATCATATTTGAAATTTTTTTTAAAAAATAACATTTGCAGGTCATGTCTTTTCGAATTACAGTCGTTTCCTTTTTACGATAATGAGACACTCTCTCTCTCTAACTCTCATTTCATCAATTTTTCCGAAAATGTTACATTTCATTTCTTTCTTCAAGGAGATTTTTCCGCGCTATCTGGAAGAGAACTACATTGTAATCTTCTTCATCATTCTCTCTGTCAGTATGTTACATATAGAGAATGTAAAGATTTGACTTGTTTTTCGTTTTTTGTTACATGACATCCCGAAGATATTCTTCGATGATTATATATACGGGAAAATGAGGGACAATAACACGTCAACGCTTAAATCGAATGGGTCTAACATAAGATGGAAAGTCAAGTTGGATGGCTCCAGATTCACTGATGGGTGGAAAGATTTCTCCAACTACCTAGAATTAAGTATTGGGGATTACATACTTTTCACTCACGAAGGTGACATGGTCTTTCACGTCATCTTTGCCACTCCTGCTCCGAGGACTTTACGAGAAACTGTGGTACCAGTCACTCGTTCGAATATGGCCGCAGATGCATTGGTAAGTGACTTCAATACGGTTTTATTCCTTGCATGGTAAGGATTTTAACGATTTTTATTCCTTTCTTCGGATGTTGCAGACACTTGCGATAGGGTTTGCGAGGTCGAGCGGTCTTTGCCATAGACGATATAAGATATATCTGATGCTAGGATACTCCACGTCGTGGGAGGCAGATCTAAGGCTCGTGGCACGTGGTGGCGCTTCCATCACGTTGGAGAAAGTTTTGTCTCGACCATCGACAGACCGTTGGTTGTACCCTCGTAGTCGAATTATATGAGAATGGACCAATACCTATCCTTCAGTTTTCCCCTAACAATAACAGTATTTGATTTTAAGTTGTATTTTGTATTTGGATGGTTTTCATTTGTGTTTTGTATTTGGATGGTTTTCAGTTGTGTTTTGTATTTCGATGGTTTTCATTTGACAATGATTTAATAGTAAGTATTATTGTTTAGTATCGCTGTTTTTGAGGATTTACTAATCTTGTAACAAGGGTCGCGAGGACAAGGGTGGCAGAGGGACAAGGCTCGCACGGGTCCAAGGGTCGCAGAACGATAAGGGTCGCAGGGATCCAAGGGTCGCACAGGGACAAAGGTCGCACGGGTCCAAAGGTCGCATATGGACAAGAAATAATAAATTATTCATATTATTTGTAAATAATAAATAATAAACAATAAATTTTTCATATGATTTGTAAATAATTCTAAATAACAAATAATAAAACTTTCATTTTATTTGAAAATAATTGTATTTCTAAATAATAAATATTAAATTATTTATATTATTTGTTAATAATATAGTATATGTAAATAAGAAATAATAAATTACTCATATTATTTGTTAGCACAAGGGTCGCAGAGGGACAAGGGTCGCAGAGGTACAAGGGTCGCAGTGATCCGAGGGTCGCAGAGGTACAAAGGTCGCAGAGGTACAAGTGTCGCACGGGTCCAAGGGTCGCAGAGATGCAAGGGTCGTAGAGATATAACGGTCGCAAAGGGACAAGGGCCCCTTGAACCTCTGCGACCCTTGAACCTCTGCGACCCTTGAACCTCCGACCCTTTTACCCCTGCGACTCCTTTTATTATTATGAAGAAACTTCTAAAAAATAACAATGTACCAAATATTTAAAAATAACAATGTACCAAATATCTAAAAAATAACAATGTACCAAATATTTTAAAAAATAACAATGTACCAAATATCAAGTTTATCTCAGGGTGGAGAGATACATTTTCCATTACTAAATACATCAGCCGTAATGTTCTCATGCATGGAAATAATATTTTCGTCGCGAATGCAGTCCAAATCATTACGTATTTTCATTACCGCGGCTTTAAGTATTTTGAGGAGTAAACACCACAGTCATCCCCGTTTGCGTTCTGTACACCTTCAAAATACTCATATTTTCATTTACCTTGTCCAGATGCCGAAGAAAGAAACCCTCCAAGAATGAACATCTTGGGGATAACTTTTCTTAGATTCTGAATTACCGGATCGATATGTGTTACCTTAAGCCTCGTCCGGCAGTCGTATACCATGATGCATTGGGTTTTGAAATCCGCTTTTATGGCTACCCAATGACATCTTGTATATCTACAATTGTGCGATGGAATGTTTAGAACTGCGACAAAGCCTTCGAAAGCACCAATTGGTTCCGTACTTCTTAATGGATACTTGCCATTAAAACAAATAAGAGGTTCCGGAAAAGTGTCTATATTCCCACACGACCAATGCTTGAGGATCTCCGTGAAAAACATAGGAAAAACGTAAAGTTTCTTAAATATTGCGGGGAATCTCTTCATGTGACAATACTGCATCAACAACGCCTCCTCCAATTGCTGCAAAAAATAAAAAAAATTTAACACACATTAATACATATGAAACAAAATGACCTATGTGATTTTGGGTTTAAAATAACTTATCTCATCTTCAAAACATATGTTGGGCGTTAATATAACCTTCCAAAACTCTAGCCCCCGAGGAGTATCTAGATCAGATTTCCACCAACTCTCATTTCCAGGATTCTTCAGGAACATATATAGAGCAGTCAACCTTTCACCCTTTGCGTCAATGAATGAAGGTTCTCGGGTTATCGAGCTCTTTTCTAATCCCTTGGGCGTTCACCAGAACGAAGGTTCTTCATCCACCTTTTTATCGGGTTCTTGAACCACCTTTTTTTCGGGTTCTGGAACAACCTTCTTTTCGAGTTCTTGGACTCCACCAACATCTTTCCCTCGCCCTCGCCCTCTCCCTCACACTATTCTTGCTCTTTTTGACGGTGGAGGATCAACATATGCCTTTCGTGGTCTTAAAACTCGTTTACGTACCGACGGAAGTTCAACATATGGCGCAGAATCCTTCGATAAAGGTCCAATGTAACCCAGCGACCCATGCGACCTATGCAGACCCATAAGACCCATTCGGCCTTTTGTGGCCGATTCGACCCATACAACCCATTCGACCTTTTGTGACCTATTCAACCCATACGACCCATTCGACCTTTTGTGACCCATTCTACCCATACGACCAATGCGACCAATGCGACCATTGTGACTCAAAACATCGTACTTACTTCGTGGAACCTCCTTATCCTTAGAGGAGACCTCTTCGAGAGAATCCACTGTAGTATCCTCGGAAGGAACCTCCTTATCCTTAGAAGGGGCCTCTTCAATAGGACCGAGTGTAGGTTCCTCGGATGGAACCTCCTTAGGGGCGACCTCTTCAGCATGACCGACTGTAGGTTCCTCGGAAGGAACCTCCTTAGGGGCGACCTCTTCGACAGGACCGACTGTAGGTTCCTCGCAAGGAACCTCCTCAGGGGTGACCTCTTCGACAAGACCGGCTGTAGTTTCCACGGAAGGAACCTCCTTAGAGACGCCCTCTTCGACTGGACCGACTCTAGTTCCCTCGTCAACAACTTCATCGATAGTAACAGCTGGAGCATCTGCATAAAATTATTTCATTCATTAGATGCGACCCTTCTACTTATACGACCGTGCGACTTATGTGTCTTTTGCGACCCTTGCGACCCATGCCGAATCTCGATGGAAATTGAATCAAATGAACTTTTTCACTATTTATTACTTACTTGGTGGAACTTCATCAGGAGCAACGACTGCAGTAACCTCTCTGGAAATGTATTCAGTTAGAGGAATTGTGGCGGCGGATGCGATATTTTCAATTAATCTCAAAATGTTTGCCAATTCCTCTTCAGAGCAATCTCTAGAGTCATTTTCAGACTCTTACTCAACCGGCTCTTCGTTTTGCTTTGGATATGAACGTTGAAGGAATTGATTTTGCCTTGTCAGCACCTTTGGGATTTACCGCATGTGCTTTTGTATTAGGCAAATGAAACCCGATATCCCTTAGAAGAGCTCTGGCAGCGCTGATGATTCTTTTCTCCGACTTCTTTATTTACTTCACTAAATTCTGCTCCAGTGTCAGACAGACTGCAGCTTCTATTCCTTCACCTTCATCTTCATCCTCACCTTCTTTTTCAGCTTCAGCTTCAACATCAGCTTCAGCATCACCATCTCTTTCTTCATCACCTTCAGCATCAACTTCAACATCAGCTTCATAATCTTCAAGCTCTATCATTTTTTTCACCCACGCTCTTTTTTCTCTTAGTCCCCTTCCCTTTTCCCTTTGTTTGATCACCAAGAACTGCTTTTCGCATCTGCAGTTCTTGCTCACGGATGTCCTCCCAACAAATTCCCTTCGGATTTCTACGAATATGTTCCATCGATATCTGAACATCGGATCGTGGCATCCCTCATAGTCGTCCAGATCAAAAACTAATCCTACCTCTTCTTGTTCAGCACGAAGAATACTTCGAATATCCTAAAAAACAAAAAATAACCATTATTACCCTATGTGACCCTTGTTTTCCTTGGGAACCTTGTGTAATTGTTACCTTAGAATCTCCAATCAGCCTTATCACGTCTGCATACTTCAGGTTAATACTGGATTTAACCATCTTCTTGCACATTCTTGGGCATGATGGATCCGCATCCACAACATCAACATACCATCCCTTTCCACCAAAACTAGGGATGGTTTCGAAAGGAAGTAACTACAACATTAGAACAAAATGATAAGAATGCAAAAAGTACGAAAACATTCAAGTTATTCGAATAATATATACAACTTACCATTAGTGGGATCATGAAACTGCCACAATACCATTTTAGTTTTGGTGAATCCCCGCTAACGTGTTCGCGACAAGTATCCACAATCATCTCAAATGTGTAATGCCCCCATAGAAAGCGTTCACAAAATTCTAAGTCATCAACTATGTCAATGAGATCATGGCTGATAGAGTTGTCTGATGAAGGCTTCTGAACCATAACTTGTGCCAACAACATCAAAGTTACCAACCTCTCCAACCTCTTTCGGTCCTCGACATTCTTCGCCTTCACAAGCTTTTCAATGATTTGTACGGGGGTCACCTTTCCACGGCCGAAATTCTTCCACCTGAATGTATCACCCCTTTCCCTTTTGGATCCTTTGGGATATAGTCCGCAGTTCAATCCGGAAATTAGTACATGCTCCACTATAGAGTACCAAATGGGAACACCAATTAAGACGAACAACTACTCCTTCTTGTCACGTACAATCACAGAGTGATTTAGGAGGATAGACATTTGAACCTTAATCAATGTGGAGTCACATTGGAAATGGAATAAATTCTTAAATTGTGATTCCTTTTCTAAGCAATGCAACTCGTATTCATCTAAGATTCCTCTCAGCTACTTTATTGTCTCGTGAGGATAACACTTGGTGGTGATCTTTGGCATTATGTCCATGTGCTTGAATTTATACACAAACTTCGGCTTTGGCGCCACCTGCAAAATGACCAATTAATTAAGAATACATTATACTTTTACCGACTCAAGCGACTCATGCGACTCAACCGACCAATCTGACTCAACCATCCTGTACGACTCAACCAACCCATGCGACTCAACCGACCCATGCGACTCAACCGACTCCTGCGACCCAAACCGACTCACTGAGACTACCGACTCAAAAAACCCTGAGACCCCGTGCGACGATCAAGCGACGATTACGACCCAAACCGACTCACTGAGAAAACCGAACCCTTAGACTCCCTGTGATGCTCAAGCGACCATTAAGACCCAAATCGACTGACTAAGACTCAACAGATTCACTGACACTCACACCCATTTCAAATCAATAAACCATTCTGGAACCCGACTCCCTGTAAAACCTTAGAATTCGACGCTCAACCGACCATTGCGACCCAAACCGACTCACTGAGACAACCGACTCTTGCGACTCTTGGACCCCCTGCGATGCTCAAGCGACCATTGTGATCCAAATTGACTCACTGAGGAAACCGACCCTTGTGAGTCAACTGACTCACTGATAAGACTCAACATTGGCACTCACACCCATTTCAAATCAATAAACCATTTTTGGACTCGACAGCCTGCAAAACCCTAGAAATCGATTTACTTACACTTATTGACGCCATTGAAGATTGATTCGTGCTCTCTTCTTCATTGATGCTGCTGATTCTAGCCATTTGCTTCTTGCCAACTTCGAATCGATCCCTCTCATGTTCGAAATCACTTGTTCTTTTGTGCTTTTGACACGGTTTGACAGTTTTTCAAGTCAAAAAACTGCAGAACGTGGATTTTTTCACGTTCGAAAATTAAGGGTAAATTTGTCTTTTCTCTAGTTTTTTCCCCGATTAAATATTTATTTTAGGGAAGGGTATTTTTGAAGCGTTTTAGCCCTACAAAGGTATATCTAATATTCTGCCCTTTCAAATCGACCAAGATTTCCTATAATTATATACTATTTTTTAAAATTTTAATTCACATTTCTAACATTATTTACATATAAAAATTTAAATTAAATAAATAATTCTTGCTTTTTTCATCATGACAAAAAAATCGAAGTATTGTTACATTTTGACAGAAAAAATTAATCTTGTTAATTTTGTATTTATATAAGCTTTATAAAATGAAATTTATTATATAATAATAAGTTTGTTTTCTTGATCCACAACTCGCCACGTTAGCATCAACCCTTAAAGAAATAATAAACTGAATATCATTCAAAATAAGCGTAAAAGTGCATCTGAAAAACAAGGAAATTGAATTCACCAGATCCAAATCTAATGCATTGCCTTTCATATTCATGAGCCATTTACTTTCTCCAATCTAGTAAATAGATGGACTCCTATTGATTGTGATGGAAGCAATTATAAGCGAGTGAGTCATGCGTTAGAACGCTTCTATCGCGAAAGATAAGGGCGACATACGAACCAATGACAAGGGCAGCGAGGATCTACGAGGGAGGGGAGGTGATGCATTGGAAAGCTTCTACCACAAAGGATGAGTTCGGGCGATGAACCGGTTGCGAATGCAGCAAGAATATCTGAACATGCATTTGATTCGAATTTCAGATGGTGTAACTCATCGGCAATTTCTTCCTTTCACCATCTTTTAAGCGAGTTTTCTCTTGGGGATCTAGAGAGTTACGTAGGCATCCTCTAGAAGCCCTGAAGTTTTCTTCTTCATTCATGACAGTTTCGGTTGTTCAATTCTTACCAATCGTGACAGTAAGGAAATACCAAAGGTGATTGATACGTGAATTATTTAGCAAATAAAATGCTTCATACTCACTTACCACCAGAATACGGATAGATATAATACCAGGATTGAACTATAGGGACTACTGAAACCTAAGCTAAGAATATAACCAAACTAAGATGGATGAAAGTGATGATGATATAGGGTAAAATCTAGGAATGCTAAACGAATTATGAAAGCAATAAGGACACACAAAATACTTGCTAGTTAAGAAAATTACGGGGTTAGGGTTATCGGAATTTCAAAGATGCAGCCAACAAAAGATCATAAATCAGTCAAATTATCTTAATAAAGGGAAATTCAAGATGATAAGTAAAGAATGGTTTTCTCGACACCTAAACCCCCTAACCACAATAACATGCAATCCTACCTCCCAATAGTGATTAACACGTAATTATGGTAGCATTAAGAATGCAATCCTAATTCTTGAGTCAATTAACCGATCGGACAGATTCTCTTCAATCGAATTCCATAAAAAACGAATGGTTCCGGATTCATAATCTAACCTCTTACTTAAACATGTAATCCTAAATTACTGAGCGGATAGCACAAGTATAGAACATTCATTGCTGATTGTAGAACTAAAATACAAGAAAATTTTGAAAGGTCTAAGCACTAATGCTTAACCACATGCATCCCCTACAAAACTGGTGTCCCTAACCCATAGCTACAAACCTACTCACTTATACGTTTTGATACAAAAAAGACAAAACAACACTATAAATGAAAAATAGTAAGGAATACGATGCCTCGAACTTTCCTATCTCGTCACCGGTGTTCCGATGTTGTTTCCTTCGTTCTCCACATTCTTTTGAATCTCTTTTGTCTATTTTTTGACTCCCTGGTGTAATGTGTCATTTCTCTATTAATTGGGGCGTAATTATTTAGTCTTTTCCTTCATTTGAACGCTTCTAGTGCTTCTGTTACAATATTAGACCCGCACGGGCTAAATGGAAGACCCGCTCGGGCTCTTCATCTTCGAAGCAAGCCGTGCATGTTTAATGACTCACCGAGGCGAGCGGAATCTTCTGAGAGTATAACTCGTGCAACGTAAGTGTATGACCCGCTCAGACTCTTGGCTTCTCATGCAGCACACATGGGGTAAAAGGCAGCCCGAGTCGGGCTCAATCTTCGGAGGGGTACAACCCGAGCAAGGCCTTTTAGTGCACGACCGGGCTGAATTATCTTTGTGTTTTTGCTCTTTTCGCTCGATGCTCGAGTATTCCATGCGGTTCCTAAGCATGAATCTGCTCCGAGTAGATTGTAGCTCTAAGTATGTGGGGTTGACTCCAGGAATCAAAATCATTAAGCTCGATTAGAATTTGTCGCCTTAAAACCTGAAAAGCAACAAAAAAAATATTGGATAGAGGACTAATTCGTGTTGGTTTTGTAACTCTTGCTAGGGAAACTATGCAAAAAAGATCTAAGTGTGTAGCCTAAAATTAACCTACACTATGTGTTATCAGTGATGACAAGGAGATACACTGGTGGAACCTTCGCCATCATCAACCTCCATGCTTGGTTGAATAGGGCAGTAAAAACTTCCATCTGTTGATCTTCCAATTCAATTGAATCGCCTTCCGACAAGCCTTTGTCTAACAGGTAACAATGTTTTCTTCATACCTCATTTTCGATCGTAATATGACCCGGAATCTACCCATTCAAGCAAATCGGAAGACATTGATTTTCAATGAGTAATTCAATCATTTCTTTTGATTGAAAAACCCTTAGATGTTTCTTCTTCTCCCCATGATTTCTAAATGGTTCAATAATTTATCATTTGATTCCTTTCTGCGTATATTTTTGCATGCAATTTGTTTGTCCTTTTGGTCAAACCAGCGGCAATAGAAGAAAAGGGATGCTATCTTACACCTCCCCATGGGCAAGACCAATGGTGTTTCAAGAGCATGGGGCTATTCTCTCAAGTTTTTATCCATTATCATGTTCAATTTTTTTAACATTTTTTAAAAATAAATTTTCACCATATTAGGGTCTTGCAGATCCAAGAATCTCAAAGAACATCTAGAAATCGATACCTTGTTTATTGAAAGCTTTTCACCTGATCAGGATGGGTTTTAACAACAATTGAACGGGATGTCAGCTTCTCGTGTTTCCTATAAAAACAATATAGTATTATGTATTCATATACAGATTATTGATTTGTTCTTCACTATTGATCGAGAATACAGAATAGGTGCATGTAGTTTTGAGACTTGCTCAAAAATTATTGTCGTATTCGTGTGGTCATGTGTGAATATGATACTTTTGTTCTTGTATTAAAGAATAATGGGTGATGGCGAAAATATGACGTGGAATTGAATGTAATTGGTGTGTGTGTGTGAGAAGACAAAAGAGACAATGAAAGATAAGGTGCATGTTGTGTGTGAGAAGACAAAAGAGGTAATGAAAAACATTTGGAGGTAATGAAGAGCACTACCTAAAAGGTGACAAAGTTCGTCGGTGGTCTGTATGAAAATATATATAGGACTTGAAAGACTTAACAAGAAGGTAAATGGATTTGCAAAAGAATGCTTAAACAAAGAGATTCCAAATTGTTGATGCTTATTACAATGTTGTCCATTTTTTTATTTATTTATTTGTTCAGAGGGTGGTGTATTGATCTTAACATAAGCTTTAAGTACTTCCAGTTCAGAGTATTGATGGTTCACACCTTATGCCTTTGTGGAATGTGAATAGCTTTTGATACTTCGTTTGTTCTATATATTTGTAGTCAAACAAAAAATGTTACTACATAATGTTTTATTGTTGATTAGATATTTTAACATAAAATTACGTGGAAACATGAAAACATTTGTTTCATTGGTATGTCTTAATTATAAAAAAATGAAAGACAATCTCAAATGCTTCTTTTATATCAATAGTAGAACTATGGTTTTAACGTTTTCAACTAATCACAATCTCAAATGCTTATTCTATTTGCTTTTCTAATTTTCCTTTGTTAACACAAAAATGATTATGTCAATAATGTTGTTGATACGATAGAAGGTTGTCAACCTAATATATTGTCAATCATCGTTTATTTCCAAATTTCTTATTTTTACTTTTTTATCTAGAAAAATATTTATTATCCATGAAATAAATATATTGTTAAATCTTTCTTAGTTAATAATATTATTTAACTAAATAAATTCAATATCATGAAATCATTTTTTAGTTTTTTATTTCTATCGATTTTAAAAGTTATTTTGAATAATTTAACCAATATCAAAATAAGTTAAAATTCATAGAAACTCCAAATATTTTTGTTAACATTTTACATTCTATCTTTTTCTCCCTCAATACCTAATGATATTCAAACAAACTCTCTTCTTCTCTCATTATTTCATATGATAAATGGTTCATCAAAATAATTTGATTCATTTTTTCCTTTAATATTATTTAGTTAATTGTCATGAATAAATAAGGTATAAAAGAGAAACAACATCAACGGCTTCATTGAGAATCTCATGATTAATATTCATAATAAATAATTTAGTTTTATTAATTTTCATATGCTACGAATTATTAATCGTTGTACACTGATCAAATTTACATGTATAACATGACTTAAAAAAATTTACATTCATTTATTATTCGATGAGTAATCTTTTTAAATAATACAATTTAGATATTACCAAGTGAAATTCGACTAATAGAAAAGATAATTGTGAAAATAATATCATAGATATAAATCTTATATTAATTGACGGTAATGAGTACATCATATAAAACTATTACGTATAAATATAATAATATATAATACAAAAATAATATTGATACTTGTTTGTTTGGACTTATTAGATTAAATTGCTTTGACACGTAATATCTTATATTCTATAAAGATTTATACATAAGACAAACTAAAGATTTTATCAGATTCAATATTGATTATAGATTAACTTAAACCATAAAAATCTTTAAAACAAGATTAAATAACTTAAAACATAAAAATCTTTAAAACAAGATTAAATAATCATTCACTAAATTACATAAAGTTATATTATTCCATCATTTTAAAATTAAATAGATAAAACTACTAAAAGAAAATTATTGTAAAATCTAAAACATTTAAAATATATGTTGTTGTTTCTTGAGTCAAAACCAGAAATGGACGAAATATATTTAAAATTGACAACAACAAAATTTTACTAACACAACAATAAATATCATTTTAAAATATATATTTCACAACATTTGATAGGGGGAACTTCAAAAATACCCTCGTAGGGCTAAAGTGCTTCAAAAATACCCTTCTTTGAAAAAAAAAGTTTCAACTTCAAATCTACCCTTAAAATATTGATAATCCCATATTACCTATGTCGATAATTTTTCTCTCTCTTCCATGTACTGTGGCGCAAAAATAACTATTCTCACACACCACGACAGGTTCGGCGAGAGTAGTTTGAAATCAGCATCAGATTCACTACCAATAGGTTGAAATCGTTTGTTGTCAACAAAGAAGCTTACAATTAAGTAGGTTCCACTGGGTCACATAATCCTAGGGGGCCAAGGGTAGCAGGGGTAAAGGGGTTGCAAAGGGATCAAAGTGTCGTAGGGGTAAAAGGGTCGCAGGGGTAAAGGGGTCGAAAAGGGGTCAAAGGGTCGTAGGGGTAAAAGGGTCACATGGTTTAGGATAGGGTCGCAGGGCTCCAAGGTTCAAAGAGGGTAAAAGGGTCGCAGGGGTCCAAGGGTCGAAGAGGTAAAAGGGTTGCAGAGGTACAAGTGTCACAGAGGGACCTCTTCGACCCGGACCCCTGCGACCCTTGTACCTCTTCGACCCTTGGACCCTTTCGACCCTTGTCCCTCTGCGACCTTTGGACCCCTGCGACCCTTGTTCCTCTGCGAATCTTGTTACAATAATAGTAAGTCCAACCAAACAACGATACTAACAATATAGTAAAAATAATTTATTATTTACAATACAATTATTTACAAATAATATGAATAAAATTTTGAAAATAATAATTTATCAAGTTATTTACAAATAATTGACTCAAATATCTATGAGCCTTGTACATTCGCGACCCTTGGACCCGTGCGACCCTTGTCCCTCGCGACCCTTGGACTATGCGACATTTGTCCCTCACAACCCTTAGACCCGTGCGACCCTTGTCCCTCGCGACCCTTGGACCCGTCCAACCCTTGTCCCTCGCGACCCTTGAAATTTTCGATTATTTTTAAATAGGTGAATTTTTTATACTATTAATTCATTAACATATTATGTTATTTTTTCCTCAAAAGTTTGCTCCAATTGATTTAACCAATCCACAAGAAGAAAAGATTTCATAAATCTATCGATATTGGATGAACTTGCAAAACGATTTCGTTCATATATTGGTAAGAAGATTGTCAGAGAAACTACCATGGTCGTGGAACCCGTTATTCCCAGAATGAGAAACGATATTAACAAAACAAAACACATCTTAATATTTTTATTAGATTTTTTATAGTTTTGAATCAATAGATTTTTGTTCTTTGTACACATATAAAACAGGTGTTTTAACACTTCGATAATCGTCCTCCACAAATATCTACACCAATCAAAATGTGAAGAGAATCCACATATTCCGCGAAAAGTAAATTTAAAGAAAACATAAAACTATTAGCTTATCTTAATAGTCGCTTTTAAATCATATTCTAAATCCTAATATGTTTTCACGTATGCAGGTACGAATATTATAAAGAGTATTAGAACATAAGGGTATTATTGTAATTTCTCATTCCGTAATTAGGTTTAATTCTTAACCTATTGTACTTATAGCCGTTTAGGGCTATTCAAACTCATTCATTCAGAAATACAATTTGAGATTTGAATCACCATTCACATGGTATCAGAGCTGGTTGTGTCTCACCACAC
>CM071874.1:11117945-11138847 GCA_036759665.1 Gynandropsis gynandra
CCCTACGAAGCTCTCTTCCAATCCCCACCGAACCTTCACAAACTTAAAATCTTTGGTTGTTTGTGCTATCCTTGGCTGCGTCCTTATACCTCTCACAAACTTGATCCTAGGTCCACCCCTTGTGTCTTCCTTGGGTACTCCAACACCCAAAGCGCGTATCTTTTTCTTGATATATCCAAACTTTGTGTCTTTGTCTCGCGGCATGTAGTCTTTCATGAATCAGTATTCCCCTTCGCCAACCTCTCGAAATACGTCACACATCCTACCTTACCTGTCTCCTCTCCAACGTCCCATGCTCCCTCATGCTTACCCGTCGAGCCCCTCAATGTCGCACATACTCCATCTCCATCACCGCAGCCCCCACAATTAGATCCTTCCCTGATCATTGTTAAGAGCAACACGGACACGAGTGATGCTGTGGACTCTCCTTCTCCCGTGTCCTCTACGGATGTGATCCCCCCTCCGGCCTCGCCCTCGGATGCGGCCCGTCTTACTATTGCGGATCCGGGACCTAGAAATGTGCATTCGATGGTAACTCGCAGCAAGGTCAATCTTATTCGATCTAATCCTCCATCTGCACATGTTTGTACAGGTCCTCATGACGATATTGAACCGGCTACAGTAACACAAGCATTGCGTCACACCCATTGGAGACAAGCTATGAGTGACGAATTCAATCCTCTTCTACGTAACGGGACGTGGGATCTTGTCTCTCCTCAGACCGCGAGCAATGTGGTTGGTTGCAAATGGGTTTTCCGCATCAAACGAAAACCCGATGGGTCAATTGACCGCTACAAAGCTCGCTTGGTTGACAAAGGTTTTCACCAACGCCCGGGGGTGGACTTTCACGAGACTTTCACCCCGGTTGTCAACCCCGCCACCATTCGCACCGTTCTCAGTCTTGCGGTCTCCAACGGATGGTCCATCAATCAACTCGATGTCAACAACGCCTTTCTACAAGGCACACTCACCGAAGATGTGTACATGGAACAACCACCCGGGTTTGTTGACAAGGATCATCCTCTTCACGTGTGCAAACTTCGCAAAGCACTCTATGGTCTCAAACAAGCTCCTCGTGCGTGGTACTCGGAATTACGGACGTACTTGCTACACCTTGGCTTCAAGAACTCACTTGCGGATGCCTCTCTCTTTGTGCTCCACACGGCAACACATAAACTTTATGTCCTCGTTTATGTGGATGATATGATCATCACGGGCTCATCTCCCTCTCACATTCAGCACTTCATTAAGTCGTTGGCGTCTCGGTTTTCCATCAAAGACCTCGGTGACCTACAATTCTTTCTTGGAATTGAAGCTTCGAGGACATCACGGGGTCTCCACTTGTCACAGCGGAAGTACATTACGGATCTCCTCATTCGCACCAACATGAATGACGCGAAGCCTGTCTCCACACCCTTGCCATCCACCTCTCGGCTCACCATCACCTCGGGCTCGCCTTTGTCCGATCCCACCGAGTATCGTCAAGTCATTGGCAGCCTACAATACCTTGCTCTCACGCGCCCGGATGTTAGCTACGCCGTCAACAAGTTGTCTCAATTCATGCATCAACCGACGGATGAGCATTGGCAATGTGCCAAACGTGTGCTTCGCTATCTTGCTGGAACTCGTGCCCAAGGTATCTTTCTTGCAGCTCACAATACTTTGTCTCTTCATGCCTTTACTGATGTGGATTGGGCTGGAGACAAATCTGACTTCAAGTCCACGGGGGCGTATATTGTTTATCTTGGCAAACACCCCATCTCATGGTCGTCCAAGAAACAAAATGGCCACGCTCGCTCATCCACCGAGGCCGAATATCGATCCGTAGCAAATGCTTCCGCTGAACTTTGTTGGATTGGTAATCTTCTCAATGAACTAGGAGTCACTCTCCCCTTGGCGCCTACCATTTATTGTGACAACAGTGGAGCTACCTACCTAAGTGCCAATCCGGTTTTTCATTCACGCATGAAGCATCTCGCACTTGACTACTTCTTCGTTCGTGGTCAAATAGAAGCTGGTACACTTCGAGTTTCTCATGTGCACTCCAAGGACCAGCTTGCTGATCACCTCACCAAGCCACTTACGCGGTTGCCTTTTCAAGACTTGTGTTCCAAGATTGGAATCACATCGGGTGATTCATCTTGCGGGGGCGTATAAAGAGTATTAGAACATTATTTTACATAAGGGTACTATTGTAATTTCTCATTCCGTAATTAGGTTTAATTCTTAACCTATTGTACTTATAGCCGTTTAGGGCTATTCAAACTCATTCATTCAGAAATACAATTTGAGATTTGAATCACCATTCACAAATATATTAAGTAATCATGAAATATATGATCAGATAAAATATATTATCACATTCTCCAAGATCTTCCATTTTATTATTTCGAAGATATTATTGACAAATCGAAAATTCTATTTATATTACATCTTAACACTAGTTTTGTTTAAAATTTGAAATTTGAAATTATTATTGATCTCACACCTTTATATAAATATATCCTAACAAATCATGTGGTTGTATTATCAGATACATATATAAAGTATCATCATAATGCTTGAGTTAATTAAATTTATATAACATATAAAAATTTAATGAATCAAATAAATTATCAAATAACCGTGCATAAACCAGGTCTTATCTAGTAAAATATAACTCCAAAGTTCAGATATTTATTGGTATAATGATATTATATCTAATAGATTAAATTATATCATTATTAATTTCTTTATTTTGTTTGAGAGACTATGGATCTTCGTCATTTAATATTTTGTTATATAAGAATTTTAAGTATGATATAATGTTATTGGAATAATTATAAGTGGCAATGTTTGCGACTCCATCGTAAAGAGTATGAGTTTGAACCCTTAATTCAACAATTACTTTTAACTGAATTTTTCTACAAGTTATTCTATATTTATTTATTTTTACCATGTATAAATTATTGTACATATTTTATGAAATTGATAGGATTTAAATTCGAAAGAAAACATCTGCAACCGAGAAACTCAAAAAGGAATTATGTTAAAGAAATTCTAATAAATAGGAAAATTTTCAATGTAATAATTATATTTTTCTAATTTTTACATAAATATTCACTTATATTTTTCACATTATAATTTTTACATTTTTTAACTGCTCCAGATCAATTCATCAACTTGAGTATGGACTTCCAAATTAATACCAATAGATTAACGCCGTGACACGTTATCGATTTTCACGTCGACAAGAGGTTTTTTGGTTGTCGTCGGCGACTGGTTTGTTGGTCGTTGCCGAAAAGGGATTTCATTGTGGGTAGCAGCCAATCTAATGCGAAGAAAGTGCTCATTAGTGGCGGTGAAAGTGGTTTCCACAGTTGGACATATAAGTTGATTCGATGTAATGGTTTTGGTGAAGGGATTTTATTTGGGATGTAATGGTTCGATTTATTGTTGAAAAGCAATTTGAATTTCGAAATTTTGATTTGTTGTTCGATTTTGGTATCCAACTATATATTATATTTCGGTTTAGGGTTGATGCTAAAGAAAGGAGCAGTGATGTTTGTATCCTCATTAACCAGTGAAATGTTTTGTGCAGATGAGTAATCTATCAAATGGCGTGAAAAATACTACATTTTCGAATGAAAATTCACTGAAAACAGTTTAGTAAGTAGAGAATTATACCACAACAATGTGAATATGGAGGTATTATATCGACATGTAATTTTAATAGTATTGAATTGAATTCATGTTCCTCATAGGAACATTTTTCTAATGTTTTAAAGTAGGTTAATGAAGCTATAATCGAAAATATAGAAGGCATAAGACATGAGTTAAAAAAATGCAATCACAGATGGAGAAAATCAAAACATTTGGTTATAACTTTATAGTAGTCGCAACGTTGTTAACAAAAGTACGGCTATGCTACAATGTATCAGTGTATATTATATATATAAAGCTATTTTTATTATTTATTGTAAAGACATGATAATGCTATATGATGGTATTGTTATGAGATACAAACATGTATAATATGAAGATATAAACATGTTTTCACGAAATGTTGCATAAAAAATATAGTTAACATATCTTCATATTGGTAAACAAAATAGAATGGTTCAACATGAGAATGTTTAAATATCTAAATTCCGATTAGAAATTAAGAATTGTCTACCCGTACAAGGCATACAAATGATTGTGAACCGTTTTCTGCTAGTACAATACGTCGAGAGACTTCCATACGTCGATAGACTTCCATCAAAGGTTTCTTGCGAGGGAGAGAGTTAGTATGGCTTACTTGTGAAATATGGATGAAAGACGAGTTGGTTTGAATTTCATCGTCGTTTTCTTTCTGTTGATTATACATTACGGAGAAACAAGCAGAATTTCAAAAGGAATATAGGTGTGCGGAAATCTCCTCCTCTAGATTTGACCGGCGAAGAGATTTTTTATGAACGTCTTCTTGCTTTGTGTATTCCTAGGAGTATAGATTGCAGAGGGAACAATCATTCGAGAATTGATGGTTATGGAATTACTCATAATAGGAACAAGAATAGCATATTTTGGGATCTTCCATATTGGAAAAATCTAAAGCTTCGACGCTATCTTGATGTCATGCACATACAGAAAACTTTTTTCGATAATATCATCAACACGATACTGAATGTCACAGGAAAAAGGAAGGATAACATTAAATCATAGAAGGATCTAGAAGAGTATTGCTCACTGAAGGAGTTACATATAACTGACTACAGTAAAGCACTAGTTCTTATATTCATATTGTTTAATGATGAGAAATATAAATTGTTGAAATTTTTGAAGGAAAACGTGAAATTTCCTTATGGTTATGCATCTAACATCGGAAGGTGCATCGATATTAATGGAGGAAAGTTATCAGGGATGAAAAGTCACGATTGTCATGTATTCATGCAAAGACTACTTCCCATGTGTTTTTCTGAATTGATGGACAAAGATGCACACGAAGCAATTGGAGGTATCATTGATTATTTTATTTATATAGTATAATGATTAATAATTTACAGATATTAATTGTTAGCTAAACTAATTAATACTTTAATTTTCAGGTATTGGCATATTTTTTTTCGAGATTTATGTGTGAGACATTTGAGTGTAGATGTGGGTCATAGACTTATAAGTAACATAATTACTGTACTATGTAACTTTGAGAAGACTTTTCCACCATCATTCTTCGATGTTATGGAGCATCTAATAGTTCATCTACCACAAGAAGCCACATTAGGAGGTCGAGTTCAATTTTTTTGGATGTATCCATTCGAGAGAGTTATGTTTCATCTAAAGAAAATGTCAAACCAAAAGCTCGTCTATAGGGTTCAATTTTGGAACAATACGTGAATGACGAGATATCGCCCTTCACTTCTTACTACTTCGAGCCACATGTTCAAACGCGAAGTAGAAATCCAGACAAATGTTTTGATGGTGGTGTGAAATTTTCATATCCAGTACTAGTTGTTCCAAATATATTTTGCGGAATTAGTCGAACTGCTGGTAAGGCGAAAGATCTATGGCTCTCACAACCAGATCTACACACCACATACGTATGTTTTACTCAATTGTGAATATCTAAGACCTTTTGAAAGGTAACATACTATAAATATAGATTCAATTGTGTATGCATATTTTATTTTTCATATTTACAAATTTTTCTAACATTTTACAGGATATTTGATGATATATTGAAGAATGCGTATGTGAATATTGATGAACCTCAACTCCTGGCACTTAATGAAAGAGATTTCTTCACATTGATAAGACAATATGTAAGTAAATGATAGATTAAATCTTAATAAATTACTTTTATATAATATTTTGACGCTTTGTCGATGATTGTTTCCTCTATAATACAGATTGAGATTGGCAATCACCCGTTGTGGCTACGAGATCTTGTTAAAGGACCAATTATAAAAGTTACGAGTTGACCAATGTATATTACACTTTGTTACAACTTTCATACTTACAAACACTGAAATTTGAAGTCAACTATGAACTATGGTGTATGTGTAAAAGGTGAAAGCTATTGTGAATCGACCGATGAACCAAATTTTTATTGGATTTTTGAAAGAAATTTTGCAATTGGAATATCCAGGTATCATTACTAATCGAAAAAATTTCTTATTAATACAATGTATGATCATGTCTAGGAACATATGTGAGCCTATTGGTGATCCCAGTATATAGGAAAGAAGCGAGCGCGCTAGTCAATCCCATCGTTCCGAGAGAGAGGGATACGATATGAGTGCAAATGCTACAGGTTCCCGCTCCTTCACAAAGGTTTACGAAGATTTGGTAAGATTTTTCATTTTTTAACTTGTTTATGCGATTGACCTTTGATTAATATTAAAAACATATATTTTAAATTTGTTGTATACGAAAGAGAAGGGATCTGAACTAGGATACGGGCGAAAACAATGATTCTAATGACGATAATTAGGAAGTACCACCAACAAATTTGTAAATATACTTTAATGATGTAAAAACACTAATTAATTAATATTAATTTTAAATTTATAAACCGTAATAAAAATTTTATTTTTTTCAAAAAACATTCGGACGGCTATTCCGTCCGGTGGCCATCCACAATATAAGGACGGCCGTGACCCGTCCTTCAACTTTATAGTGTTTCCCGTCTGTGACCTTGTTGCATTTTCTGTTGCTTTGTGGACGGCCTTGCATTCCATAATGACGGACAGGTTGCGGACTTATGTTTCTGTCCGTATTTGCGGACGCATTGTGGACGATTTTATTTTTGCGGTGCGCATTTATCGACGAATTAGGGACATATTCGTGAGTCCCCAAATCGTAAATTTCTTGTAGTGTCGACGATAGACTTCTTCTTGGCATGTGTTGAGCACCAGCTTAAGAAGCATCGGTTCTCTTCTCATCTTCTACATTTACAATATAAAATTAATATTAAATCAGTTAAATTCTTAAAATATGAACATATATAACTTATTAATTTTAAATTTCTTAACAATTCTTTTTTCGTTTCGGAGAATGGTTTTGCTCCTGATGTATGGCAATGCGGACCTTATCAAGACCATTCTCGTTGTAACGATAGTTCTTAGCCTTTTCGCTCTTGGCCTTGAAGTCTTCTGACTTCCAAAGTTGGAGAAGTTAACTGAAAACCTCGTTCGTTTCCCATACTGATTTGGCATTCTTATTGTAATAATTTATGTTTGCATTGTTCATCATGGCCATAATTGCATATCACGCATCCACGCGAAATAGAAGCGATGTGTCCTTCTTACGCCATCTGTAAATCCTCTTCAAAATCAAATAAAGAAAATTAATATATTTAATAATTTGAAAAATAAATAATTAAAATTTTAATATAATTAAGGAAAACTTATAAAAAATTTACATAATTTTATATAAAAGGAAAACTTATAATTAAGGTACACCACCATCGAGCGGTGAATAACCTCTACACCACTTGCTAGAATTAGTATGGTCGATCATGCATTGAGACTTAGATGATGTTATTATTCGTGTATTTGAGAATATTATCCACGTCAAACCTACAAATGTAAATGAAAAAATTAGATAATTTTAATAATTTTACAATGTCATGGTGTTTGAAGTATGTAGGAAGGGTTTAAGAGAATTTATTGTTTTGTTTTGTGATTGTGTTGAAAATTGAAATGTTCAACGTGTTAAAATCTCAAATTTTCCAATGGTATCCGTAAAAAATCCTAACAATGCCCATTGATAACGACGTCCAATCAAGGACATCAGTCCATGACCTTTTAGTTACCATTGCAATAGGCAGTTGATGGAATTTCCAACAGATGCCCGTTGAAAGCTCTATTCTCGAGGCCACGTACTCTTTGAAGCTAGTAGGCGCATAGTCGAATCACGATGGATTTTTTCAACGAATACCTTTACAAATTTCTAACTCGCATCAATTGAAATTCCCAGCAGTCATCCATTGCAATTACCAATGTATGTCCATTGAAAATGTGAGTTACATATCAAAGAGCATTTGTTATAAGTATCTACGGATGCACGTTGGAAAGAAAAAAATCTGGAAAAATTTTCTAAGTCATGAAGAGATTTTCTAAGCATCAATGAGCCTCCATTAAGATATCATTGGGTACCTATTTATAATAGAGTAACAAAGTTTAAAAAAATTTGTCAATAAAATACTTTAATACTACAATTACACAATTCAGAATCTTCTTTTGTTGATTCTTCAATTAGTGAGTCTTCCTTCGATGGTACATTGATTTCATCTCCATGTTAAATTTTTGCATGTTTTGTTTCAACATCATAATCGCCATGTATTCACCATCTATGTCGATCCTCGTGAAAAATTCATCACCATTTTCAGTATTAATAATGTGTATTGGCTGAGAGTTGTCAGTTTGCAATCGATCTTCTTATTCTTTTATATTTATAACTCCACACAATTTATCTTCATCGAATCCCATAACTCTTCTCTTCCACATTTCAATGTTGTTGGATATTGAATGTATCATACCTGACGGCTCGATTTGTTGTAATGAATGAATCATACTTTGCATAATGTTGTGACGGGTCAAACCACTAACATGCGAAAACAATTTTTTTATCCAACTAGACTAAAATATTTGATTTCTAGGATTTGGTGCAAAATGTTGTAGAAATGAGCATTCTCTATTTCACTATTAAAGCAAAGGTTGTAATTGTATGGTCTTCTATGTTCTTCATACTCGTATGTATGGAGGGTTTACCCTCGAGTAAACATAATTGGCAACAATATATTCGTTGTAGAAACCGTAACCAAATCTCTTAACCGCGTAGGATGTCTCTCATCACAACTCCTGAACCTATAATATTAAAAAGAAATAATAATTATATAATATATTTTATTTTAGGAAATATGAATTAATTGATAATTATGGGAGATGTATATTTACATAATCTCTCAACTGCAAGTTATAATATTGAACTTATATTTTTTTGAATTTATCAGCGCTTAGACGAGGATATGTGTTCATTACTACATTATCAAATATCCTTCTATAACAAATAAAAAACAATTATTAGTGTGTTAACATATATATATATAATTTAAAAATTATCATCGTTTTGTACCTTTTGAAAGGAAATAGCTCCTACAAACTTAACAATATATTTTTACGGACGTGTTATACTCCTGCAATATTAGCAAATATTCCTTTGATTTTCATTCCATACGTACAATTTTCTCAAACATCTCAAGGATTGCATCAAGTTGAGGGTTATTTTGATATAGATAGTTTGTATGATCTTCTTAAAATCTTTTACATTTTGTAGAAATATGCGACTCGAAATAAAATGTGTTGAAATATGTGATCGCTTTCAATAATTATTGTTTAACAATATGTCCTTCGACCTCACCTTTGTTTATTTACAATTTTTTAGATGAAAAAAACTTTCGAATGGATACATGCATCTAAATTAATCCGGTCCACCGAGAATTATCTCGTCTGATAAATGTATTGGCAAATATTACATGACATTGAAGAACGAAGGTAGAAAGATATTGTTAAAAGAACATAAAACCTCAAAGATATTAATTTTCAATAACTTCAAGTCGTTCTTTTATAAATTTTCTGAATATATATCTTTAAAGAATATGATAATCATGCATAAAATGTCGAGCTCATTATGTAGTAATAACTTTGCAAACTCAGTTGCGATGATTCACTGCATAAAAATATGACAATTATGAATTTTCATGCAAATGAGCCTTGAACCCACAATATCAAAACATCGACCATGTGCAAGGTATATCCATTCGAAAATTTATTGTTTTATTTTAATCACCTCAATAAAGCTATTTTCGTAGGATCTGACAATCTGAATATTGGGATTTGTGTCTTTTTTATCTCGTAACTCTAATTGTTTTTTTTTTTACATATTGTCTTTAAATACTTTCTTTTTTTTATGTTATCCTTCCTTTTTTCCATCACATTTAAAACTGTGTTGATGATGTTATCGAAATATGAATGATTTCTAATATGGTAATTAAAAAAAAAACAATGTTTATAGTAGTTATGCCCTTAGCCTTGGCCTTGTAGTTTTTGATGCATGTGATCTCCTCCACATTCCACCGATTCTTGTAAAACTAATCCATATAATATCTGATGTGTTCAAAGTTAAACTATATTTACCTAAACTACCCACAAGTGCACGACATGTCAGTAGTACTCTAGCTGTCGATGCCATAGGGACTATGCAACACAAACTAAACTCCAACTATGAATCAAGTTTGCTACGAACGAAATATTGGTTTTGAAAATGAGACAAACGTTCTAGGATATGGTTTCACCAGAAGACTTCTGAAACCAACGATCAATCTATCTAATCATGCATTCCCAATTAAGTTATCTAAGACAGACGATCCTAATATAATATCTACCCTCTCCTAAGGCATAGATAAGTGATCTAGTTAAATTATCCCCTACTTTCGTGGATGACACCTTAAACTAAATCCATAAGTCCTATGCTAAACATAGAACAAACGAGGATACTTGTTTTATTTACGAGCTTCTTTCTTTCTTTCTTTTTTCTTTTTCTTTCTTCTTCTTTCTCTCTTTTTTTTTATGTTTTGCAAAAACACTTGGTAACTAGGACATCGGATTTAAAGGGATCCAGCCTATACTTAGACCCATACTATCGATGACGGTATACTCATGCATCTTGTTCAAGAGTGTAGCGGAGTGAGTGGCGTTTTTATTGTGCCATGCCCTTAGGACATAGAAAGATGATCACCAAGCCACCACTCTGACCCGAACCATCGAAAAAGTATCAAGGTCGATGCACTCATATCGATTTTAGATCATGCTTTTAGGCATTATTCCTATCGACAACGGAGTGTTAGTGTGCGCTCTTATTCTGCAAAACAAATTCATTTCCATATGATCTAATAATCCTCGTAAAAAAGAAGTAAAGCATCGTCTATACGAAGTATAATCATCTAGATGGAGAGAATAAACAAGAAACTAGCCTAGCAGCCTCTTCTAAACCTCCCACAAGTAAAACTAGGATACCTAATGAATTATGACATACTCGTGTTTCAACCGACTAATAAGCTCTAATGCTTAGCAAAAAAACTAAGCTCAAATATGCAAGATATCACGGAAAAATCCAACTTCTTAAGCATCCTAGGTTCAGGGTTCATCTCAAAACGTGGCACTGGACAAGTGCCTGGGACGACTCTGACTCATGAAAACAAAAACAAAAGAAAAACTAAACTAAGAACTATGAAATCAAAAAAAATAAAAGAAAATTAAAAGAAGTCACCTAATAAACGTGAGTTGCTCCCCATACTTGAATTGAATGGTATCCTCGACGTGAAGCTCTGATGGAGTCTAAGGAAAGTTAAGTCACGTTTGTTGTTTTCTTAATAAATCAAGTCTTAAACTAAACAACTATGTAAAGTAGAAAACAAAGTGTTGGGTTGCCTCCTAGAAAGCGCTTATTTAATGTCTTTCAGCTTGAAATCTTCATGCCTCATACGTGCGCGACGGATGGATCGAAAAGGGAAATAGAGTTTCTGCTTTTGATCGGTGGAGAGGCTTGGTAGAGCTTGAACGTTCCACTCGTCTTGCTCCAAAGTTGTACTGGTCCATGCGGAATACCTCTCGTACCTGAAAATGACAAAATCAAAGGGACCGTAGTTTGCCTGGGAAAAGCTTAAGACAAGAGTTAAAAAGTAGAATCAAGTCACCTGGCTAAAAATCATGAAGCAAGATCTTCTTGTTGTTCCATCTCTTAGCACGCTCCTTGTAGATCTTAGAGTTCTCTTATGCATCAAGGCAAAGCTCGTCTAGATCGTTCACATGCAAAAGTCGTTTCTCACCTACACTGTTAAGATCAAAATTAAGGAGCTTTGTCGCGTAATAGGTGCGGTGCTCTAGCTTGACGAGGAGGTGGCAAGACTTCCCATAAACAAGTTGAAAAGGAGTCTTCCCGATGGGAGTCTTAAATGCAGTCCTATAGAAATCAAACGAAACAGAAGTGCTGATCCGATCTTCAATGCTCCTTGAATGTCTCCTCTGCCAGGAGTACTCACGAACCAGCTCTTCTCTCTCTAATCTCTGCAACTAACGTCCGTAATGTCCGAACTAAACTCTCCTCTCTTGCCCCCTTCGTTCCCTTTCCTTCTTCCCTTCTTTCCTTTTCTCATTCTTTCCTCTTCGGTTGTGTGTTTCCAATTCCTTTTCGTGCATTTCCTTTAGTCTTTAACCAGCCAGAAACCTTCCTTTTCATTGCAGATACATGCATGTCCTCCATGCCTGTCCGTGCATCATGAGCAGCCCGGTCGTGCATGCTGGTGCCCGACCGTGCAGAAAGTGAAGCTCGATTATGCTTGTTCATCAATGGTGATGCCTGGTCGTGCCTTATGGGCGCCCGGGCCGTGCTTAAATCTCGAGAATGTTTTTTTGGATTGTAGCCCGACCGTGTGAGGAGTGTGACCGACCGTGCATATGAGTAAGCCCGATCGTGCTTGTTCTTCAGACCAATGCCCGACCGTACAATGCAAACGCAGGGTTATACGATGCTCTCGGGCAAAATTGGTGATATTAGTGCCCAATCGTACGTGCATCAAAGCTCGACCATGCACCCTTGTCATTGAAATGCTCGTCCGTGCTTGCTGAGTGTGATCGGCCGGGCATGTTCACATCTTGCCTATTCTTGTTCGTTTCTCGTCTTGTTTGCTCTGTTTTGATCTCCAATGCTCGTACTTTATCCCGTGGTTGCTCTTTAGCTCCAAAAAGAACAAAATATGCATTAGAATATGTACAAACATGAAAACACAAAAACAAGTAAAACAGATAAAAAATCACACATAAACATCGCATCTATCATCATAAACATCTCTAAAATCATGCGAAACATGTATGAAAACGAGATGATCAAAATCCCCTAGAATTGAATGTTTGCTTTCCCGTAAGCAAACTTAAACGTGGAACACGTGAGGTATACAAAAACAGAGAATTCTCTTTTCTCCTAGAAACACCGCTAAAGTGAACCTAATCGATCAACTAGCAAGCCGAGAGCAAATTCAGCCTAATAATTTTTCAGTCTACACCCTAGGTTTTCCATGGCTACCTAGGGGTAAGCAAATCGAAGGCAAACTAAGCAGTCTTCTTCTTTTTCTCTGTTTTTTTATGTTGCGCTGACACACTAGGTTACTAGGATATCGGAATTGAAAGGATCCAGCCTCTACTTAAATCCAGACTACCGATTATGGTATACTCATGCATCTCGTTGAAGAGTGTAGTGGAGTAGATGGTGTTTTTATTGTGCCTTACCCTTAGGACGTAGAAAGATGATCGACCTCATCACTTAGACTCAAACCATCGAAAAAGTATTAAGGTCGATGCACTCATATTGATTTTAGATCATGCTTTTAAGCTACAAAATCACACGTAAACGTTGCATCTATCATCATAGACATCTCTAAAATCATGCGAGAAACATGTATGAAAACGAGATTATCAATATCCACATTCTTTTGAAAATATTTCTATATTTTCTACATGTATGTCCACGAGGAAAAAATCATCTATGACAATCAAACCAACATGGTTTCTTCCCATTTAAAAGTGAAACAAATCTGTATCATCTGTACAATATGGACATGCTAGTCCCTCGTTCGTGCTTTATCTAGATAACATTCCATATGGAAAAGTTTCAAATGTTCCTAACAACACTGATGTGAAAGTGACACTATCTTATTTTATGTTGAAAATGAAAAATTTCAACGGATTTCAATGGAGTTCTTCCCATTAGAAATTGACTACGGAAAATCACATAC
The DNA here is from genome assembly GCA_036759665.1 of Gynandropsis gynandra. Classification (NCBI taxonomy): domain Eukaryota; kingdom Viridiplantae; phylum Streptophyta; class Magnoliopsida; order Brassicales; family Cleomaceae; genus Gynandropsis; species Gynandropsis gynandra. The sequence goes on from CM071874.1 coordinate 11,131,756, forward strand.
AGGGTAATTTATAATGGCATTTCAACGGTCATAGTCCATTAGGAAATTATCAAGGGATAGCAATGGATATGGCCATTGGAAATTACAACGGATGACCGATAGAATTAGCAACATATGCCCGTCGAAATTGGTAATAAATACTCGTTGGAAGATGGTTTGAAAAACAACTAACATCCGTTGGAAATATTCTCGGATTAAAATGTTTCAACAGATACTTGGTGATAATGTTGTTCTATTATTAACGGATATATTTTGATAAATTGACAATCTATTAAAAAAATAAAATTTTTATACGAAATTTAAACTAAATAAAACAAAAATCAAACCAAACTTACCTATATATCATCTCAACCACCACTATTGTCTTTGTTTCCTTCTTCTTTAGAACCTCGAGAAGAGTCACGTCCAAATCAATCATCGGTTCTTCTCTCGACGTTGTTCCCTACGTAGGTGGTGGTGGCTGATATGGTTGACCTGGAGTTGCTCGATGCTCTCCATATGACACATCTTCACCATCGTATCTCCAAGTGTAGCCTTGAGTTGCTTGATGCATAGTTCTTTCGCATACGTCTCCTAGACCATGGCGAGTACAATCGTGGCATCCATTAAAATATATTTATGTAGAGAATCAGATCATATAGACGCCTCTTATACGGCCTAACAGACTCCAATATCAAACAAATTAAACTTAGTATATCAATTTATAAATTTATATAAAATTACATTATAAATTATGAACATTATTTAACTATAAATAATTTTTTTCCTTTGGTAAAAGAAAAAGTTCATCAAGAGATGAACCAACGGCTTGTGATTGTTGTATTGTTGTGTGATCTTCTCCGTCGTAACTTTTTCCATATGATCTACATGAGGGTCAACCAATTTGGGTTCTTTGAACTCTTCCTCAGCGACGGCTTCTTCTTGACATGAATCTTGATGATTAGTTTTAGAATAGTCGGTTCTCTTTCCATCCTCTACATCTGTAACATTAACTAATATGATTAGATAATTTTTTAAAGATAAATAAATATAAATTATACAATAAAATTTCTTACCAACTTTTTTTCTTTTAGAAAACGATTTTGCTCCCAAGGTATAACGATGTGAATCATCCTCGGGAAATGTTCTCGTCGTACAAACACTTCTCGACCTTTTTTCGCTTTTGGCCTTGAAATCCTCTAACTCCCAATATTGGATGCCTTGGTTCAAAACCTTGTATGTTGTCCATGTCGGTTTGGTATTCGTTTTGTAGCAACTATGCTTAGTTGAGATTGCATATCGCATCCTGGCGATATATGTGCGGGATGTGTCCTTTTGTCACCATATATAGGTTCGGTACAAAATTACATTTAAAGAAAATAAATTATTTCAAAAAATTTAAAATAATGAATTAAACTTTCCTTTAAAAGGATTTATGATAAAAGTATACCACCATCGGCAGCGTATCACCTCTCGCGTCACTTACCAAGAATAGTATATTAAATCTTGCATAGAATGGTCATGGATGACGTTATTGTTAGTGTGTTTAAGAACATTATCCATATATAACCTACATGTGTAAACACAAACATTAGATGATTTAAAAAATTAATACAAGAAAATAAATATATGTGTAAATGAATATTATTATACCATAATGTCTCGTCATGAAATTTAGGATCGTTGAAATATTTGGATGATTATAGAAGGTATCGTTCAAAGCATCCATATCCACCATTTTGTCTTCGTCATCAAATGTTGGTTGCATCCACATAGGTGACAGAGGATGGTATGATGGCAGAAGAGGTGGTGGTGGGCTTCATCAGAACCCGCCAACAACCCGCCATGACCAATAAAAATGTCGAGGTCTCATTGTGTTTAAAGGTTTATGATAAGTTTTTTAGATAATTCTTTGTTTTGATTTTGAGATTTTGCTGGAAATAGAACTGTGAACGAGTTATATACCAAAATTTCCAACATGTAACCATTGGAAATGACGTCCAAACAACGAATGTCCTTTTTGGACCTAACGGATAAATTTCCAACAAGCATCCACTGTAATTTCCAACAGATAGCCGTTGAAAATCATGTCGTTGAGGCAACAGACATCATTAAGCGGTTATACATCTACCATTTCAATGGGCATCTATTGGAAATGATGTTATCAAGGAACCAGGCTTACAGTTGCCAACTAGGCGTATTATAGATCATCATTTTTATTTCCAACGGACTTCTATTGAAATTTCCCAAAGGGCATCCGTTGCAACGCCCAACGTATTCCATTTGATAATTTATATATTTCAATGGGCATTCGTTAAAATTAGACATTGAAATTTTCAACGGATTCTGATCGAAAACGAGTGTCCAATGTAATTTTCAACTGATGCCTATTGAAAATAAAAATAGAATAAATACAATTTCCAAAGGATGCTAGATGAAAATGTCTGTTGTGATGAATAGATCAAACTTTGCATAATTTCATGTCAAGTTGATGTCCATTCTTCCCCATCAGTTTTTTCATGTATTAAGTCCTACGTTTGGGTTGAACCAATGACATTTGAAAACATTATCTTCAATCCAACCTTACCAAGATATTCGACCTGTCAGATTTTGTGCAAAAGTCATAAAATTATCATCATCCATTTCACAATTAATGGAAACATTGTAATTGTACGTACTTCTATATTTTCTATGCTCGTAAGTATGGAATGTCTATCCTTGAGTAAAAATAATTGACCAGCATAATGCATTTCTTGTTGGGCCATTAGTCAAATCTCTTAATTAAGTAGGATGTATGTCAATACAACTCTGAACCTATAATATGTAAATGAATGGTTACTTATAAAATATATTATTTTAAATATATGTATGAAAATATGTGATGTATATACTTATATAATCTCTCAACCACGACGCATAATGTTGAACTTTCATTTTATTAAGTTTATAGTTTAGACCAGGATATATAGCCATTACTTCTTCATCAAAGATTTCGTAATGAAAACATGTTAACATATTTATATGTGTATGTGTGTGTGTGTGTGTGTGTGTGTGTGTGTCAGTGAGTGTATGTTTGTAATAAGTTAAAAGATCGATGTTCATCGTATTGTACCTTTCGAAAAGTATATAGCTCTTGAAAAATTAATAATATATATATATATATATATATCTGTGGACGTGATTATACTACTATGGTGCTAGTCAATATTCCTTGGATTTTCCTCTCATACGTTTAATTGGTGTAAAGATCTTATGAATTGCATCAAACTAAGGACTAAGGATTATAAATTATGTGATCTTCTTCTGATCATCTCTATTTTTTCGGAATATGCGGTTTGAAATAAAATATGCTGAAATATGTGATTTCTTCCAACAAGTATTGCTTAACAATATATCCTTCAACCGTGCACGTTACGTGGTAAAAGTTCCACAAACACAACTGAATTGACTCATTGCATAAAAACGTGTCAATCGTGACTTTTCAACCCGATGACCTTGAACCCAAAATATCCACACACCGAGCAATGTTTTATGCATATCCATATGTAAATTTCACTTAGTCTTTTAACCACCTCAATAATTTTGTTTTCCCAGGCCCAGACAATATGAATATCGGGATAGGTACATTTCCATCGTTTAACTCCAACTCAAGTCTTCGATATATTGTATTCAAATCATTCCTTGATTATATGTTATCTTTCATTTCCCTGTTGCATTTAAAAAGTGTTGATGATGTTTCAAAAAAATTCAATATTAAAAACATCCAAATTATGACGCATTATTAGTGAAATCCAGTATGGTAATCCAAAAAATATTTTGTTTGTACGAGTTATGTCATTTACCTTAGCCTTGCGGTTTTCGATGCCCACGATCTCTTCCGCATTCCATTTATTCTTATAAATCTCCCATCATATTTAGTCGTTCGTATTGCATTTATGTAACTGTTTGTATGCATGGTGCCTCTTCTTTCTATACCACGTTCTTTCAAAAACATTTTTATCTTTTCCAAAGTTATGTTCATGAGGAATAAATCTATTATGAAAACCAAACCAACATGGTTTCTTCTCTTGTACTAGACGAAACAAATATGTAACCTCCATACAATATGGACATGCTAGTCTCTCATACGTGTTCCATCCAAATAACAATCAATAGATAGGGAAGTTTCTAATATTCCACAACAACCTTGCTTCAATGTGATATTTTTCTTAGTAGTTAGGTCCTATTCAACAATTCCATTCTTCCATAAATCTCTCAATTCATGAATTATAGGTTGCAAGAACACATCCAAATGCTTCTTCGGATAGTTATTGAATCATCAACAATATAAACATAACTTCTCTTTTCAAACACATCTTGGGAAAAAAATTATACGAAGACAAAATCACATGCCAAAGGGAATATTGACTTCCAGATTGTCTATATGGACTAAAATAATCGATGCACAGACAAAGATAAATATACCTTGTTTCATATGCAAATCTAAAAAATATTTCGATGAAGTCCTTCCAATCTAATTCATGTTGCAATATCCTTTCACTCGTCGAGTGATCTGTGTGTCATCTCATTGTCACGGCTGTATTTTAGTCGTATAATCTCCTCCACTTGTTTTCTAAAGCCATAAAGAACATCAATTTGTAAGGTACATATATTTGTGAAGATGGTTTCTTTGGATGAAATGTACTTGCACCTCAAATTTACATTCCAAAAGGTCTTTATCTCCTTCCCAAAACAACGACAACTATTTCTACAAACACCAATCTTCTCATGTGGCATGCCTAAATCCTTTAAAACGTTCTTTACTTTGTAATATGCCTCGGGAGCTTGATTATTTACAAGTATATTTTTACGCATCGTTTTGCAAAATAAATCCATGCAATTTTTAACTACATTGTAGTTTGTTTTTATACTCATTAATCTTGATGATAATGATAAACGAGACATACCTTCACAAAAACCTTGATATATAGGTTTTTTGGCCATATCAAATAGGTTGAAAAATCAGCGTGCCTCATTTTTCTGCATCTCTTTATGCCTTTGCTCAACATCTCCAAGAAAAGCATCTGAAACCATTTCCACATTACTCATCGTTGTTACACAACGAAACTTTCCATTTTCTTTCATTTTGTGTGCTTCTTGCACACTATCTCTAACACCATAATATTTTCCTGAAAGAACCAAATTCCATAATTCTCTATGAAACCTACTTTGTAAATGTTTTCAAACAATTTATTGACTCTGAAGCTTCATGTTTTTGCATCTTTTGCAGGAATATAATATTAACCCAAGTTCTGGAAACAAAGATTGTATCGACACAAAACTCATGAATTACTCTAGTCCATGTAAAACTTCTTCAATTACTTCCTCGGTTACATGATCTTTTCTTCTATACATCCACTCTCATGATCTGTATATGATAACGTCTATTTTGTTCTAGTATTTTCATCTATTTCCATAGTTAGTTTCATCATTTATTTGATTTTACCAAGCATTAAGCATCATGATGATCATGTTTTCAGTCATTTTGGAGCTAAAGGACGTGCACGAGACAAAGTACAAACATCGAGAATCATCACGGGACAAATGGGATGAGAATCGGCAAGGAATAGCCATTACCCGCGCGGGTACTTCCCCAGCCCGAGCGGGCATTTGTTACGGAAATTTTTTCCAGCAAATTGTGCACGAGTCGGGCAAGAAAAAACCACGCTCAGGGCCTGACGCGATCTCGACTGAATCGACGCTCAAGACTTGGTTAGTGAGGGATATGCCTTGCTGCAACGGATTGCACAAGGGTGTGTGGAGCGAATGGTCGCACGAGAGTTGCGGAAGGCTCTCGATTTACCGAGTTCGTCTTCAATGGATATGACGCACCAAGGAAGAACGAACGGATCGTTGGATATGACGCACCAACAAGTGGAAGCTGGATATTACGCACCAACTACCGAAGAACTCACAAAGGAATTCAAGAATGATCAAAGATCAAATCAAAAGTATACTTCTCAAAGTTGGATCTTCATGCTACAAAGTGGCCGACCATATTTAGATAAAAACAAGAAAAATTCAAACTCAAGTTCAATAAATGCTACTCTTCATGCAAGGGCCTTCATAATTGTCTTGAAATCTTCAAACAACAAGATAAGCTTCTTGTTGGCCGTGCACCTTGTAATGCGTCCGTCTCGTGTCTCGCGTCGTGTCATTAATTAGGTCGCAGGAAAATAAGTGACTCTCGGCCTCGTTAAAAACCCGTCGTCGGAAAACCCGGTGGGACAAAACCGACGAGGGGAAAAGAGTACACGCGGGTCACTTAACCTAATCAACAACCGTAGCGGGTCGAGCTTCGGCTTGGATGACGTATTAAGACTTGTGACATCGCGTGAACTAGCATACTCCTCGTGAGCGTGGACGGTCGTGAGAATCCCGATAATAGCTTCCTTGAGCTTCGCGGCCTTGGCTCGGGTCATGGGACCAGCGGATATGATCAAGGCATCCTCTTCTAGAGCTCGGGCTCGGATCATATCATGCCCCCCTTCGTCAAAAGGATTTGCCCTCAAATACGCTTGATCTGCAATAAAAGGCATTAAGTTAGAAACGTTGAAACTAGAACTTACATTATACTTACCTCGCAAATCCAGCCGGTAGGCGTTTTTGCTGATCTTTTTGGTCACAGTAAATGAACCGTCGATCCGGGGCATGAGCTTTGACTTGCGCTCATTTGGGAAACGCTCCTTCCTCAGGTGAATCCAGACTTGATCACCAGGCTTGAAGGTCATCTTCTTCTGTCCTTTGTTCGCCTACTTAACATAAAGCTTGGTCTTCTCCTCGATGTTTTTCCTTGCCTTTTCGTGAATTTGCTTGACCAACCGGGCCTTTTGTCTTCCGTCCAGGCTGACTCAGTCACTTGATGGTAAAGGCAATAGATCCAGGGGTGAAGCAGGATTGAACCCATACACAATCTCGAAAGGAGAGAATTTTGATGCAGAATGTACGGCATGATTATATGCGAACTCAGCATGCGGTAAACAATCTTCCCATGTTTTTAAATTCTTCCTAACTAATGCACGTAGTAAGGTACCTAGGGTTCGGTTTACTACTTCGGTTTGACCATCGGTTTGT
>CM071874.1:11143589-11162905 GCA_036759665.1 Gynandropsis gynandra
CTACAAAGTGGCCGGCCATATTTAGACAAAAACAAGAAAATTCAAACTCAAAGTTCAATAAATGCTACTCTTCATGCAAGGGCCTTCATAATGGTCTTGAATTCTTCAAACAAGAAGATAAGCTTCTTGTTTGCCGTGCACCTTGTATTGCGTCCGTCTCGTGTCTCGCATCGGGTCATTAATTAGGTCGCAGGAAAATAAGTGACTAGCGGCCTCGTTAAAAACCCGTCGTCGGAAAACCCGGTGGGACAAAACCGATGAGGGGAAAATAGTACACGCGGGTCACTTAACCTAATCAATGACCGTAGTGGGTCGAGCTTCGGCTTGGATGACGTTCTTAAGACTTGTGACATCGCGTGAACTAGCATACTCCTCGTGAGCGTGGACGGTCGTGAGAATCCCGATAATAGCTTCCTTGAGCTTCGCGGTCTTGGCTACGGTCATGGGACCAGCGGATATGATCACGACATCCTCTTCTAGAGCTCGGGCTCGGGTCACGGGACTGACGTATTTTGACCTAATGGCGTCTCGGGCCGCGGGATTGGCATCTCGGGTACTCGGGTCGTGCTGGAGGTGGTCGCGTCTCAGGCCGCGGGATTGGCGTCTCGGGTCGCAGGAATGGCGTCTCGGGTCGCGGCATCTCGGGTCGCGGAGATTCCCTCTTCTTCCTCTCTGCGGGTCGCGTCCTCCTCACTGTTGTTGGTCGCGTCTTCCGCGTCCTCCGGGATCATATCAGGGCCTCAGCCCAAGCGGGCAGCAAGCCAGCCTGAGCGGGCAGCTGCTCAGCCCGAGCGGGCAAGCATCTCAGCCAAGCGGGCTGCCTATGCTTGCATCGCGACCCCACGCAACCTTCCGCGCCGCACCCGAGCGGGTCACTTACCCAGCCCGCTCGGGTTGCTTCCGTCACCTGTAACTCCAAATAAGTTAATTTGACTTAAAACATGTGGGAGTTCATGTGGGACTTATACATTAAGGAAAACACCTTTAGAGAAGAGGAATATGTCATATTTTGCAGGAGAAAGTAAGGAAAACGTAGCCAACTTAATCAAGATTTAGAAAACTCAAGAAAGGAGAAAAAAGAGAGGGGGCTGCTGGAACGAAGGGGAGAGAGCTTCAGAGGGATGAATTCAGACAGAAAATTAGAGAGAAAAGAAAGCCACCAAAAGATGGAGAAAGAGAGCAACACGCACACACAAGGGCGAAGGACGGAGCAAGGAAGCCGGAGAGTGGAGGAGCTATTGAAGGCATCGATAATAGAATAGGGAGGGATCTCATCCTTTATCCATGTCGAATATAGTTATCTTTTGTGTTTCTTTTGCCGAGTTCATGTCCGAGTAGGTCCACAGCCAGGGTTAGAGAGCTTTGCCGATATGTAATGAAGTTTTATTCTTAATGCTTGGTTATAATATTTGTTCGTTTCGGATTGATTGGTTGTTCGTAATGATGCTATTCTTGTTGGTAGCTTGAATGAATGATTATAAAAATCTAATTGCACTGGGAGATGAATTGGATTTTTGAACGTAGCCATGATATGAAGTCTCAATTGATTTAGAACCTTGGCCGGTCGGTTGATTGAACTTAGGAATTAGGATAGGGATCTTAATGCATCTAGTAGGTGAGATTACACAATTGGGAGTTTGGTAGTACGCATGCTAGATAGTGGGTTTAGGCATCGGGCGAGTCATTTCCTAGAAAAGAGCTTGAATTCCCCGAATACGTAATGATATCTATAACCATGATCTTGTTAGAACTTCGTTACATCATCTTGCATCTCTCGAAACCTGTGGTGTTTAGTTCATTGAGTTTAATCCGATAGTTAGTTAGTTAGTTTATCTTTATTCGCATTTCCACCACTTAATGATTTTACACGTCCTATTCTTTAGTTTACTAGCTTTAGAGTTGCATCGATTCCTCGTGTTCGACCCTAGTACTATATGATCCGTATTCTTGTGGAAGCGTTTGTCTAGGTACTTATTACTGTGAGATTAACCACATCAGTATATATATATATCGATTTGAAAAAGACGAAAATGTTAGAAAGTTTTTTTGTTTATGGCTTGATGCTAGGAAATTCGAGTTTGGTGTATAAATATTCTAAATTCCAACTGATACTCGTTTTTCGTTAATGGTCGGTAATTTCAACGGTTGCATCGAAATTTTAAATTTAACAATGGTCATTTGTTTTTTATTTCAACATTTATCCATTTGAACGAGCAATGGTAATCAGTTGAAATGATTCAGCAAAATTCCAACGGGCCTTCAACGAATTCACTTCTAAATTTCAATGGACACTATTGGTTGATTATCAGTTGGTAATTCTAATGGATTTTTGTCCGTTGATAACTCTGCGTCATCCGTTGAATTGATTTAACAGAATTCCAATGGGCTTTAAGTGGATTTACGGATAAATATCAATGGATTATATCCATTGATAATTCGTTGGAATATTTATCAATGGAGGAATTTGTTGATCCGTCCGTTGATATTCGCCGATTGTTTCGGTGTGAAGTTCTAGTTCAAACTTACATCATATGCAATAATTCCATTGTTTCACAAATTTTTCAATTCATGAACCGACGTCTATTGGTTTAAAAATTTCTCAATTCATGAACCAACGGCTGCAAGAACACACTGAAACTTTTCTTTGGATGTTGTGGTTGTGGAATCAGCAACGTAAAAAACATAACTTCTCTTACAAACACATATCGAAAGGCAAATTTAACATATAAAAAATCATGTGCCATAGAGAATATTGAATCCATGCATTTTAAGTTACATTTTAATATGTTTTTATACTCATCAATATTTATTATAAGAATCAAAGAGACTGAAATTCACGACAACTTTCATATGAAAATTGTTTCATTGTATCTAATTGCTTAAAAATCGGTGTGCCTCATTGTTTAGTATCTCTTCATGTGCTTGCTCAATCAAAAGAGGAAAAGCGTCTGACACTATTTTGACATATAGATTGGTCATTGTTGTTAGAAAATGCGCCTCCTCATTTCTTTCCTTTACTTGTGATTATTACACAATCTCTAATGTCACAATCATCATTGTGAAAGAACCAAACTTAATAATTCTCCACGAAATCGACTTTATAAAGGTGTTTGCAAACAATTTGTTGACTTTGATACTTCATGTTTTTTCATCTTATTCGGGGACATAACATTGTCCTGCGTTTTTTACACAAAGGTTGTATCGATGTAAAACTCATGAATTGTTCCAATCTGTGTAAGAATTCTTGTGTATCCTCCTCAGTTATAGGATCTTTTCTTCTATATATCCACTCTCTTGATCTATATATATATATATATATATCTTTATTGAAGAAGACATGTTTTGAAAGTATATTTTTTGTTTAATGGTTTATACTAGGGAATTCAAGATTGGTGTATAAATATTGTAATTTTCAAGAGATACTCACAGGAAATGCCAACGGATACCTGGTGATTGCTAACAGTAGATTTTTACCATTGGTTGCATCAAAACATTAAACTTACCAACGTATATCCACTGAAAATTCTACGAGCATCTATTGGTGATTTTTAACGGTTATCTATTGAAATATCTGGCAAATTTCCAATGGCTTACCAACGGATGCTATGCTCAATATCAACAGATAATATTCGTTGATCGCTGTTGATAATGCTAACAAATTGCAATGGATTATCACACGTTGATATTCTTTAAGTATCTATTGAAATCCGTTGTACTTCAAAGGACGAATCCGTTGATCCATATGTTGATATCAGCGTATCATTTGTAGTGGTGAAATCATGGCCCTTGATGCTTTTGAAACAAACTAACATGAAATTTCGATGCTAAAATTCATTTAAAGGCAAAAGAAATTTTCATGACGATCGATAAAGACAAAAATAAATTTGAATCTAATAAAAAAAGGCGATGATATTTTTGTCAAACCATCTTGATTGTGCACTTAAAGATGAATATCGAACAAAAGAGGATCTATGAATTATGGGAATCACTAAAAGATTATTTTGATCATGAGAAATATGTGATCCTCCCAAGAGAAGACATGATTGTCTAAATTTGAGGTTTCAATACTTCAAGTCTATGCGTGAATATAATTTTGTAATGTTTGAAATAATCTCGAAAGCGGAGTTATGCGGTGAGAAACTAACAGAGAATGATAAGATGGAAACAACTCTATCTGCATTTCATGTTGATGATCTTATTCTACAACAACAACATCACACAAGAAAGTCAAAGAAATATAAAGATTTGATACAAACACTCCAATACAATAATCATCTCTTAATGAGAAACCATGAAACTCGTCCATCTGGCTCTACCTCTATTGCTAAATAAAATATAACCACTGGTATGGTCGTGGACGTGTGGACAAGGACATGGATAAATTCCAGGCTATCATCGTAATCATGGCCAGAGACCGAGGTTTTTAGCTATATAATTTTCATCATGGAGATATAAAGAAAATTAATTACCATAAAACCAAATACGAAGGTGAAATAGAAGGCATCGGGAAACCATTTATTATCAATGTAGTGAATGGACATTAGCAACTGACTATTCGAACGCAAGGACACCTCGTTGACTTGTATCTGTAGTCACAAAAATAACAAAACGAATATTTCCATATGGTACTCAAAATAAAATAAAAAAAGTATTTCTTTGAATTTAGGATACATGAATCATGTGTTACGACAATATCTGTAAATATGATGGACTCAAGAAGAGCTAATTTCATGATGTTTAGATGGAAAAAGTTCATTATAATTATGCATTATTTTCTCCAAAGTCTCAAAGAAACTTATTGAGTTTCAAAGATATACGTCAACATGGTAATCATATAGATACCACTACTGATGAAACTCGTGAATATCTTTGTATCACAAAAAATAATTTCCGAAAAGAAATACCCAACATTGTATGATAGAGTTATTTAATAAATATATCCAACTTATTACTCGACCAATATTAATGAGAACAAAACTCACAGTTTCTACTTCGGGACATGGCATTTTACATGTTGTAGCACTAACTCAAATAAGGCCAAGTGCTTACCATAAATATTTTCCAATATAGTCAGGAACTCGCCAAGAACCAAATATATCTCATCTTCGAGTATTTGTTTATGCAATATATGTTCTGATCGCTCCACTGCAACGGGCAATGATAGGCCCACAACGAAGATTATGAATTTATGTTTGATATAATTCACCGTCTATCATTAGATATCTCAAACCACAAACGGCTAATGTGTTCATAACAAGCTCTACTAATTATCATTTTAATGAGAATAAATTCTCGACGTTAGGAAGAGGAATAAAAAACATCAAAAAATTGACATAAAAAGCACAATAATTTTTGTATCCTGATCCTCTTCTAAAATAATATATTCTAGAAATACAAAATACCATACACTTGCAAAATATCTCAAATGGGTTGTTAAATGGGTTCATTGATACAAAATGGGTGACAAATCGAACAAAAAGTCATGGGGTTAAATCATTTCAAATGATTCTACAACACGTTTGAAGCGTGGATGACCACTTAGATCTAAAGATAAAAATCCTTGAGAAACGAATAAAATTGGTAAAGATATTGATTCTCAAATAACAGAGAATATACAAAAAAAATTGAGGAAAAAGATCTTGAGCATGAAAATTTATTAAAGTAATCTTGAGCATACATAGAAAAATGAGATTTCTATTAACTATATATTATGAAACTATTTCAAAAAATATGAAATAAATGATAATGACGAAATATTGTTTTCTCTATATCCAAAGAAATTAAAAATGATAATGAAGATCCAAAACTAGTATCATTATCAGAATGTCAAAAGAGATATGATTGGATAAAATGAAAAGAGGTTACTGCATATAGAATTAGACTCATTGAACTAAAGAAAGTATCTGGACCCATTTTTAAAATTCCTCATGGTGTTAAAACAATTGGGTGCAAATGGGTTTTATTTGCGGAGAAAAATTAAAATAATGAAATCCCAAGATATAAATCATGTCTTATGAAAATAATTAAGTCACAAGATATGAGTATTTTTGCATAGAGAAATTAAAATAATGAAGTCACAAAATGAAAATAATGAAATAATCTTGACGTATGTGGTACAATCGTCTAACTGGACATCTGTTTAAAAGAGTATTTGTGAATAGCTTTATTTGTATATATAACATGTTCATCCATAAAACAGAAAGTGAATTTCTCATTTTAGTTGTTTGTTTGAATGATTTGTTTTATAAAATCGGGATCTCAAAAGAGATTGAAAATTCTAAAAATAATTTAAAATAAAAATTTGAAATAAAAGACCTTGGACAAACCAAATTTTGTCTTGGTTTTAAAGCATATAAAAAGTAGAATATTTGTGCGTCAATAAAATTGTAAAAATAGAGTCTTAAAGCGTTTAACATGAATAATGCGAATCGATTAAGCATTACATTGGTTGGTAGATACATATGTTGAAAAGGATTCATTTCATCCTTTTGAAGATAATGAAGAGATAGTCGGATCATAAGTACCATATATGAGTGTAATAGGAACCCTCTTATATTTGACAAATTGTACTCGCTTAAATATAGAATTTGCTACTAATTTCTTGGCACGATGTAGTTCTTCCCCTACACATCGTCATTGAACTTGGATTAAACTTATTCATTCATTATTTATAAGGGAAGATTGATCTATAATTATTTTATCATGATTTGAAACATGAATTTATCGTTTTACAGATGCAGACTGTTTATCAAATCCCTATAGAACTCGATCACAAATGAGATATATTTTTACAATTAAAAGGCCAAACATATTTTGGCGTTATAAGAAACAAATATTAGTTGCAACATCTTCAAATCCTACTGAAGTTATTGCATTTCATAAAACAAGTTGGATTTTTAATTACTCAAATGAAAGAGTAATACATCAAAAGCGACAGATCGAAGCAAATCCGCCTGAACTTTATCTCATATACTCAAGAAATACATGTCATATTTGACTATAAGTAGACATACTCTCATGTTATGAAAACACGCATCCATAAGAAATTAAAGGTTTTCAATCTCTTTTCATTTTAACGATAGACACTCAAAAAAGATTATTAGAACATGTGAATGTTTTTAAATGTGCTAATTTGTATTCTGAAAAGGAAAATATTGAATGAATTGAGATTTTGCTAGTTGTTTTCCTTCTAAGGAGGTTACTAATATTAGAGAAAGTGGAATTTCCACAATCATTGCGAATGCAAAGAAAAATACTTAGCGAAAAAATCGTGATAGAAAGTTAGAAATATCTGTAAGGACTACAAAGAGATGTATTTATACAGCTAAAGAGCAGAAAATAACAAAATCAAGAGCTGACAAATTGATCACTAAAAATATCAAATCTGATGCTCAAAATGATAGAGTTTGCTGCAAACCATTGAGGAGAGTACAAGGTAGCAGAGAAATATTTTTGTTTGTTTTGTCCTCGGTGAATGGAGAGTTTTTTCTCTAAGGTGATGTGTATGGTAGGTGTGTGTTGTGGAGCATGTTGACACAACTGGATTGCTGACAGGATAGATGATCCGGCAGAGAATGTTAACAGGAGGGGGTCATTGCAGAAGGGTGTTGTATCACTTTTTTGTGATTGCTTGGTTTTGAAGGAGACTTGGTTTCCTTGGTCTGTAGTTGTAGATGATCTGAAGGTGGTTCAAGAGAAGTAGCTGACATCCTCCCTCAAACTTGTGAGTGAGTGAAAATGAAGTCCGAGTTTGATACACAACTGATGGAAATGAGTAGATGGAAGGGGTTTAGTAAATATGTCTGCGACCTGATCACAACCACTGATATGTTTGGTGATGATAGACCCCAAGGCCACTTTCTCCCGTATAAAATGATAATCCAAATCAATGTGTTTTGATCATGCATGAAAAACTGGATTAGTAGTCAGATGGACTGCAGAGAAGTTATCGTAGAATAGGGTCGAAGGACTTGGTTGCGAGATATCAATATCTATGGAATGAAGGATATCCATATTAACTCAGCACCAAGAGAGGCCATAGACATGTATTCAACTTCAGTGGATGATCTCGAGACAGTAGGTTATTTCTTAGTTGACCAAGAAATAAGATTTGAATCCAAAAAATGTGCAAAACCCAGATGTGGATCTTCTAGTTGTTCAGCAACCAGCCGAGTCGGAATCGCTATATGAATAGAAGTTCAATATCTGCATGAATGCATGTGAAGGCCTAAGGAGACGGTTCCTTTCACATAACTGAGGATGTGCTTGAGTAGTTTGTAATCAAATAGTAGTGATGCATGCATTTTCTGACAGACTTGGTTTACTGCAAAGCTTAGATTAGGCCTTGTAAGTGTGACATATTGGAGAGCACCGACAAGGCTTCGAAATTGTTATGGATCTGAATGGAAGGTTGCATTAGAAGGATTTGTGGATTGTTTTAAAGGTAGTGGTGTTAGCAGAGGTTTGTAGTGTTGAAGACCAGCTCTGATTAGAAGGTCTTCCGCATATTTTTTTGACAGAGAAAGAGGCCTTGAGCATGGAAGTGAGCCTGAATTCCAAGTAAGAAATGCAATTTCTCTAGATCTTTCATTGAGAACTGAGAACTCAAAGCTGCAACCAAACTTTCAATAAGCATTGAAGAGCTGCTAGTGAGGATCATATCATCCACGTAGAGTAATAGCAGGAGGGTCTCTGAACCATACTTATACACAAAAAGAGAGGGATATGATGAGCTACAATAGAAGCCAAACTCAAGTAGAGATGTACTGAATTTATCAAACCATCCTCTAGGAGTTTGCTTCAAACTGTAGAGAGCTTTGTGGAACTAACATACATGAGTAGGCAAGTGAGGATCCACAAAACCTGGATGTTGAGACATAAATACCGTCTCATGAAAATCGTCATGGAGAAAGGTGTTACTGACATCTAGTTGCTTGATAGGCTAGTGATTGACTACAGCCAAAGAAAAAACAATTAGAATTGTGGTTGTCTTTACAACATGGCTATAAGTTTCTATGTAGTCAATCCCCTCTTCCTGATGAAATCATTTAGCAACCAGGCAAGCTTTGAGATTAAGAAGATGAGCATTCACATCCAATTTGGTTCTAAAAACCCACTTGCAACCAAGCACATTCATGTCATATGTTCTAGGAACCAACGACCAAGTTTTGTTGTGATAAAGAGAGTTCAATTCCTCATGCATTGCTTTGGTCCATCCCTCATCTTTTAAGGCAGACTTAACAATTTTTGGTTCTGGTGGTATGGTAGAAATAGTGTTTAATAAGTGCTTGGGGTTGGGTTTGACTATACTAGATTTAGATCTAGTATGGATTGAGTGGAATGGTGCGGGATTAGTTAGTGAGGGGGTGGAGAAAATGTGGGACTTTGAGTTGATGATATGGATTCTGAAGTAAGATTTGAGGTAGTTGTGTTGGTGGCTTGCGAGGGGAATGTTGAGGAGATGGGGTGGGCAAAATTTGAGGTGGTATCTGAAAGATAGGTTGGATGGATGAAGGAACGAGATTATGAGGGTTATCAAATTTCTGTTGCCAAGCTTTGAGCGGAGGTGTACTATAACTGGGCACATAGGAGGAATAAGAAGTGTGAAAAGGGAATTTCGTTTCATAAAAAATGGCATGTTTTGTGATGAAAACTCGACTAGTTGGTGGATAATAGCAAATGTAGCCTGTATATCTCTTAATATACCCTAAAAATCCACATTTCAATGATCGTGGTTCCATCTTAGGAGCAGCATAAGGTCTGAGGTAGGGATAACAGCAAGAACCAAAAACTCTAAGTGTTGTACACTGGAGATTTCTTGAACAAAACAGATTGGCAACTGTTGTTGGAAAGTGCATAGGAGGGCAGGAGGTTGCATATGAAGTTGGAAGTGAAAAGGGCTTCTACCCAAAACTTGAGAGGAACTTTTGCTTCAAACAACATGGCTAGTCTAAGTTCAATAATATGCTTGTCTTCTATCAACCATTACGTCCTGTTTAAGAGTATTTAGGCATGACATTTGTATTTTAATTCCACAGTTAGCAAGATCACTTAAAAATGTATTACTAGTAAATTCTCCACCACCATCACACTGAAATAGCTTGATCTTTTTGTTAAAAAGAGTCTCAACGCTTCTGGAATAATAAGAAAACTATAAAGAAATGTCATTTTCTCTTTAATGGATAAAATTAGCAATATCTTGAGAAACTATCCATCAGAATAACATAAACGTTGAAGCCTTGAACTGATGATATAGACGCTGGCCCCAAAAATTAGAGTGAATACAATCCAATGGTTCAAAAGCAAAAGAACTTGTGAGTTAGTTTTCTAAGTCGTTGGAGAACTTGTGAGTTAGTTTTCTAAGTTGCTGGAGAACTTGTGAGTTTGTATTACCATTTCTACAAGTGCCTCTATAATAGTTGTTTCCTCTGGATGGTGTATATGTGTTGTTTTGGATGGGTTCGATATTGAAGGCTAGGTGAGGATTAACATCTGGTGTTTTGAATGTTTTGTGGGTAATGGAGAGACTTTGGAGCTGAGAAACAACATCCTCATAGGTAGGAAAAGGAAGCGTATGCATTGAGGTTTGGATTACTGTGGCAAAAGACTCAAATTCTTTGCCTAGACCTTGAAGAAGTCTAAAAATGTTCATAGGATCTGAAATAGGTTTTCCAATGGCAACTAGATGGTCACAAATAGATTTAAAATGTCTAAGGTATTCCGACATAGACCTTCCCTTTCTAGAAATAGTCTGTAACGAGGTCAAGAGATCAAATTCTCTAGAAAGAGATTTTGCATAAAAGTGCCTTGCAAGAGAGAGCCATACCTCAAGGGATGTTTCAAGGCCGAGCACAAGACCAAAAATATCTTCAGAGAGGCAGCCACATATCTAAGTTGATTCGTTTGGTACTAGCAATCAAACTAAGGATTGGGAAGGGTGGTTTCAGTGTCACCGGGTCTGGTAACAATAGTTTCTCCAAGTTTTGGTAAGGCTCCAGTGATGAAACCTAACAGTTTTTTAGATTTTAAGAGTGATTCAACTTGTGTTTTTCAAATGAGATAATCATTTTTTGAAATGTTTATATGAACGGGAAATGGATGAGCATCTAGAGCAGTTTCCATAGCTTTGATTCCATGAAAAGATTCAAGAAAACACTCAAGAAAACAAAATAGACAATACATTTTCTTTCTGATATACCATGATGTTTCTTTTTGATTTGCAAAGGCTACAAAGAGCTGTATTTATACATCTAAAGAGCAGAAAACAACAAAATCAATAGTTGACAAATTGATCACTAAGAATATCAAATATGTTGCTCAAAATGATAGAGTTTGTTGCACGCCGTTGAGGAGAGTATAAGGTAGTAGAGGAGTATTTTTGTTTGTTTTGTCCTCAGTAAATGGAGAGTTTTTCCCCCGAAAGTGATGTGTATTGTAGGTGCGTGTTGTTGAGGATGCTGACACGACCGGGAGAGCTGATAGGATAGATGATCTGGCAGAGAATGGTAACATGAGGCGGTCATTGCAAAAGGGTGTTGTAACACTTTGTTGTGACTGCTTGGTTTTGAAAGAGACTTGGTTTCCTTGGTATACAGTTGTAGATGATCTGAAGGTGGTTCAAGACAAGTGTACCTGATAATTTTTACATAATATAAATTCAAAACATCCTCTGTATATATATAAGGATAAACAAAAAATAAAAAAATAATCTATATTATGATAATTTTATATAACTTTCTAACATTAATCATATTTATAAATTTATATATAAATCTAAACTATAATCAAATCTATAAAAAATAAATAGATTTATTATTAAAAAATCCGATGATTCCTATACTTTTATAGGTTTAACCCACATTTATTTTGTATGAATCTGTAGAACTTATTAGAATAATAGATTATATATTTAAAATTAGAGATAAAAAGGAATTTTTCTAGAAAATTTTTTCTATTTAAACGCATTTATCCGTTCTACACTTCTTGTGACACATGGGGAAAATAAATTATAACAATTGTTTGATGTTGTAAAGTATCTCAAATAACATGATTTACGTTCCTAAATGTATTAAAAGCACAATTTAAATGTCCAACGTAAATTATGACCTTAGTGACCTTTTTACAGTTTTCAGGGAACATGTGTAACCTGCTATTCCCGCTGAACATTTTCTCAACATTTCAATAAACATAACTATGTGTGTTCAAAGTTGGTCAGAAGTTGAATAGTACACCACTTTGTATTGTTCCGTCATTTCGATGTTAGATTCCTGTCTTTTCGAATTCCAACCTTTCCCTTTTTTCCGAATACGATACACACTCTCTGTAACACTCATCATCTTCCATCTATTTTCCTCACTAACTCTCATCATCTCCCATATTTGTGTCCATCTCTAAAAAATCTTTGAAAAATTATTTATTGAAAATGTTTCAAACCCACCTTTCAAAATTTTGTCCAAGTTATTCTTCCTAGCTATCTCGAGCGCTACCTTTTAATCTCCTCATCTATCTCCATGTTTATCTTTTGCATGTAAAAAAAATGTAAAGATATGATTTTTTCCTTTTGCTTTTTGTTGCATGTCATTTTGTGGATATTCTTCGATGAGCATATCGAAGGGAAAATGAGAAATAACGATACAAAAACTCTTAAATCATATGTGTCTAATCAAACATGGGAAATCAAGTTGGAAAACCCTAGATTCAGCGATGGATTGAAAGATTTCGCTAAGGACGATGATTTTGGACTTTGTGATTTTGTAGTTTTTTGCCACGAAGGTGACATGGTTTTTCACATCACTGGTCTCAAAGACAGTTTATGTAATATTTAATATTTATCATCACCAAACGCAGAAGCATGATCATCTTCTTGTGATCAGACCTATTTTATGAAAATCACCACACATTATAATCTCATCGTAGATGTATTGGCAAGCGACCTCAAATTGATTCATTATATATCACTTTGGTTCTTTATTTGATTTTTAGTCATGTTTACTTAATGATCATCTCATTTTCATACGTATTTCTTGCACGATTTTAGAGATTTTTATGATATATATGCGATGCTTTACGTATGATTTAGTATCCGTTTTATTTGTTTTCGTATTTTCATGTTCTTACAGGTTTTTATGCGTATTCGGTTCATTTCAGAGTTAAAGGACATGCACGAGGCTAAGTACCAACATCGAGGATCATCACGGGACAAACGGGACGAGAATTAGCATGAAAAGCCACCACCCGATCGGGCACAACTCACACCCGAGCGGGCAAAAGCTACGGCGATTTGGGGCAGCAATTCATACACGACTCGGGCAAGAAAATACACGAGCGGGGCCTCATACCCGAGCGGGCACACCTCCACCCCGAGCGGGCACTCCACTCTCATCGCGTTTCTGTGCGACCGACTGCGTAGTACCCGAGCGGGTAAATTGTACCGCCCGCTCGGGTCGCGACCCTCTTCTGCAACTTCAATTAAGTTAATTTGACTTAAAACAAATGGAAGTTTGTGGGGTACTCATACAATAAGGAAAACGACTTTAAAGGGATAAAAAGGGGCCAGAGGATGACATGGAAGCATGCTTTATTCAGTTCTTGATTAAGGAGAGAGTAGAGAAGGAGCAGGAGATTCTTGCGAGGAGGCACACGAGGAGCATCGTAGATCAACCCCCAAACTTCGGTTTTCGTTTGGTTTTCATGTTCCTTAGACTTCCTATTTCGTTTATGTTTGTTTACAGACGCATGAGCGAGTAGTTTGTTTGTTCTAGGAGAAAGGATTAGCCCTTCGCAATCCTGGAACCACTTTTGATTTATCTTTGAATGCATCTTCCCGTTTTCGTTTACCTATTCTTTATCTGAGTGCTTAATTTACTGGTGTTTGCGATGGCCACATAGATGCATGTGTTAGGGGTTAGGAGAAGGACCGAAAGGAGAATTCTAGTCCTAGAAGATCAGGTTTAAAACAACTGAGGTTAGGCCACGAAAGTAGGGTAGCAACGGTTGAGGGTAAAACGGATGAATCATAGTTCTTATGGGTATAGTTCAATGTGTCAGCCACGAAAGTAGGGGGCATCTTGACTAGATCACGTGTCTATGCCTCGAGAGAGGGTACATATCATATTCGGATCGTCTGTCTTAGATAACTTGACTGGGATTGCATGATAGATAGATTGATTGTTGGGTTCGGTAGTCTTGTGGTGAAACTGGATTCCTAGAACGTTTGTCTAATCGTTAAGAACTAGTTTGTTTATTTGCTTTTAGTATTTCATTCTTCAAATCATATTTCGTTCGTTAGCAAGTTTGATTAACAGTTAGAGTTTAGGTTGTGTTGCGTAGTCTTTGTGGGATCGACACCTGAAGTACTACACACGTGCCGTGCACTTGCGGGTAGTTTAGGTTATTTATTTAACTTTGAGAACGCATCAAGTTTTTGGCGCCGTTGCCGGGGACTATTTTCAACGCGTCTTAGATTCGATCCTAGAGTCTTTCTTGCTTTGTTTTTGTTTTTGTTTTTGTTTTCTTTCGATTCTTTCAACCTAATTCCATTCGTTTGTTCTTTGTCAGTTTGTGACTAGGTCTCAAGGCACTTCTAGTCTACTCCGAATCGACCCAAAGATCGAGCGAAGTTGCAGACTACTGAGAAAGGGCAAGGAAGAAGGTAACACAGAGCCGTCAGATCAACGAGATATGGATAATCAGAATGGCCACGAACAGCTTCAGTTACCTCTTGGTAATTTGGGGCATATGCAGCAACAGACACTCGCGCCTCAACCGCGAGAACCACAGGCTCCTCCACCACGTCGTCTCAGGGAGCAAGACGATTCAGATGAGGGGGGAAATCACAACGTTCAGATGCAGAGATGGAGAAACTTTGTTTGAGGCGTGGGGTAGATTCAAGGATCTTCTACAACTTTGTCCACACCATGGTCTTGAGCAGTGGTACGTTATCTAAACTTTCTATAACGGGATTTCAGATGAACACCGAACGACGTTGGATAACGCTGCTAGAGGATCATTTATGGATCTGAGCGTCGAGGAGGCATACGAGCTGATCAATAACCTTGCCATGAACCACACCATGTGGTCAACACCGAGAGGTATGCCTAATAGCACTCGTCGTTTATATGAGCCAAATCAGAACAGGGGTACGGGTAATGCAGCGAATGCCATGTACTGTGCGAATTGCGGAGATACGGAGCATGTAGCGTATCAATGCACGGTACATGAGGATTTCGAACAGGTTAATTATGCCCAGCAGCAAGGCAACACTCAATTCGGGAATACTTACAACCCGAGTTGGAGGAATCACCCGAATCTCTCGTATCGAACGACTCAACCGGTAAAGTATTCGGTATTTCCGCAAAGGCAGCATACTTTTCAGCAAAACAACCAGCAATTCCAGCAAGCTCAGCAAGTTTCGCAAGCTCCTTAACCTCCTCAAGCCTCTTCGTCACACCTTGAAGGAGTGTTGCTCGAATTTATTAAGGAGCAAAGGCAGCAACAATCGACTCAAACCAAATTCAACGCGGATGTGGGGACAGCGATTAGTGAGCTTAAATCTCATATGGAATATTTGAGCACACATGTGAAGATGTTGGAAAACTCCATAGCACAGGCTGCCTCATCCTCTCGGAATCCCGGACAGCTTCCCGGTAAACCCGATCTTAACCCGAGAGAGCACGTGAACGCCATCACCTTGCGCAGCGCTAATGTGCTCGGGAATCCGCCCCCAAAAGAGCAAGAGGGAGTTGCTGGAAAATCAGTGGATAAGGGAAAGGGCATTGTGAATGAGGGAGGAGCTGAATCAGAATTAAAGAAACCGTATGTTGCTCCACCGGCGTACAAGCCTCCAATACCATTTCCTCAACGATTGGTGAGCAGCAAAAACGAGCTAAGGTATGGACGGTTTGTAGAGAAACTTAAGAAACTTCAAATTAATATACCTTTTGTAGAAGCCCTCCAACAAATGCCCACGTACGCCAAATTCCCAAAAGAAATTCTGTCCAACAAACGGTGTATCGAAGAGGACGGTAGCACTCACCGAGGAATGCAGCGCCATTCTTCAAAACAAGCTACCCCCGAAGTTGAAGGATCCCGGAAGCTTCTCCATTCCATGCACAATAGGTAATCTCGATATTGATAAAGCGTTATGTGATTTAGGAGTAAGCGTGAGCCTCATGCCACATTCAGTCTTCAAGCGGATGAACTTCGGCGATCTCAAACCTACCAAGATGTCTCTCCAACTCGCTAACCGTTCGGTAAGATATCCGGTGGGGATTGTTGAAAACATTCCCACCAAGGTAGAAAATCTTTGTATACCCGCTGACTTTGTTGTACTTGATATTGAAGAGGATGCTAGGATACCTATTATACTTGGTAGACCGTTCTTAGCTACTGCAGGTGCGATGATAGACGTACAACAAGGGAAACTTTCCTTACGTGTCGGAGGCGAAACGATTTAATTCAACTTGTCCAAATCCATGAACGGACCCTCCATAAAGGAGTCTTGCTTTCGAATTGACTTGCTGGACGAGTTAACGAACGACACGTTTGATCAAGTTAGTATTTTCGATCCCCTCGTTAGATGCTTGACTCAAGTTTGCAAAGATGCAGGTCTTACCGACGAAGAAGCTGAGGCGTACGCAGAATTCATGAGTGTTGTTGAAGCACTAAGAGACGCCCCATGTGAGGAGATATCAAATGAAGTACAAGCTGACTTCGCAGTAGAGAAGGCACCCAAACTCGAGTGGAAGCCTCTTCCTTCTTCTCTTCGGTATGAATACCTCGGACTTAATGATACATACCCCGTTATTGTTAATGCTGACTTGAGTGCAGATGAGACACAAAAGCTACTAGAATGCTTAAGGAAGCATAGGAGAGTGATCGGATATACCATCGAGGATATCAAAGGACTAAGCCCTTCGTCATGCATCGAATACTCATGGAGGACGAGCATAAACCATCTATTGAAGCGCAAAGGCGGCTGAACCCCAATTTAAAAGAGGTAGTGAAAACGGAGATACTAAAACTTTTTGATGCAGGTATCATATATCCTATCTCGGACACCGAATGGGTGAGCCCCGTGCATGTCGTGCCAAAGAAAGGAGGAATGACGGTAGTACGCAACGATAACAACGAGCTGAGTCCAACAAGAACCGTCACGGGGTGGAGGATGTGCATAGACTACCGCAAGCTCAACAAAGCGACGAGGAAAGATCACTTCCTTCTCCCATTCATCGACCAAATGTTAGAACGGTTAGCGAATCGTGCCTATTTTTGTTATTTGGATGGATATTCTGGTTTCTTTCAGATTCCTATTCACCCTCAAGACGAGGAGAAGACGACTTTCACGTGTCCTTATGGGACATTCGCTTACCGTCGTATCCCTTTTGGCCTCTGAAACGCTCCGGCTACTTTCCAGCGTTGCATGATGGCAATCTTTTCCGATCTAATTGAACATATCATGGAAGTGTTTATGGATGAATTTTTGGTTTATGGCTCTACATTCGATGATTGTCTTGTTAACCTTTCTAGAGTATTGCAGCGATGTGAGGAAGCGAATCTTGTTCTTAATTGGGAAAAGTGTCACTTTATTGTGAAGGAAGGCATTGTACTTGGACATATGATCTCATCAAGGGGCATCGAAGTCGACAAAGCCAAAATTGAGGTAATCGAAAAACTTCATCCACCTGTTTCAGTTAAGCAAATTCGTAGCTTCCTAGGGCATGCAGGTTTCTATCGGAGGTTCATCAAAGACTTCTCAAAGATCACAAAACCATTGACGGAGTTGCTGGCCAAAGACGCTACATTCGACTTCTCTCAAGAGTGTCATAACGCCATCAACACCATCAAGACAACACTGGTTTCGGCACCCATCATTCAGCCACCCGATTGGAGCCTTCCATTCGAGATTTTGTGTGATGCTAGCGACTACGCCGTAGGGGCTGTCCTAGGGCAGCGAAGAGACAAGGTCTCTCATGTCATCTCCTACGCTAGCAAGACACAATATGATGCCCAAATCAACTATGCCACAACCGAGAAGGAGCTCCTTGCCGTCGTCTTCGCCTTTGACAAGTTCAAATCCTATCTCGTAGGGTCAAAGGTAATCGTTTATACTGATCATGCAGTGCTTAAATATCTTTTAGGGAAGAAGGACGCAAAACCACGCCTAATCCGGTGGATCCTTCTCTTACAAGAGTTTGATCTCGAAATAATAGATAGGAAGGGGTCCGAGAACGTCATTGCAGATCACCTCTCTCGCATCATTGTAGAGGATGAGAGACCTATCGACGACTCCTTGAGTGACGACATCATATGCGCACTCACTTCAGGTAACCCCGCTCCTTGGTATGCTGATTTTGTTAATTTTCTTGTGAGCGGTATACTACGCCCCGACCTTTCTTTTCATGAGTGCAGGAAGTTCTTTGCGGATGTCAAACACTACCATTGGGACGATCCAATTCTGTACAAAAGATGCGGGGAAGGAGTCTTTAGGAGATGCATCACCGAGGAAGAGGTACAGAGCATCCGATTCCATTGCCATGGATCGGATTATGGAGGTCACTTCAGCAAATCCAAAACCGCTTCAAAGGTGCTACAAGCAGGTTTTTATTGGCTGAACCTCTTCAAGGATACCCATAGGTATGTTTCCTCTTGTAATAGATGTCAAAGAACGGGAAATATAGGTAAGAGAAAAAAGATGCCATAGAACTATATCCTTGAGGTAGAACTGTTCGATGTTTGGGGCGTAGATTTCATGGGACCTTTTCCCTCGTCGTGTGGCAACCAATATATTTTGGTAGGTGTAGATTATGTGTCTAAGTGGGTAGAAGCCATAGCAACGCAAACTAATGACGCTAGGGTAGTGATGAAATTCTTTAAGAAGCTCATATTCCCTCGTTTTGGAGTTCCTAGATTACTCATTAGCGACGGAGGTTCACACTTCATTGCAAGACAATTTGAATCCCTCCTTAAGCATTATGGCGTGAAACATAGGATAGCTACACCGCACCACCCACAAACCAGCGGACAAGTAGAGGTTTCAAATGGGGAGATTAAGAGCATACTAGAGAAAACCGTGTCTTGGTCCCGTAGAGATTGGTCGATGAAATTAGATGATGAACTATGGGCCAATAGGACTGTCTTGTTTATGGCAAGTCTTGCCACCTACCTGTCGAGCTAGAGCATCGCGCCTATTGGGCGACAAAGCTCCTTAACTTTGATCATGAGAGTGCAGGTGAGAAACGACTTTTACAGGTGAACGAGCTCGACGAGCTCCGTCTTGATGCCTACGAGAACTCTAAGATCTACAAGGAGCGTGCCAA
>CM071874.1:11163231-11181252 GCA_036759665.1 Gynandropsis gynandra
TACCAAGCCGCTCAACCGATCGAAAGTGGAAACTCCATTTCCCATTCCGATCCACCCGTTACGCACGCATGAGGAATGGAGACGTCAAAGCTTTAAGACGTTAAATAAGCGCTTTCTGGGAGGCAATCCAGCTGTTTGTTTTTATTTTTCTTAGTTTGTAGTTTGAGACTCTATTAATCGTTTTCATTTAAAAAAAACCATCCCAAACGTGTTTTACTTCCCTTACCTTCCATTGGAGCTTCACGTCGAGGACGCCGTTCAATTCAAGTCTGGGGGAGCAGCTCTCGTTTATCAGGTGATTTTGTTTCATTTTCTTTCCTTCTTTCTTTGATTTTGTAGTTTTCAGTTGTTTTTGCTTTCTTGAGTCAGAGTCGTCCCAGGCACTTGTCCGGTGCCACGTTTTGAGATGAACCCTAAACCTAGGATGCTTAAGAAGTTGGCCTTTTCCGTGAGATTTTGCATGTTTGAGCTAGGTTTTCCTAAGCGTTAGAGATTATTAGTCGGCTGAAAAACAATAGGTCATAGTTCTTTGGGAATCCTAGAGTTGCTTGTGGGGGGGTTCAGACGAGGTCGCTAGGCTAGTTTATCGTTTATTCTCTCTACCCAGATGGTCATATAGACGATGCTTTACTTCTTTTCTATTGAGGATTATTGGATCTTATAAAATCGAGCTTATTTTGCAGATTAAGAGCGCACAGTAACACTCCACTGTCGATAGAAATAATGCCTAAAACGCATGATCTAAAATCGATATGAGTGCATCGACCTTGATACTCTTTCGATGGCTCGGGTCTAAGTGGTGGGTTGGCGATCATCTTTCTACGGCCTAAGGGCATGGCACAAAAACGCCGCCTATTCCGCTGCATTCTTAAACGAGATGCATGAGTATACCGTCATTGGTAGTCTGGGTCTAAGTAGAGGCTGGATCCCTTCGAATCCGACGTCCTAGAAGCCCAGTGTGTATGCAAAGGAAAAAAAGAAAAAAAAAGAAAAAAAATAAAAAAGGGAAACAAAAAAAAAGAAGTCATAAAAAGAAAAAAAAAGAAAAAAAAAGAAAAAAAAAGAGAGAAAGAAAAAGAAAAACAAAAGAAAAAGAAAGAAAGAAGCTCGGAAAGAAAGAAACAAGTATCCTCGGTTGATCTAGGTTTACCATTGTCTAAAATCTAGTTTAGTGGAGAGAGTTACGGTGACTTGTTTAGTTTTCCTTTGATTTACTTTCTCATGGGTAGCCTTGGTGAACCTAGAATGAAGACCGAAAACTTAATTGGGCCGAATTTGCTCTCGACGTGCTAGTTGATCGGTTAGGTTCGCATTAGCGGTATTTCTAGGAGAAGGGGGAATTCTCGGATTTTTGCACCCCACGGGTTCCACGTTTACGTTTGCTTAGGGACAAGCAAACATTCAAGTCTGGGGGATTTTGATCATCTCGTTTTCATACGTATTTCTTGCCACCCGAGCGGGCAAAAGCTACGACGATTTTGGGCAGCAATTCATACACGACTCGGGCAAGAAAATACACGAGCGGGGCCTCATACCCGAGCAGGCACTCCACTCTCATCACGTTTCTACGCGACCGGCCGCGCCGTACCCGAGCGGGTAAATTGTACCGCCACTCGATTCGCGACCATCTTCTATAACTTCAATTAAGTTAATTTGACTTAAAACAAATGGAAGTTTGTGGGGGACTCATACAATAAGGAAAACAACTTTAAAGGGATAAAAGGGGCCAGAGGACGACATGGAAGCATGCTTTATTCAGTTCTTGATTAAGGCGAGAGTAGAGAAGGAGGAGGAGATTCTTGTGAGGAGGCACACGAGGAGCATCGGAGATCAACCCCCAAACTTCGGTTTTCGTTTGGTTTTCATGTTCCTTAGACTTTCTATTTCGTTTATGTTTGTTTACAGACGCATGAGCGAGTAGTTTGTTTGTTCTAGGAGAAGGGATTAGCCCTTCGCAATCCCGGAACCACTTTTGATTTATCTTTGAATGCATCTTCCCGTTTTCGTTTATCTATTCTTTATCTGAGTGCTTAATTTACTTGTGTTTGCGATGGCCACGTAGATGCATGTGTTAGGGGTTAGGAGAAGGACCGAAAAAAGGAGAATTCTACTCCTAGAAGATTAGGTTTAGAACAACCGAGGTTAGGCCACGAAAGTAGGGTAGCAGCGGTTGAGGGTAAAACGGATGAATCATAGATCTTATGGGTTTAGTTCAATGTGTCAGCCACGAAAGTAGGGGGCAACTTGACTAGATCACGTGTCTATGCCTCGAGAGAGGGTAGATATCATATTAGGATCGTCTGCCTTAGATAACTTGACTGGGATTGCATGATAGATAGATTGATTGTTTGTTTTGGTAGTCTTGTGGTGAAACTGGATTCCTAGAACGTTTGTCTAATCGTTAAGAACTAGTTTGTTTATTTGCTTTTAGTATCTCATTATTCAAATCATATTTTGTTCATTAGCAAGTTTGATTCACATATAGAGTTTAGGTTGTGTTGCGTAGTCTCTGTGGGATCGACACCTGAAGTACTACACACGTGCCATGCACTTGCGGGTAGTTTAGGTTATTTATTTAACTTTGAGAATGCATCACTTAAGTAACTTAGGTGATGGTGCAAAATCTTTCAATAGTTCTTACGAGGTCAAAAGATCGTATTGGTTGAAGATATAAGATAATGTTGATGAACGGTCAAGAAAAGGCGTGGTCGTTAGATTTGTTGCGTTTGAGTCGTGGTGGCACTTACATCAGGGGAGGTTGGTGAATTTTTTTGTCATGAAAATGGAGAAAATGAGGGATGTTCCTTCACATTCAAACTGGTCTCGTATGGAGCAACACATGTGATTTAATTTCTCCCCCTAACATGATCTACCAACAATAATATTTGATTTCAAGTAATTATTGTTATCTTATGAAACATGTGTTTCGTATTCATTCCCTTAAACTTGTTGTTGTTATTATTATTGTGGATTTATTATTTTTTTTATTATTATTGTTACTATTGTTAAGTGCTAACCAAATAAACCAAGGTCATACAAAATAAACCGAGTTCATACACAATCATTATTGTTATTATTATTCTTATTGTGACCAGCGTTTGTGACCATTGTGACCAACCTTTGTAACCTTTGTGATCGACCATTCTGATCATTGTGACCAACCTTTGTGACCCTTGTGACCAACCTTTGTGATCGATCATTCTGACCATTGTGACCAACCTTTGTGACCCTTGTGACCAACCTTTGTGACCATTGTGACCACTCTATTCGACCACTATGACCACTTTGACCGATCTTTGTGACCATTGTGACCATTATTATTATTATTATTATTATTATTATTATTATTATTATTATTATTATTATTATTATTATTATTATTATTATTATTATTATTGCTGTTGTTGTTGTTGTTGTTATTTTGAGTGCACACACGTTAGTACATTAATATTTACTCCATTCGTAAATACATCTACAACAATCTTTTTATGAATGAAAGCAATGTTGACGTCGAAAATGTAAGGAAATTTTTCCTCCTTTCCCGATAGAATGGATTTATGTATTTGAAGAAGAAACACCACAGTCATTCGCATTTTTCTATGATAGACCTTCATACAACTCGTAATGCCATATATTTTCTCTGGAAGTCAAGGAATGAAAGCCTCCGACTTGCAACAACTTGGCCAAAGCTTTCGTATAATCTCCATAACCGGATCAATATGTGTTGTGCTGCATCGGCTCTTCAAATCCACTTTAATGGCTACCCACTTTAATGGCTACCCAATGACAAAGCATATATCGATTTGTAGATTATGGAATGTTAAAAATCGAGAGCAAGCCATCATAATCTACCACCATCTTTGACGTGGCTCTTAATGTATATGTACCTTCTAAATAGTCTTTAAGAACATCTCATTATTCTTCCATGTCCTCGTTCATCTACATCTTCAGTGACTAAACATAATATTACCTTTAATCCATATTTCAGTGGATATATCCGGATGCGATTATGTCGCTCCAACAATGCATTCAATTGCTACAAGATATTGACAGAGATGAATACATATCACCCAAAATGACCTTTGTGATCTTTGTGACATTTGTGACCTTTGTATAATATGTGATCTTTGTGACTTTTGTGATCATTGCGTCCATTGTGACTTTTATGACTCAAGTGACCTTTGTGGCTCAACATTACTTACTTGGTGGAACTTCGAAAGGAACATCTGCATCAACCTTTTCGACTGGAGTTTTTGGACTTTCCTCAGCACCAACATTAGCGGCAACCACTTTGATAAGAACCACTAGAGTATCCTCTACAAGAACCTCATCACGAATAACAACATTAGAATCAGGAGCAACCAATGGAGGAACCTCTTCAGAAATGTATTCAAGTATAAAAATGCTAGACTAAAGCCCACTTGAAGGATTAGCGGCAGATGTAATCCTCTTAATGAATGTTGAAATGTTTGGCACATCCTTTTATGAGCCATATCGTGAGTCATTTTCAGCATCTGACTCCATCGGCTCTTCTCTTGGCTTCTCTAGACTCTTCTCTTGACACTGGATATAGACGGTGTCAGAATTCAAATTCACAATAATCAAATCTTAGAGTTCCGTAAGATTTGTCTCTGGTGCTCATATCTTTTTGGACAACCTTTGATTTTCTTGCCTTTCGGCCTTTTGTCTTTTCCGCCATGTCAGCACTTTAGGAATTTGTTGCCTTTGATTTTGGATTAGGTAAAAAATTACGACGTCCCTTAAAAGTTCTCTTACGGTATTGATGATTCTTTTCTCCGACTTATTTATTTCCTTCATTAATTTTTGCTCCAGTGTCAGAGGGACTGTTGCTTCTTCTCCTTTACTTTCAACCTCTTCTTCAGCTTTACCTTCAGCATCACCTTCTTCTTCAATCTTTACAAATCCTTCATCTTCATTAGTTTCAGATATGAGTGGAACATCTACAACCTCTATTGTTTTTCCCTTTCCTCTTCTTCCTTTTACTCCCTTTCTCTTTCTCATTTTGTTTTTCATCAAGATTTCCTTTTCGCGTTAGCAGTTCGAGCTTACGGAAGTCGTCCCAACAAGTACCAATTTGAGTTTTTTGTAGATGTTCCATCCATATCTTAACATTTGGGTCGTTGCATCTCTCATAATATTACAGATCAAAAAGTAAAGCTTCCTCGCCATCTTCAGCATGAAGAATACTTCAAATATCCTGCAAAAACAACCAATAACCATTGTGACCCTTGTGATCTTTGTTACCATTTTACTAGTGTGACCCTTGTGTAATTGTTACCTTAGAATCTCTGATCTGCTTGATCACGTCTACATACTCTGGGTTCAAATTAGATTTAACCCACTTCTTGCACATCCTTGGGCATGATGGATCGATATTTATAACATCAACGTATCATCCGTTTTCGCCCAAACTACGGATGTTTACGAAAGAAAGTAACTAAAATATTAAAACAAAATGATAAGAATACAAAAAGTATTAGAGCATTCATGTTATTCTAATAATATATACAACTTGCCATGAATACGATAATGGTTGATAGAATTGTCTAATGAAGATTAGTAATCAAGAACTTGCCACAACACCATCAATGTTGCCAACCTCGTTCGCTCGGCGAAATTCTTCGCCTTCACAAGATTTTCACTCACTTGTACTACTATCACCTTTCTATGGCCGAAATTCTTCAGCCTGAATGTATGACACTATTTTGACTCTCATCCGCTAGGATAGGGTCCACAGTTGAATCCGACAATTAATGCATGCTCCACTATAGAGTACTAGATGAGAACACCGTTTACGACAAACCATATCCCCTTATTGTCTCGTACAATCACTGAGTGATTTAATAGGATAGACATTTGAACCTTCGTCAGGATGGAGGCATATTGGTAATGGAATATATGCCTAAATTGTGACTCCTTGTTGAAGTAATGTCACTCATCCTCGCTTAACATTCCTCTCGACTTCTTTATTGTTTCGAAAAGATAATACTTCATAGAAATCTTTGGTATTTTGTTCATGTGCTTGAATTCATAAAGAAACTTTGCATTTGGCGACACCTGAAAATGACCAATTAAGAATAAATTAAACTTCTACCAACTCAAGCGACCTTTACGACTCACTGAGATCCATATGGCCCTTTGTGACCCAAGCGACCATTGTAACTCAAGCTACTAACTGAGACCTGACCCTCTTCTACTCAAGCGATTCACTGAGACTCATGACTCTAGATAACGAATCCTCTTTGATTCAAGCGACTCTTGACCCTCTTTGACTCAAGTGACTTACACTGAGACTCATGACCCCCTTCGACTCAAGCGACTCACTGAAACTCATGACCTTAGACTCTTGATCCTTTTCGACTCAAGCGACTCTTGACCCTCTTTGACTCAAGCGACTCACACTGAAACTCATGACCCTCTTCTATTCAAGCGATTCATTGAGACTCGCACCCATTTGAAATCAACAAACAATTTCTCTTTCAACAACCTAATCCCTAATGTAATAAATCTGCAAAGTAAAACCCTAGATACCAATCCACTTAGAGAAGCCAATGAAGATTGACTTGTGTTCTCTTCTTCATTACTAATCTTTGCCATTTCTTTACTTCTTTCTCACTTCAAAATTTCCTTGCGCTCCAATTTAAAATTTCATTCTTCCTCACTTAGAACTCGATCATTGCTCTAAACTTCAAAATGCCACTCGTTCATTGCTCTAAACTTTGAAATAGATTTCGTTTCGAAATTTCGTCAACCGTGTGTGTTTTCAAGTAAAAAACATAAGAGAAAATTTGTCCTTTCTCCATTTTTTAATTCTTAGGTTTTCGAAGGTATACGTGAAGCTTTCTATGGAAGACGTCTTTGATATTTCGCCGTTTTAAACGATATTTTTATTTTTAAAAAATAATATATAAATATATAATAATGATGATTTATTATGATGGAGTTTAATTTAGTTTTAAACAAATGATACATTTATGTCATTTATATAATTTTTTGTTATTAATCCAAATTATAGAAAATAGAAAGTTTTCTATCTAATCTACAAAATATTTTTTTTAATTGTAATTATTATTTATGTCATTTTTTTTTGTTATTAATCCAAATTATAGAAAATAGAAAGTTTTCTATCTAATCTACAAAATATTTTTTTTAATTGTAATTATTATTTTATGAACTCAATTCCGAACTCACAATATTAATAGTGAAACCCATGTTCATATATATATATATATATATTCATTTTTTATAATTACACTATATATATCCAATTGTGATACCGATATATGAGACTTTTAATATTTTCACACTCTTCAAGTTCTTATTCAATCTACATACCATGTGATGCGGTGTAATATGCACCTTGTCATTGATCCACCCATCCATAAAATATGATATATATATATGTATAGTATTTAACTTTATTTAATTATAACAAATGAAATGTTTATTTGTAATAATAGTTTTGAAAAGTGTAACTTCAAAACTACACTTGAACTGCTATTAAGAGTTCAATCATATACTTCTCTAAAAAATATCAACTTTAACTCTACTCTTATATCATTGACAACCCTATATTGCTATTATCCATTAATCGATTATTTTCTCTCTCTTCTAAATCATCTCGATTTTTCTCTCTTTTCTAGCGCGAAAATTTTGCTTCTCCCACATCAGATTTGCTGCGAGTAACTTCAAATCGACATCAGATTCATCGCGAGAAG
Source organism: Gynandropsis gynandra (assembly GCA_036759665.1). Lineage (NCBI taxonomy): Eukaryota > Viridiplantae > Streptophyta > Magnoliopsida > Brassicales > Cleomaceae > Gynandropsis > Gynandropsis gynandra. Next base: position 11,170,971 of record CM071874.1, read on the forward strand.
CTTTAAATGGATATCAGATTCGTTTAATTTAAGTTTGAGTAGAATATAATTGTGTTTTTCTTGTTTCTTTTTGTGAATTTGATAATTTGAGTGAGTAGGGAATAATATGTACAGATTCAATTCTTCGTTTTTCAAAATGAGTCTTATATCGATGTATTCAAAACGATTATCTAAGTGAAATTGAGTGAGTCAAATGATCGCATCGAGTCACAAAGTCTCATCGAGCTGCAGGATCATATTGGGTCACAGAGTCATATTGAACCACATGGTCGTAATGTATCACAGAGTCGCATTGGATCACAAACTCTCATCGAGTCATATGGTCGCACTAGGTCACAAAGTCATATTGAAATACATAGTCACAGTGGGTCACATAATTTACCCTCTTTTATGTTTTTTGTTATAGGTGTAACTAATCAGTGGATGAGAAAATTACACTGATTTATTTTTTGTGTGATAGTAAATGAGAAATATATAAATGGAGAATTTGAATGGATTGGAAGTGTTCAGGAAAACCATCGAGTATTTTTCTATTGTCCTCTAATTTTTTTGACAAGCCAACAACTTTTTGATAGGTTATGCGCAGAAAAGATGGTGAAAAAAAAATATAACGAAGTTATAGTTCGGTTATTTGCTCAATATTTGTCAAAATAGGAAGCTGATATATATAATGATTGACAAGAATTTTATTTGTTATCTATTCAATCGAAGAAGAGGAATTCAACCTCTGCTTTATGCGGAGATAGATTTGGCAAGTGTGAACTGTGAAATGGAATCAACACTACTATCACTTTTGACGCAAAAGGACTACTGTGACCTTTACCTTTTTAAGTATTGTTTCGCGTTATAAAGTAATTTCTGATCTTTGTGACCTTTCTACGGTTTGTGATCTTTATGAACTTTGTATTTTTTTGTAACCTTTGTGACATTTCTATGGTTTGCAGGGAACATATAGGACCCATTGGGTACCGTTCCATCGTTTCGATGTCGGACTCCTGTCTTTTCGAATACCATCTATACCTTTTTTCGAATATGTGTGTCTACGACACACTCTCATCCGTCCATCCATCTCTCTTTTAAAAGGTTCATCAAGTTCTTTAACTCTCACAATCTCCCATTTGAGATTGAATCCTATCTCTCTACTCCCTTCATTTATGTCTCAAACCCCAAATTCTCTGAAAAATCTTTGTGACCTGTGTGATTTCGACACGAAGGTGACATGGTGGACTGATCACATTGTGTTGTCTATGTGTTACTCAAGGTCTTGGTAACTAGCGGAGTCGATCTTTACGCAGTTACACACAATCTCTGCGATGTTGACAGAGGGTATCATGTTGGCTCTGTGTTACTCAAGGTCTGGGTAATCGATGGACTTGTTCTTTACGTAGTCACACATAATCTCTACAATGTTGACGGATGGCATTATGTTGTCTCTACATTACTCAAGGTCTGAGTAATCGGTGGATCTAGTCTTTACACCGTCACACATAGCCTTTACAAGGTTAATGGAGGGCATCACGTTGTCTCTGCGTAAGGTCTAGGTAATCGGTGGACTCAGTTTTTACACAGTCACACACAGTCTCTACAACGTGGAAGGAGGCCATCGTGTTCTCTCTGTGTTACTTAAGGTTGGGGTAATCGGTGGACTCGGTCTTTATGCAGTCACACATAGTTATACAATGTTGAAGAAGGATATCTTGTTGTCTCTGCGTTGTGACCTTTTCTAACCTTAGATTTTTATTATTAATATTATTATTACTTTAGGTTGTATACTTTTTTTTACAAATAAACCGAGTTCAATCATTATAAAAAATAAGCCGATTTCAAACTTAAACAATATTTTTCCATATGCAAAGACATCTGCAATAATATTCTCATGTGACCCAATATTACGTGAATCCATCCGACTCTTGCCAACCAATGTGACTCACGTGTGATCCTTAATTGACATAAATTACTATGATGCATATTTAAACGTTGAAAATGTATTATTTTGTATGGTTTACATTATTTAATCCTTATAACTCGATAAATTCGTCGAGTTCGCATCTATTTTTCCTCATTATATGCAAAAGGACTAATGTGACCTTTCGACCCATGTGTGTCTCTTTAAAAATGTTTTTTTTTCAAATTTTTTGAATTTTAGATGTTCAATTAGTAAACAATATAGACAACTATATTAATAATATCGAAATTTAAAGAAATTTTAAATGTATTATTTTAAAATTTATTCAAATTCATCCAACAAGTTCTTAAAACAATACTATCGCTTTTGACATTTATCAATTCTACACTTTTTGTGACACATGGGGAAAAATACATTTTAACTATTGTTTGACGTTGTAAAGTATCTGAATTAACATGATTTACGTTCCTAAATGTATTGAAATCACAATCTGAACTTCAAATGTAAATTGTGAGCATTGTGATCTTTCTACGGTTTTCATGGAACATGTATGACCCCTTATTCTTGTTGAATAATTCCCCAACATTTTTAAAACATAACAAAGAATGTTCAAAGTTGGTCAAAAGTTTTATAGTACAACACTTTGTATCGTTAAATCATTTCGATGTTAGACTCATGTCTTTTTGAATTTCAGCCTTTGCTTTTTTTCGAATACGTCACACACACACTCACTAACTCTCAACATCTTCCATTCATTTGTCACTATAACTCTCATCATCTCCCATCTTCTTCACTTTCTCTAAAAAACATTTTGAAAAATTCTCTATCGAAAATGTCTCAAACCCCACATTTTCCACATTTCGTCCAAGTGATTCTTCCTAGCTATCTCGAGCACTACATATTAATCTCATCCATTTGTCTCTTTGTCTATCTATTACATGTAAAGAGTATAGAGATATGATTTTTTCTTCTCCTTTTCGTTGCCGGACATTCTGTGAAAGTTCTTCGATGAGCATATCGAAAGGAAAACGAGGAACAACAAATTGAACACTCTTAAATTGGATGTGTCTAACCAAATGTGCAAAGTTAAGTTGGACGACCCTATATTCACCGACGGATGGAAAGATTTCACCAAGGACCATGATTTTCGACTCGGTAATTTTGTAGTTTTTGTCACGAATGTGACATGGTTTTTACATCGTTGATTTCTAAGACGATTTGTGTAATATTTAATGTTCATCATGATCGAACGCAAAAGCAGGATCATCTTCTTCTTTGCAGACCTATTTTACGACAACCGTCACACATTCTAATCTCACTGTAGATGTAGTGGTAAGTGACCTCAAATCGACTCATCATATATCACTTGGTTCTTCATTGAATTTTTAATCATGTTTATTGAATTAACTTGGGTGATGGTGCAAAAACTTCCAATAGGGTTTGCGAGATCAAAAGGTGTTATCTGTAGAAGATGTAAGATAATGATGATGAATGATCAAGGAAAGGCGTGGTCGTTACATTTGAGGCACTTGAGTCATGGTGGTGCTTGTGATACACGCCTCGGGGTGGGAACTCCGGCATATACGGGAAATTCGTTAACCTCGATTGCTCGAGTAGGATTTGAGATGTCATGGTTGATTCTTGACTCGCCTAAGGGCACTCTTCAAGAAGTCGTTTGTTGACAATGGATGATGGTGGAGGATGATAGACGATAATGGTTTAATTGTTCCTCGAACAAGTTGAAGTAATCGTGTTCTTGACACTGCTCAAGAATACGAAAAGAGTTTATTACTTCAAAATTTTCAATGTGTTCTTACAAATGAAATGGGGTCTTAAAGAAGTCGTCTATTGGTGCTGGATGATGGTGGAGGAACTTTTGACTAGCCTAAGGGATTTCTTCATGATTAGTGCGGCGAAGGTCGAGGATGGAGCTTGATGGTTGAAGTCGAGGTGTTTGGGGTGGAGTAATGGACACCACAAGAGGTGTGAAAGCCTCTTGATACAGTCAGATAGTGGCTTCAAAATTGTTTCCGTAACAAGTTTAAGTCACCGTGTTCTTGACACTTCTCAAGAATACGAAAAGAGTTTATTACTTCAAAATTTTCAAGGTGTTCTTACAAATGAAATGAAGTCCTTTATATAGTAGAGGCTTCATGTTACACTAGAAAAATGTGTAAATGCTCGATAAGGGTTTGATCTACTAGCCGTTGGAAAAATTTTATGATCGTTGGGAATCTTCGGAACAGGAAATAAGATGATCTGGTGGGATAAGATTGGCTTGGAAGATTTTTAGCCGTTGGAGAGGATTTTCTAGCCGTTGGAAAGGATAACGAAAGATCTTTATCTTTCGCCTTTCCTTGTCCGTATCGTCTGAGCCTTGCGGTCCTTAGGTGAGCGGATTGACTCCCACTTCAATGTAGAAGACCGATGTGATGCTTGTTTGGGTTAGGCCTGAATCCTCCTTCTGGTTAAGAGTCTCACATGCCTCCATCACAATCTTTGCTGCCTTATTACGCAAGCTCCTTTCTCTTCCACGAGTGAGTAGGCAATGGGAAGATTCGGTCTGCTCATTTCCTAGCAATAGCTTCCCGTTCATGTGACCCTCCTTTGGTTCTATTTCGAGTGCGATGTCCACATCAGCTTGCATTGGGGGAGGTTGGAGAACTTTTTATCGTGAGAATAGACAAAATGAGGTATGTTCCCTCACATTCAAACTGATCTCCAGTGGAGCAACAATTATGCTTCGGTTTCTCTCCCCCAACAAGATCTACCAACAACAATATTTGATTTCAATTAATTATTGTTATGTTATGAAACATATATTTCAATATCCATTCCCTTGAACTTGATGTTATTATTATTGAACTTGATGTTATTATTATTATTGTGGATTGATGATGATAATAATAATAATAATAATAATAATAATAATAATAATAATAATAATAATAATATCATCATCATCATCATTATCATTATCATATCATTATCATTATTATTATCATTATCATTATCATTATCATTATCATTATCATTATCATTATCATTATCATTATCATTATCATTATCATTATCATTATTATTATTATTATTATTATTATTATCATTATCATTATCATTATCATTATCATTATCATTATCATTATCATTATTATTATTATTATTATTATTAATTGTTGTTGTTGTTGTTATTGTTGTTGTTAATGTTGATGTTAAATGCTAACAAAATAAATCGAAGCCATACAAAATAAATAGAGTTCATACATAACCATTACTGTTATTATTTTTGTGACCGACCTTTGTGACCGATGATACTTTGTCAATTCGCAAAGACATTAGTATCAATTTTTCACGAATGGAATCAATGTCGGCGTCACAAATCTTAGGAAATTTTCCTCCCTTCCCGATAGAATAAGTTCTATGTATTTGAAGGAGAAAACACCATACTCATTCGTGTTTCTGTTCTGTGATAGACTTTCATAATACTCGTAACGTCATATATCTTTCTCCAAAAGTCAAGGAATGAAACCTTCCGACTTGAAATATCTTGGGCAAACCACTTCTTATAATATCCACAACTGAATCGATATGTGTCACCGTCAACCTTTTTTGGAAGTCATATACCGTGATGCATTGGCTCTTCAAATCCACTTGAATGGCTATCAAATGACAAATCATATATCGATTTTTTGGTGATGGGATGTTAAGAATCGAGAGCAAGCCATCGTAATCTGTCACCGTATTCGACGCGACTCTCATTGTATATGTACCTTCCAAATAGTCCTTAAGAACATCCGACAATTCTTCCATGTCCTCGTCGATCCACATCTTGAGAGGCTACATGAACATAATAATATCACAAAAGGAAAACATCTATCCCACCTCAAACTTATTTTTTAAACTTATTCTCCCCTTGATTTTGATCCTCATCCGAATCCTCCCTTGACTGTTAGTTCTCATCCAATTCCCCATTAGTTATAAAAAATCCTCCTAACACCCCTCTTCTAACAATCCGTTAAACGATCAAATTTTGATTCAATTTTAACCTGAATTTTGAATCGATTTTAATCCAAATTTGAACTTATTTTTTACTCGATTATATTTTGAATGTTAAATTTTAGAAAATTAGATATGAATTTACTACACATGTAATTGGACTACGAAATTGAAATGAATACATAATTATATGCATATAAAACTTTGGTAATATCGTTAATATTTCGAATGGAAGTAACTCCCATATCTTATAATTTATCTAACAACAAAAAATTAAACCTTAAGCACTCAATTGTGGTGCAACATTATTTGTTGATATAAAAAATAAAACCTCCAAAATACAAACAATACATCTATACCATAAAAATAAATCTGACTAGCCATTTTACTAAAAATTGCTAACTAATAACTTCATCATTTCCTACGTAACTAGTCTAAACTTTGTTATAACATTCTTTAAAAAAACCTTTACCATTATAAGTCCACAAAGATATCCAAATTATTGTGTTAGATAAAGTTACAAAAAATTTTTGACTAGATATGTAGGAAACAATGGTCATTACTCAGCAATTTTTAACAATATGGGTTAACCGGGTGGTAAAGATATGGTTTTTGCATCTTGGAGACCTTGGATTTTCGTCATCAAATACTTTGGAGTCTAAGCCTGTCAATTCCCTCGTTTGTGTTTGTAGGATTTTCAGAGCGCTTGTGTAGACACACCCGGAGCCTTCCGCATGTCTCCTAATGCAACAGCGATTAGGAGAAACTTATGAACCTCCAATGGAGAAATGGTAGGAGCAAAGCAAGGTTGATTCAAGAATGAGAGAATATATTAAACTAAATCCGTATGAATTCCTACTCTGGCACAAAGCTCCAATGCATTAGATGCAAATGCAACAAATGGAAGCTCCTGTTTGAAGAGATTGAATAAATCGATAAGAGAACTTGTGAACAACACGAAACAGATGGTCAGATGCAATGGCAATAAAAAGAAACATAAGGTTCATGTTTAGCATTGTGGTTAATGCAAATATATTGGCAAGGATTCCCCTAAAGAATACAGAAAAAGTCAAGAGATTATTTTGTGAAAACATCCCATTCTCAATAAGTTTCACATGTATAGTCAGGTGGTTCTAAGAGAAGACACCTTGTACTTGAAATACTGAGATGGAAAAACTTACCATAAGCCTCTGCTGCAGTATCCTGAAAAATCTGATCTTTAGAATAGGTGTCGATGGTGACAATCATCGGTTTATCTGTACAAGGTGATGACAGAAACATTAGTTGTAGTTGAGAAGCAAAATTCAATTCTTATTCCTCAACAAAATTGAAGGAACTAAATGCAGCAGCATAACTAAACATATACAATCTTACAATTTAGCGACTTTCATCTTGCAAGGAAATGGTCCACAAGGTGTATGAAGAGGAATCAATAAATATATGGAAATTGAAACATGCAGTGTAACACACAAGATAGTACCTGTAAGAAAACACCTAGAAAACGACATTGTTGTAAGCATAAAAAGGTCATGAAGGACTCCCCTATCTTTTGTGATCAAGCAATCCATCTCGTTTGCAATTATTATCCTGGAGAAGGATTGCTGCTTTTGAAAAAACAAATGCTGAAGATTTTGTAGAGATGAATACGAGCCACTACATTATCGTTCTTCTTCACCTGGTTTTCACCGAGTATCTGACAAAGCAGTGAACCATTAATCATCTGAATGGTCCCCAATCCATGCTTATGAAGTCTACACATTCTGGAAGGTATACCTTGCTGAAAATATCTGTTGTGTTCGACTGTGATATGCAATTCTTAGACAAATTTATCAGGATAATGTTCTGTATTTTTAACAACAACAAAAGAAAATTATCCCAAATTTTAGGAGACTCGAATTTCCCAATGGAGGAAACGCGATCGAACAGTTGGATCATCTTGGAATAAAATTTATCTGGAAACTGACAAATTCTGATCCTACAATTCATCCATAGCAAGTTGGCAGGAACAAGAACAAGAACAGATAATTTATAATTAACCTTAACGAGCGTCCTCGAGCAAGAAGCAGAAGAGCGGCGAGGAGACTTACATTTCATCGGCGTAGAGATCAGACTTCCTCTCAGGGCGGCCGCGGATTCAGATCTCAACTTCCGCTTCCAAGGAGCGTCGTCTCCGGAGGATCAGATATTATCCATTCTGGAGAGGAATTCAGACCAGCAATGGTAGGCATTGTCGATGACGGGAATGGTATCCGATGAGAAATGGGGAGGAGAATTAGATATCTGATCAAACAGGAGGATGAATCCTAATGGAAGAGAGAAGAAGAAAGAGAGGGAAAATGAAAGTCGCTGGAAAACGTAAGGCGACATAGTCGTATCATGAGGCCCATTAAACTCAGCCACATGAGCTTTATTTGTTCTTTAGTCGGCCCAAAGATATCCGAAAATCTTTCTATAAACTACCCTATAAAACAATATAAATATAAACATAAACATATAATAATATGTTTTATTGATATAAAATTCCATTGCATAAAAATCATACTAAAATAATAGGATACAGTTAAATAATTATATATTGTGAAATATTTATTTGAATATAATATTGGTGTTTTATAACTTTTTAATAATTGTTCAAATTAAATATTTATTTTAAGAATTATTTTTTAAAAAATTATAATTCTTGTTATTTACAAATAAAGTAAATAGTTTTTATTAATTTTTTTAGATTTATTTTGTTGTCGTGTAATGTATAATAGATTGAGAAAAATAAATAATATAGAGACATCAATTGTCATTTATTTTTATGATTACAAAAAGATCGAAAGTTTTTTTTATCTAATCTACAAAATACTTTTTAAAAAATTATAATAATAAAATATTGTTTTTTTTATTATTTTATTCACTGTAACCAAAATTTATTTAAAGGAGTCAAAATACGATTTTTCTAGGTTTTTTTTCAAATTTTGTATTTTATAATAAAGAGATATAATTTTTTTTATTTTGGATAAACGAAACATATATTATTCTGATATTAATTATATTGGCGGAATATCATATATATTCTCATAGGGCTAAACCGCTTCAAAAATACCCTTCCCTAAAATAATTATTAAATTGGGAAAAAACTGAAGAAAAGACAAATTTGCCCTTAATTTTCGAACGTGAAAAAACCCACGTTCTGCAGTTTTTCGACGTGAAAAACTGTCAAACCGTGTCAAAAGCAAGAAAGCCGAACAATTTTTCGACGTGAAACCTGTTTCAAACTTTAGAGCAAGAAATAATAAGTGAAGTCGAACTTGAGAGGGATCGATTTGAAGTTGCCAAGAAGGAAAATGGCTAGAATCAACAGCAGCAGTGAAGAAGAGAGCACGAGTCAATCTTCAATGGCGTCAATAAGTGTAAATAGAGCGATTTCTAGGATTTTGCAAGCTGTCGAGTCACAAAATGGTTTATTGATTTGATATGGGTGAGTGTGATTGAGTAGGTTAAATCGCAAGGGTCGCAGGAGTTGCATGACCATCTTGGACTCAGTGAGTCGGTTGTCTCAATGAGTGGGTAGGGTCGCAATGGTCGTTTGAGCGTTGCAGGCGGTCCAAGGGTCGTTTGAGTCGCATGGGTCGCTTATGTGATTGATTCGCAAGGTTCGTTTGAGTCGTAAGGGTTGTTTGAGTCGCAAGGGTCATTTGAGTCGCGTGGGTCGCTTGATATTATGCCTCGCGGGTTGCTTGATATTATGTCCCGTTGGTCGCTTGAGTCGCATAAGTCGCCTGAGTCTTAGTGAGTCGGTTGAGTGTCGCAGAGTGTCTGAGGGTTGTTTGAGTCGCATTGAACGCACGGGTCGGTTGAGTCGCATGGGTCGCTTAAGTCGGTAGAAGTATAATGAATTCTTAATTGGTCATTTTGCAGGTGGCGCCAAAAGCAGAATTTTGTGTATGAATTCAAGCACATTGATAGAATGCCTAAGATCACCACCAAGTGTTATCCTCATGAGACAATAACGATGCCTAGAGGAATTTTAGATGAATACGAGTTGCATTACTTCGAGAAGGAGTCACAATTTAGGCATCTATTTCATTTCCAATGTGACTCCACATTCATGAATATTCAAATGTCTATCCTACTAAATCACTCCGTGTTTATACGGGTGATCATCTCGTTTTCATACGTATTTCTTGCACGATTTAGGAGACGTTTTTGATACATATGTGATGTTTTACGTATGATTCCGTATCCGTTTTACTTGCTTTCGTGCTTTTCATGTTCTTACAGGTTTTTACGCGTATTTGGACTATTTTTGAGCTAAAGGAACATGCACGGAGCTAAGGAGCAACTTTGGGGATCATCACGGGACAAACGGGACGAGATTGAGCATGGAGAAGC
>CM071874.1:11189436-11203932 GCA_036759665.1 Gynandropsis gynandra
TTATGTTTGCTTAGGGACAAGCAAACATTCAAGTCTGGGGGATTTTGATCATCTCGTTTTCATACGTATTTCTTGCCCGATTTAGGAGACGTTTTTGATACATATGTGATGTTTTACGTATGATTCCGTATCCGTTTTACTTGCTTTCGTGCTTTTCATGTTCTTACAGGTTTTTACGCGTATTTGGACCATTTTGGAGCTAAAGGAGCATGCACGGAGCTAAGGAGCACTTCGGGGATCATCACGGGACACACGGGACGAGATTGAGCTTGGAGAAGCCTCCACCCGGTCGGGTACAAGTCTTACACGATCGGGCAGAACCCACGGGGCTTTGGACAGAACAATTCACACGACTCGGGCAAGCACACGCCCGACCTGTTGCCTAGTGCCCGAGCGGGGACACACACTATGCCCGAGCGGGCATTGCATCCCAGCCAGAATCCGTGCGAGTTACCCTAGCCGTGCCCGAGCGGGCACACTCATTGCCCGAGCGGGTCACGGCCCGTAACTGCGCAAAACTTAAGTTAAATTAAGTTAAAACATAAGGGAACTCGTGGGGCAATTTAGGCAACAATAAAAAAAAGGACCGACTTAGGAGGCTTAAAAGGAGGCAAAAAGACGCCGTTACAGCAAGCATACAGAGGAGAAGAATTCAGCAAAGTTAGAGCAGATTCTTGCGAGGAGATAAGCGAGGAGCATTGAAGATCAAGCACCACCACTTCGGTTTTGTTTGGTTTTTATGTTCCTTAGACTCTCTACTATGTTTATGTTTCTTTACAGACGCATGAGCGAGTAGTTTGTTTGTTCTAAAGGAATAAAAAGTAACAAAATCATGTAATTTGGAGTTTCCTACGCAGAGTTATGGTATTTCAAAGCCCGTCATACAATTCATTGTTGTAGTCGTCTAATCACGTTAAAATAAAAACAAAAAGCGGAAAAGTGGGGCAACACGAGAGACAAATGCAAATAGGAAATAGGAAGCGAAAGGAATATCCGAGAGAAAAACGCCACACAAGCGGCGTATTGACAAGAAATCACATTCATACACTAAGAAACTCGGAAAGGCCATCTCCCGGCTCTAAAAATCCAATGTATCGACTTAAATAAAGGATTTTGAGCTCGAAAATTGGGTCGGGCTGCGGCATCGTTTATCTCGAAAAGAGGAATAAAATGTGAAAAAAATCATGTAATCCGGAGCTTCCTACGCAAAGTTAGGGTATTTCAAAGCCCGTCGTACAATTCATTGATATAGTCGTCTAATCACGTTAAAAAAAACAATAAGCGGAAAAGTGGTGCAACACGAGAGACAAACGTAAATAGCAAATATGAAACGAAAGGAATGTCCGAGAGAAAAACGCAATGCAAGCGGCGTATTGACAAGAAATGACATTCGTATCCTAAGAAACTCGAAAAGGGCAATACTCGGCATTAAAAATCCAACGCATCGACCTAAATAAAGGATTTTGAGCTCAAAAACGGGGTCGGACTGCCTTCAGCATCCCGCGGCGTCATTTATCTCCAAAAGAGGAATGAAATGTGAAAACATCGTGTAATTCGGAGCTTCCTACGAAAGTTATGGTATTTCAAAGCCCGTCGTACAATTCATTGTTGCAGTCGTCTAATCACGTTAAAAAAACAATAAGCGGAAAAGTGGTGCAACACGAGAGACAAAGGCAATAGCAAATAGGAAACGAAAGGAATATCCGAGAAAAAAACGCAAAGCAAGCGGCGTATTGACAAGAAATGACATTCAAATCCTAAGAAACTCGAAAAGGGCATCTCCGGGATCTAAAAATTCAACGTATCGACCTAAAAAAAGGATTTTGAGCTCAAAAATGGGGTCGGGCCGCCTTCAGCAACCCACGGCATCGTTTATCCCGAATAAAGGAATAAAATGTGAAAAAATCATGTAATTCAGAACTTCCTACGCAGAGTTATGGTATTTCAAAGCGCGTCGTACAGTTCATTGTTGTAGTCTTCTAATCACTTTAAAACAAAAACAAAAAGAGGAAAAGTGGTGCAACACGACAGACAAACGCAAATAGGAAAAAGGAAGCGAAAGGAATATCCGAGAGACAAATGCAACGCAAGGGCCGTATTGCCTGGAAATGACATTCGTATCCTAAGAAACTGGAAAAGGGCATCCCCCGGCTCTAAAAATCCAACGTATCGACCCAAATAAAGGATTTTGAGGTCGAAAACAGGGTCGGGCTGCCTTCAGAAACCCGCAACATCGTTTATCTCGAATAAACGAATAAAATGTAAAAAATCATGTAATTCGGAGCATCCTACGCAGAGTTATGGTATTTCAAAACCCGTCTTACAATTCATTGTTGTAGTCGCCTAATCACGTTAAAAAAACAAAAAGCGGAAAAGTGGTGTAACACGAGAGACAAACGCAAATAGGAAATAGGAAGCGAAAGGAATATCTGAGAGAAAAACGCAATACAAGCGGCGTATTGACAAGAAATGACATTCGTATCCTAAGAAACTCGAAAAGGGCATCTCCGAGATCTAAAAATCCAACGTATCGACCTAAATAAAGGATTTTGAGCTCGAAAACGGCGTCGGGCTGCCTTCAGCAACCCACAACATTGTTTATCTCAAATACAGGAATAAAATTTGAAAAAATCATGTAATTCGGAACTTCCTACGCAGAGTTATGGTATTTCAAAGCGTGCCGTACAATTCATTGTTGTAGTCGTCTAATCACTTTAAAAGAAAAACAAAAAGCAGAAAAGTGGTGCAACACGAGAGACAAACGCAAATAGGAAAAAGGAAGCGAAAGGAATATCCGAGAGAAAAATGCAACGCAAGCGGCGTATTGCCAGGAATTGACATTCGTATCCTAAGAAACTCGAAAAGGGCATCTCCCGGCTCTAAAAATCCAACCTATCGCCCCAAATAAAGAATTTTGAGCTCGAAAACATGGATAGGCTGCCTTCAGCAACCCGCGACATCGTTTATCTCGAATAAAAGAATAAAATGTGAAAAAATCATGTAAGTCGGAGCTTCCTACGCAGAGTTATTGTATTTCAAAGCCTGTGGTACAATTCATTGTTGTAGTCGTCTAATCACGTTAAAAAAACAAAAAGCGGAAAAGTGGTGCAACACGAGAGACAAACACAAATAGGAAATAGGAAGCGAAAGGAATATCTGAGAGAAAAACGCAACACAAGCGGCGTATTGACAAGAAATGACATTCTTATCCTAAGAAACTTGAAACAGGCATCTCCAGGCTCTAAAAATCCAACGTATCGACCTAAATAAAGAATTTTGAGCTCGAAAATGGGGTCGGGCTGCCTTCAGCATCCCACAGCATCGTTTATCTGGAAAAGAGGAATAAAATGTGAAAAAATCATGTAATTCGGAGCTTCCTACACAGAGTTATGGTATTTCAAAGCCCGTCATACAATTCATTGTTGTAGTCGTCTAATCACGTTAAAACAAAAACGATAAGCGGAAAAGTGGTGCAACACGAGAGACAAACGCAAATAGGAAATAGGAATCGAAAGGAATATCCGAGAGAAAAACACAACTCAACCAGCGTATTGACAAGAAATGACATTCGTATCCTAAGAAACTCGAAAAGGGTATCTCCCGGCTCTAAAAAGCCAACGTATCGACCTAAGTAAAAGATTTTGAGCTCGAAAATGGGCTCGGGCTGCATTCAACAGCCCGGAGCATCGTTTATCTCGAAAAGAGGAATAAAATGTGAAAAAAATCTTCTAATTCCGAGTTACCAACGCAAAGTTATGGTATTTTAAAGCCCGTCGTACAATTCATTGTTGTAGTTGTCTAATCACGTTAAAATAAAAACAAAAAGCAGAAAAGTGGTGCAACACGAGAGACAAACACAAATAGGAAGCGAAAGGAATATCCGAGAGACAAATGCAACGCAAGCGGCGTATTACCAAGAAATGACTTTCATATCCTAAGAAACTCGAAAAGGGCATCTGCCGGCGATAAAAATCCAACGTATCGATCCAAATAAAGGACTTTGAGGTCGAAAACGGGGTCAGCCTTCCTTCAGCAACCAACGGCATAGTTTATCTCGAATAAAGGAATAAAATGTGAAAAAAGCATGTAATTCGGAGCTTCCTACGCAGAGTAATGGTATTTCAAAGCCCATCGTACAATTCATTATTGTAGTCATCTAATCACGTTAAAACAAAAACAAAAAGCGGAAAAGTGGGGCAACACGAGAGACAAATGCAAATAGGAAATAGGAAGCGAAAGGAATATCCGAGAGAAAAACGCCACGCAAGCGGCGTATTGACAAGAAATCACATTCATACACTAAGAAACTCGGAAAGGCCATCTCCCGGCTCTAAAAATCCAACGTATAATCCAATGTCGACTTAAATAAAGGATTTTGAGCTCGAAAATTGGGTCGGGCTGCGGCATCGTTTATCTCGAAAAGAGGAATAAAATGTGAAAAAATCATATAATTCGGAGCTTGCTACGCAAAGTTAGGGTATTTCAAAGCCCGTCGTACAATTCATTGTTATCGTCGTCTAATCACGTTAAAACCAAAACAATAAGCGGAAAAGTGGTACAACACGAGAGACAAACGCAAATAGCAAACATGAAACGAAAGGAATGTCTGAGAGAAAAACGCAATGCAAGCGGCGTATTGACAAGAAATGACATTCGTATCCTAAGAAACTCGAAAAGGGCAATACCCGGCATTAGAAATCCAACGCATCGACCTAAATAAAGAATTTTGAGTTCGAAAACGGGGTCGGACTGCCTTCCGCATCCCACGGCGTTATTTATCTCCAAAAGAGGAATGAAATGTGAACAAAATCCATGTAATTCGGAGCTTTCTATGCATAGTTATGGTATTTCAAAGCCCGTCGTACAATTCATTGTTGTACTCGTCTAATCATGTTAAAAAAAACAATAAGCGGAAAAATGGTGAAACACAAGAGACAAATGCCAATAGGAAATAGGAATCGAAAGGAATATCCGAGAAAAAAACTCCACGCAAGCGGTGTATTGGCAAGAAATGAGATTCGTATCCTAGGAAACTCGAAACGGGCATCTCCCGGCTATAAAAATCCAACGTATCGACCTAAATAAAGGATTTTGAGCTCGAAAACGGGGTCGGGTTGCCTTTAGCATCCCGCGGCATCGTTTATCTCGAAAAGAGGAATTAAATGTGAAAACATCATGTAATTCGGAGCTTCCTACGCAAAGTTATGGTATTTCAAAGCCCATCGTACAATTCCTTGTTGCAGTCGTCTAATCACGTTAAAAAAACAATAAGCGGAAAAGTGGTGCAACATGAGAGACAAATGCAATAGCAAATAGGAAACGAAAGGAATATCCGAGAAAAAAACGCAACGCAAGCGGCGTATTGACAAGAAATGACATTCGTATCCTAAGAAACTCGAAAAGGGCATCTCCGGGATCTAAAAATCCAACGTATCGACCTAAAAAAAGGATTTTGAGCTCAAAAATGGGGTCGGGCTGCCTTCTGCAACCCACGGCATCGTTTATCCCGAATAAAGGAATAAAATGTGAAAAAATCATGTAATTCGGAACTTCCTACGCAGAGTTATGGTATTTCAAAGCGCGTCATACAGTTCATTGTTGCAGTCTTCTAATCACTTTAAAACAAAAACAAAAAGCGAAAAAGTGGTGCAACACGACAGACAAACGCAAATAGGAAAAAGGAAGCGAAAGGAATATCCGAGAGACAAATGCAACGCAAGGGCCGTATTGCCTGGAAATGACATTCGTATCCTAAGAAACTCGAAAAGGGCATCCCCCGGCTCTAAAAATCCAACGTATCGATCCAAATAAAGGATTTTGAGGTCGAAAACAGGGTCGGGCTGCCTTCAGAAACCCGCAACATTGTTTATATCGAATAAACGAATAAAATGTAAAAAATCATGTAATTCGGAGCTTCCTACGCAGAGTTATGGTATTTCAAAGCCCGTCTTACAATTCATTGTTGTAGTCGCCTAATCACGTTAAAAAAAACAAAAAGCAGAAAAGTGGTGCAACACGAGAGACAAACGCAAATAGGAAATAAGAAGCGAAAGGAATATCTGAGAGAAAAATGCAATACAAGCGGCGTATTGACAAGAAATGACATTCGTATCCTAAGATACTCGAAAAGGGCATCTCCGGGATCTAAAAATCCAACGTATCGACCTAAATAAAGGATTTTGAGCTCGAAAACGACGTCGGGTTGCCTTCAGCAACCCACAACATCGTTTATCTCGAATACAGGAATAAAATTTGAAAAAATCATGTAATTCGGAGCTTCCTACGCAGAGTTATGGTATTTCAAAGCGTGTCGTACAATTGATTGTTGTAGTCGTCTAATCACTTTAAAAGAAAAACAAAAAGCGGAAAAGTGGTGCAACACGAGAGACAAACGCAGATAGGAAAAAGGAAGCGAAAGGAATATCCGAGAGACAAATGCAACGCAAGCGGCGTATTGCCAGGAATCGACATTCGTATCCTAAGAAACTCGAAAAGGGCATCTCCGGCTCTAAAAATCCAACGTATCGCCCCAAATAAAGAATTTTGAGCTCGAAAACATGGTTAGGCTGCCTTCAGCAACCCGTGACATCGTTTATCTCGAATAAACGAATAAAATGTGAAAACATCATGTAATTCGGAACTTCCTACGCAGAGTTATGGTATTTCAAAGCCTGTGGTACAATTCATTGTTGTAGTCGTCTAATCACGTTAAAAAAAACAAAAAGCGGAAAAGTGGTGCAACACGAAAGACAAACACAAATAGGAAATAGGAAGCGAAAGGAATATCCGAGAGAAAAACGCAACACAAGCGGCGTATTGACAAGAAATGACATTCTTATCCTAAGAAACTTGAAACGGGCATCTCCAGGCTCTAAAAATCTAACGTATCGACCTAAATAAAGAATTTTGAGCTCGAAAATGGGGTCGGGCTGCCTTCAGCATCCCACAGCATCGTTTATATGGAAAAGAGGAATAAAATGTGAAAAAATCATGTAATTCGGAGCTTCCTACACAGAGTTATGGTATTTCAAAGCTCGTCATACAATTCATTGTTGTAGTCGTCTAATCACGTTAAAACAAAAACGATAAGCGGAAAAGTGGTGCAACACGAGAGACAAATGAAATAGGAAATAGAAATCGAAAGGAGTATCCGAGAGAAAAACACAACTCAACCAGCGTATTGACAAGAAATGACATTCGTATCCTAAGAAACTCGAAAAGGGCATCTCTCGGCTCTAAAAAGCCAACGTATCGACCTAAATAAAATATTTTGAGCTCGAAAATGGGGTTGGGCTGCATTCAACAGCCCGCAGCATCGTTTATCTCAAAAAAGAGGAATAAAATGTGAAAAAAATCTTGTAATTCCGAGTTACCAACGCAAAGTTATGGTATTTCAAAGCCCGTCGTACAATTCATTTTTGTAGTTGTCTAACCACGTTAAAACAAAAACAATAAGCAAAAAAGTGGTGCAACACGAGAGACAAACGCAAATTGGAAATAGGAAACGAAAGGAATATCCGAGAGAAAAACGCAACATAAGCGGCGTATTGACAAGATTTTACATTAGTATCCTAAGAAACTCGAAAAGGGCATCCCGGCTCTAAAACTCCAACGTATCGACATAAATAAAGGATTTTGAGCTTGAAAACGGGATCCGGCTGCCTTCAGAAGCCCGCGGCATCGTTTATCTCGAATAAAGGATTAAAATGTGAAAAAATCATGTAATTCGGATCTTCCTACGCACAGTTATGGTATTTCAAAGACCGTCGTTCATTTCATTGTTGTAGTCGTCTAATCACGTTAAAACAAAAACAAAAAGCGGAAAGTGGTGCAACACGAGAGACAAACACAAATAGGAAATATGAAACGAAAGGAATATCTGAGATAAAAACACAACGCAAGCGGCGTATTGACAAGAAATGACATTCGTATCCTAAGAAACTCGAAAAAGGCATCTCCCGGGTCCAAAAATCCAACGTATCGACCTAAATAAAGGATTTTGAGCTTGAAAACGGGGTTGGACTGTCTTCAGCAACCCGGGGCATCGTTTATCTTGAAAAGAGGAATAAAATGTGAAAAAATCATGTAACTCGGAGTTTCCTACGCAGAGTTATGGTATTTCAAAGCCCATCATACAATTCATTATTATAGTCGTCTAATCACGTTAAAAAAAGCGGAAAAGTGGTGTCGAGAGACAAACACAAATAGGAAATAGGAAGCAAAACGAATATCCGAGAGAAAACCGCAACACAAGCGGCGTATTGAAAAGAAGTGACATTCATATCCTAAGAAACTCGAAAAGGGCATCTCCCGGCTCTAAAAATCCAACGTGTCGACCTAAATAAAGGATTTTGAGCTCGAAAACAGGGTCGGGCTGCCTTCAACAACCCACAGCATCGTTTATCTCGAAAAGAGGAATAAAATGTGAAAATATCATGTAATTCGGAGCTTTGTACGCAGAGTTATGGTATTTCAAAGCCCGTCGTACAATTCATTGTTGTAGGATTCTAATCACGTTGAAACAAGAACAATGAGCTGAAACGTTGTGCAACACGAGACACAAACACAAATAGGAAATAGGAAGCGAAAGGAATATCCGAGAGAAAAACGGAACGCAAGCGGCGTATTGACAAGAAATGACATTCTTATCCTAAGATACTCGAAAAGGCATCTCCCGGCTCTAAAAATCCAAATGCAAATAGGAAATAGGAAGAGAAAGGAAAATCCGAGAGAAAAACGCAACGCAAGCCGGCGTATTGCAAGAAATGAAATTCATATCCTAAGAAACTCAAAAAGGGCATCTCCCGGCTCTAAAAATCCAACGTATCAACCTAAATAAAGGATTTTGAGCTCAAAAACGGGGTCGGGCTGCCTTCCGCAATCCGTGGCATCGTTTATCTCGAAAAGAGGAATAAAATGCGAAAAAATAGTGTAATTCAGAGCTTCCTACGCACAGTTATGGTATTTCAAAACCCGCCGTACAATTCATTGTTGTAGTCGTCTAATCACATAAAAACAAATACAATAGTCAGAAAGGTGGTGCAACACGAGAGACAAATGCAAATAGGAAATAGGAAGCGAAAGGAATATTCAAGAGAAAAATGCCACGCAAGCGACGTATTGACAAGAAATGACATTCGTATCCTAAGAAACTCGAAAAGAGCATCTCCTGGCTCTAAAAATCCAACGTATCGACCTAAATAAAGGATTTTGAGCTCGAAAACGAGATTGAGCTGCCTTCAGCAACCCGCGGCATCGTTTATCTCTAAAAGAGGAATAAAAAGTGAAAAAAATCATATAATTCGAAGCTTCCTACGCAAAGTTATGGTATTTCAAAGCCCGTCGTACAATTCATTGTTGTAGTCGTCTAATCACGTTAAAACAAAAACAATTAGCGGAAAAGTGGTTCAACACGAGAGACAAACACAAATAAGAAATCGGAAACGAAAGAAATATCCGAGAGAAAAACGGAACGCAAGCGGCGTATTGACAAGAAATGACATTCGTATCCTATGAAACTCGAAAAGGGCATCTCCCGGCTCTAAAAATCCAACGTATCGACTTAAATATAGGATTTTGAGCTCAAAAACAGGATCGGGCTGCCTTCAGCAATCTGCCGCATTGTTTTTCTCGAAAAGAGGAATAAAATGCGAAAAAATCATGTCATTCGTAGCTTGCTTCGCAAAGTTATTATATTTCAAAGCCCGTCGTACAATTCATTGTTGTAGTCGTCTAATCACGTTAAAACAAAAAAATTGAGCAGAAAAGTGGTGCAACACGAGAGACAAACACAAATAGGAAATAGGAAGCGAAAGGAATATCCGAGAGAAAAATGCTACGCAAGCGGCGTATTTGATGTGTTCTCAAAGTTAAATAAAATAACCTAAACTACCTGCAAGTGCACGGCACGTGTGTAGTATTTTAGGTGTCGATCCCACAGAGACTACACAACACAATCTAGACTTGAACTATGAATCAAACTTGCTAACGAACGAATATGGTTGAACAATGAAATACTGAAAGTAAATAAACGAATTTGTTCTTAACGATAAGACAAACGTTCTAGGAATCCAGTTTCACCACAAGACTACCGAAACCAACAATAAATCTATCTATCATGCAATCCCAGTTAAGTTATCTAAGGCAGACGATCCTAATATGATATCTACCCTCTCTCGAGGCATAGACACGTGATCTAGCCAAGTTGCCCCCTACTTTCGTGGTTGACACATTGAACTAAACCCATAAGAACTATGATTAATCCGTTTCACCCTCAACCGTTGCTACTCTACTTTCGTGGCCTAACCTCGGTTGTTCTAAACCTGATCTTCTAGGACTATAATTCTCCTTTAGGTCCTTCTCCTAACCCCTAACACATGCATCTACGTGGCCCTCACAAAAACAAGTAAATTCAAGCACTCAGATAAAGAATAGAGAAACGAAAACGAGAAGATGCATTCAAAATAAATCAAAAGTGGTTTCGGGATAGCCAAGGGCTAATCCCTTCTCCTAGAACAAACAAACTACTCGCTCATGCGTCTGTAAACAAACATAAACAAAATAGAAGGTTTAAAGAACATGAAAACCAAACAAAACCGAAGTATAGTGTTGATCTCCAATGCTCCTCGTGTGCCTCCTCACAAGAATCTTCTTCTCCAATCTCTCCTCAATCAAGAACTGAGTAAAGTATACTCCAATGTCATCCTCTGGTCTCCTTTTATGTCTTTAAAGTCGGTCTACTTGTTGCCTCAATCCCCCACAAACTTCCTTTTGTTTTAAGTTAAATTAACATAACCTAAGTTGCTGAAAAGGGTCGCGACCCGAGCGGGCGGTGCAATTTACCCGCTCGGGTACGGCTAGGGCGGACGCGCAGATCGCGATCCGCATGGGGTGCCCGATCGGGCATGATGTGTTCCCACTCGGGTATGAGGCACCCGCTCGTGCATTTCCTTGCCCGAGTCGTGTGTGAATTGCACACCAAATTTTCCGTGGCTCTTGCCCGCTCGGGTGTGAGTTGTGCCCGATCGGGTGGTGGCTCTTCATGCTAATTCTCGTCTCGTTTCATCCCGTGATGATCCTCGATGTTGGTACTTAGCCCCGTGCATGTCCTTTAGCTCCAAAATGAACCGAATACGCGTAAAAACATGTAACAACATGAAAACACGAAAATAAGTAAAACAGATACGGAATCATACGTAAAGCAACACATATATATAAAAAAATATCTCTTAAATCGTGCAAGAAAAACGTATGAAAACGAGATGATCAAAATCCCCCAGACTTGAATGTTTGCTTGTCCCTAAGCAAACGTAAACGTGGAACACATGGGGTGTACAAAATCCGAGAATTCCCCCTTCTCCTACAAATACCGCTAAAGCTAACCTAACCGATCAACTAGCATGTCGAGAGCAAATTCGGCCTAATTAAGTTTTCAGTCTTAATCCTAGGTTCACCAAGGCTACCCATGAGAAAGTAAATCAAAGGAAAACTAGACAAGCCACCGTAACTCCCTCCACCAAACAAGACTTCAAACAATGCTAAACCTAGATCAACCGAGGATACTTGTTTCTTTCTATCCGAGCTTTTTTTCTTTCTTTTTTTTCTTTTTCTTTTTTATGATTTCTGTTTTCGTTTTTTTATTTTTTTCTTTTCTTTTTTTTTCTTTTTCTCCCTTTTTTTCTTTTTCTTTGCATACACACTAGGCTTCTAGGACATCGGATTTGAAGGGATCCAGCCGCTACTTAGACCCAGACTACCGATGACGGTATACTCATGCATCTCGTTTAAGAGTGCAGCGGAGTAGGCGGCTTTTTTGTGCCATGCCCTTAGGACGTAGAAAGATGATCGCCAACCCACCACTTAGACCCGAGCCATCGAAAGAGTATCAAGGTCGATGCACTCATATCGATTTTAGATCATGCTTTTTAGGCATTATTTCTATCGACATCGGAGTGTTGGTGTGCGCTCTTAATCTGCAAAATAAGCTCGATTCTATATGATCCAATAATCCTCAATAGAAAAGAAGTAAAGCATCATCTACACGAAGTATGATCATTTGGGTAGAGAGAGTAAACGATAAACTAGCCTAGCAACCTCGTCTAAACCCCCCACAAGCAACACTAGGCTTCCCAAAGAACTTCGACCTATTGTTTTTCAGCCGACTAATAAGCTCTAACGCTTAGGGAAAACCTAGCTCAACCAAGCAAAATCTCACGGAAAAGGTCAACTTCTTAAGCATCCTAGGTTCAGGGTTCATCTCAAAACGTGGCACCGGACAAGTGCCTGGGACGACTCTAACTCAAAAACAACTGAAAACCACAAAATAACCTAAAAACTACAAAGTCAAAGGGAAGATGAAAGAAAATGAAACGACATCACCTGACAAACGTGAGCTGCTCCCCCAGACTTAAATTGAATGGCATCCTCGACGTGAAGCTCCGATGGAGGGTAAGGGAAGGAAAGTTAAACTCTATCGTTTCGTCTCCGACACGTAAAGACAACTTTCCTTGTTGTACGTCTATCATCGCACCTGCAGTAGCTAAGAATGGCCTACCAAGAATAATAGGTATCCTAGCATCTTCCTTTATCTCAAGTACAACAAAATCAGTGGGAATGCAAAGCTTACCTACCATTGTGGGAACGTTTTCAACAATTCCCACCGGATATCTTACCGAACGATCCGCAAGGCGCATACACATGTTTGTAGGTTTGAGATTCCCGAAGTCCATCCGCTTGAAGATTGAGTGTGGCATGATACTCATGCTTGCTCCTAAATCACACAAAGCATTTTCAATATCTAGATTACCTATTGTGCATGGAATGGAGAAGCTTCCGGGGTCCTTCAACTTTGGTGGCAGCTTGTTCTGAAGGACTGCACTGCATTCCTCGGTGAGTGCTACAGTCTCGTTCTCTTCGATGTGCTTCTCTTTGGACAGTACCTCTTTGATGAGTTTGGCGTGATTAGGCATCTTTTGGAGGGTTTCCACGTATGGTATGTTGAAGTCAAGCTTCGTTAGACCCTCTACAAATCTGCCCACTCGTTCTTCATTCTTACTACTCACCAACCGTTGAGGAAACGGTATTGGAGGTTTGTACGCTGGAGGAGCAACATATGACTTATCTAAATCTGATTCAACTCCTTCCATAATCGCAACCTTACCTTTTCCTCTATTCATGGACGTACCAGCAGCATTCCCTCGCTCTTTCGACGGCGAATTCTCAACCACATCACCGCTGCACACAGAAATAGCATTCACGTATTCTCTCGGGTTCAATTCGGGTTTACGTGGGAGCTGTCCGGGATTCCGAGAGGATGAGGCAGCCTGCTGTGCTATGGAGTTCTCTAGACTCTTCACATGATTGCTCAAAGATTCCATCTGAGTTTTGAGCTCGTTGATCGCTGTCCCCACATCCACATTGAATTTGGTTTGAGTCGATGTTTGCTGCCTTTGCTCCTTAATAAATTCGAGCAGTACCACCTCAAGGTTTGATGAAGGGGCTTGAGGAGGTTGAGGAGTTTGCGGAACTTGCTGAGCTTGTTGAATTTGCTGGTTATTTTACTGGTATGGCTGATGTGGTTGCTGAAATCCCGAATACTTCATGGTTGAGTCGTTCGGTATGACAAGTTCGGGTGATTCCTCCAATTCGGGTTGTAGGTATTCCAGAATTGCATGTTGCCTTACTGCTGGGCATAATTCACCTGTTCGAAATCCTTATGTACCGTGCATTGATACGCTACATACTCCGTATCTCCGCATTACCCGTAGCTCAGTTCTGATTAGGCTCATATAAACGACGAGTGCTATTAGGCATACCTCTCGGAGTTGACCACATGGTGTGGTTCATGGAGAGGTTATCGATCAGCTCGAATGCCTCCTCAACGCTCAGATCCATGAATGATCCTCTGGGAGCGTTATCCAACGTTGTTCGGTGCTCATCTGAAATTCCGTTATAGAAAGTTTGGATAACGTACCACTGCTCTAGACCATGGTGTGGACACAGTTGTAGAAGATCCTTGAATCTATCCCACGCCTCAAACAAAGTTTCTCCATCTCTGCATCTGAACGTTGTGATTTCCCCCCTCATCTGAATCGTCTTGCTCGGAGGAAAGAAACGTGATAAGAACAATGCGCAGAGCTGATCCCAAGTGGTGATAGATCCGGCGAGGAGCGATTGCAGCCAAGTTTTCGCTTGTCCCCCAATTGAGAAGGGGAAACGACACAACAAGATCGCATCCTCTGAGACTCCGTGAATTTTGAACGTACCAGAAAGCTCAAGGAAGTTTCTGAGGTGGTGATGGGGATCCTCATGGTTTCCACCCATGAATTGCTTCTGATAAAGCATGTTCATCATCGCTGGCTTAATCTCAAACTGTTCTCTCGCAACAGCAGGCATCCTTATGGCTGTTTGCACGTTGTTCATGTTCAGCACCACGTAATCCCTTAGACGACGTGGTGGAGGAGCCTGTGGTTCTCGCGGTTGGGGCGCGAGTGGCTG
>CM071874.1:11232516-11243973 GCA_036759665.1 Gynandropsis gynandra
GACCGTGTTGGTTCATGGTGCCCGATCGGGTGGACATAACCCGATCGCGTGGTTAAGCGGGCCCGAGTCGTGTAAACTCTCGGGG
Organism: Gynandropsis gynandra; assembly: GCA_036759665.1. NCBI lineage: Eukaryota > Viridiplantae > Streptophyta > Magnoliopsida > Brassicales > Cleomaceae > Gynandropsis > Gynandropsis gynandra. The sequence continues at coordinate 11,232,602 of CM071874.1, forward strand.
CAAATTGGGTGACTAATAGCCCGAGTGGGTATTCTTCTTGCGACCGATCAGGTATGGCTACCCGATCTCGTTGCCTTGTGCCCAGGTCGTGTTAAATGCGTGGACAAAACCCCGTAGGTTTTACCCGAGCGGGTGGAGTAATAGTGCTCGACCGGGCACCCTTGTGTCCTTGATAGTTCTCTTTTCCGCTCGTTGCTCGGGTGTTCCTTTGTTTCTGGAGCTCTGAGTAGATATGTCTTCTATTCATGTAGTTTTGATCAGAAATTCTTCATATTGAGTTCATTTAGGCCTTGTCGCCTAAAAACCTGAAAACCAACAAAACGGGTGTGTGAAGCTCGAAATCATATCGGATAAGTAAGACTCAATGCAAGACACATTTGAAAATGGTGTAAAAACCTATCCTAATATTGATACACTTTCAGTTTTATCACACGTGAAAACGAAAACAAAAAGCGGAAAAGGGGTACAACATGAGAGAAAATCGCAAATAGGAAATAGGAAGCAAAAGGAATATCTGAGAGTCAACCGCACCGCAAGCAACTTATTGACAAGAAATGACATTTGTATCCTAAGAAACTCGGAAAGGGCATCTCCCGGCTCTAAAAATCCAAAGTGTCGAACTAAATAAAGGATTTGAGCTCCAAAACGGGGTCGGGCTACCTTAAGTATGACGGGCCATCGTTATCTCGAAAAGAGGAATAAAATGTGAAAAAAATCATGTAATTCAGAGCTTCGTACGCAAAGTTATGGTATTTCAAAGCCCATCGTACAATTCATTGTAGTAGTCATCTAATCACGTGAAAACAAAAACAAAAAACTGAAAGGAGTGCAACATGAGAGACAAACGCAACGCAAGCGGCGTATTGATAAGATATGACATTCGTATCCTAGAAAACTTGAAATGGGCATCTCCCGGCTCTAAAAATCCAACGTATCGATCTAAATAAAGGTTTTTGAGCTCGAAAATGGGGACGGGCTGCCTTCAGCATCTCGGAGAATCGTTTATCTCGAAAAGAGGAATATAATGACAAAAAATCCTGTAATTCAGAGCTTCGTATGTAAAGTTATGGTATTTCAAAGCCCGTCATACAATTCATTGATTTAGTCGTCTAATCACGTGAAAACGGAAAAAAAAAGTGGAAAAGGGGTGCAACACGAGAGACATTCGCAAATAGGGAATAGGAAGCAAAAGCAATATCTGAGAGTCAACCGTAATGCAAGAAGCTTATTGACAAGAAATGACATTTGTATCCTAAGAAACTCGAAAAGGGCATCTCCCGGCTCTAAAAATCCAACATATTGAAATAAATAATGGATTTGAGCTTGAAAACGGGGTCGGGCTACCTTCAGTATGATGGGCCATCGTTTATCTCAAAAAGAGGAATAGAATGTGAAAAAAAATCATGTAATTCGGAGCTTCGTACGAAAGGTTATGGTATTTCAAAGCTCGTCGTACAATTCATTGTTGTAGTCGTCTAATCATGGGAAAACAAAAACAAAAAGCAGAAAGGGGTGCAACATGGGAGACAAACACAAATAGGAAATAGGAAACAAAAAGAATATCCGAGAGGCAAACACCACGCAAGCGGCGTGTTGACAAGAAACGGAATTTGTATCCTAAGAAACTCGAAAAGGGCATCTCTCGGCTCTATAAATCCAACGTATTGACCTAAATAAAGGATTTTGAGCTCGAAAACGGGGTCGGGCTGCCTTCAGCATCCCACAGCATCGTTTATCTCGAAAAGAGGAATAAATGTGAAAAAATCTTATAATTCGAAGCTTCGTACGCAAAGTTATGGTATTTCAAAGTCCGTCTTACAATTCATAGTTGTAGTCGTCTAATCACGTGAAAACAAAAACAAAAAGCGGAAAAGGGGTGCAACACGAGAGACAAACACAAATAGGAAATAGGAAGAAAAAAGAATATCCGAGAGACAAACGCAACACAGGCGGTGTATTGACAAGAAATAATCTTTGTATTTTAAGAAACTCGAAAAAGGGCATCTCCTGACTCATATCCAACGTATCGACCTAAATCAAGGATTTTGAGCTCAAAAACGGGGTCGGGTTGCCTTCAATTTCTCAGAGCATCATTTATCTCGAAAAGAGGAATAAAATGTGAAAAAAAATCATGTAACTTAGAGCTTCGTTCGCAAAGTTATGGTATTTCAAAGCCCATCATGCAATTCTTTGTTGTAGTCATCTAACCACGTGAAAACAAAAAAAAGGCGGAAAAGGGGTGCAACACGAGAGACAAACGCAAATATGAAATTGGAAGAAAAAGGAATATCAGAGAGACAAACGCAACGCAATCGGTGTAATGACAAGAAATGACATTCGTATCCTAAGAAACTCGAAAAACGGCATCTCCCGGCTCTAAAAATCCAACGTATCGACGTAACTAAAGAATTTTGAGATTGAATACGGGGTCGGTCTGTCTTCAGCATAGGACGGCATCGTTTATCTTGAAAAGAGGAATAAAATGTGAAAACAATCATGTAATTCGGAGCTTTATACGCAAAGTTATGGTATTTCAAAGCCTGTCGTACAATTCATTGTTGTAGTCGTCTAATCACATGAAAAAAAAAACAAAAAGCGGAAAAGGGGTGCATCATGAGATACAAACGCAAATAGGAAATAGGAAGCAAAAGGAATATCCGAGAGACAAATGCAACGCAAGCGGCGTATTGACAAGAAATGGCATTCGTACCCTAAAAAACTCGAAAAGGGCATCTCTCGGCTCTAAAGTCCAACGTATCGACCTAAATAAAGGATTTTAAGCTTGAAAACGGGGTAGGCCTACCTTCAGTATCCCGGGGCATCGTTTATCTCGAAAGGAGGAATAAAATGTGAAAATAATCATGTAATTCGGAGCTTCGTACGCAAAGTTATGGTATTTCAAAGCCCGTCATACAATTCATCGTTGTAGTCGTCTAATCACGTGAAAAAAAAAAAGCGGAAATGGGTGCAACACGAGAGACAATGCAAATAGGAAATAGGAAGCAAATGGAATATCCGATAGACAAATGCAACGCAAGCGGCTTATTGACAAGTAATGACATTCGTATCCTAACAAACTCGAAAAGGGCATCTCCCGGGTGTACAAATCCACCATATCGACCTAAATAAAGGATTTTGAGCTCGAAAATAGGGCATGCTGCCTTCAAGAACCCACTACATCGTTTATCTCGAAAAGAGGAATAAAATGTGAAAACAATAATGTAATTCGGAGCTTCGTACGCAAAGTTATGGTATTTCAAAGCCTGTCATACAATTCATTGTTATAGTCGTCTAATCATGTGAAAACAAAAAAATGAAAAAAAGGGGTGCAACACGAGACACAAACGCAAATAGGAAATAGGAAGCAAAAGGAGTATTCCAGAGACAAACGCAACACAAGCGGCGTATTGACAAGAAATGACATTCGTATCCTAAGAAACTCAAAAAGGGCATCTCCGGCTCTAAAAATACAATGTATCGAATTAAATAATTGGTTTTGAGCTTGAAAATACGGTCGGACTGCCTTCAGCAACCCGCGGCATCGTTTATCTAAACAGGACTAACATGTTAAAAAATCATGTAATTTAGAGTGTCGTACGCAAACTTATGGTATTTCAAAGCCCGTCATACAATTCATTGTTGTAGTCCTCTAATCACGTGAAAACAAAAACAAAAAGCGGAAAAGGGGGAACACAAGAGACAAACGCAATGCAAGCGGCGTATTGACAAGAAATGACACTCGTATCCTAGGAAACTAAAAAAAGGCATCACCCGGCTCTAAAAATCCAACGTATCGATCTAAATAAAGGTTTTTGAGCCCGAAAACGGTGTCGGGCTGCCTTCAGCATTTCGGAGAATCGATTATCTCGAAACGAGGAATACATTGAGAAAAAAATCATGTAATTCAGAACATCATATGCAAAGTTATGGTATTTCAAAGCCCGTCATACAATTCATTGATGTAGTCTTCTAATCACGTGAAAACGAAAACAAAAAGCGGAAAAGGGGTACAACACGAGAGACAATCGAAAATAGGAAATAGGAAGCAAAAGGAATATCTGAGAGTCAACAGCACCGCAAGCAGCTTATTGACAAGAAATGACATTTGTATCCTAAGACACTCGAAAGGGGCATCTCTCGGCTCTAAAAATCCAAAGTATCGAACCAAATAAAGGATTTGAGCTCCAAAACGGGGTCGGGCTACCTTAAGTATGACGGGTCATCGTTATCTCGAAAAGAGGAATAAAATGTGAAAAAAATCATGTAATTCAGAGCTTCATACGCAAAGTTATGGTATTTCAAAGCCCATCGTACAATTCATTGTTGTAGTCATCTAATCACGTGAAAACAAAAACAAAAAACAGAAAGGAGTGCAACATGAGAGACAAATGCAACGCAAGCGGCGTATTGACAAGAAATGACATTCGTATCCTAGGAAACTTGAAATGGGCATCTCCCGGCTCTAAAATCCAACGTATCGATCTAAATAAAGGATTTTGAGCTCGAAAATGGGGACGGGCTGCCTTCAGCATCTCGGAGAATCGTTTATCTCGAAAAGAGGAATATAATGACAAAAAATCTTGTAATTCAGAGCTTCGTATGTAAAGTTATGGTATTTCCAAGCCCGTCATACAATTCATTGATGTAGTCGTCTAATCATGTGGAAACGGAAGAAAAAGTGGAAAAGGGGTGCAACACGAGAGATAATCGCAAACAGGGAATAGGAAGCAAAAGCAATATCTGAGAGTCAACCGTAATGCAAGAAGCTTATTGACAAGAAATGACATTTCTATCCTAAGAAACTAGAAAAGGACATCTCCCGGCTCTAAAAATCCAACATATTGAAATAAATAATGAATTTGAGCTTGAAAACGGGGTCGGGCTACCTTTAGTATGATGGGCCATCGTTTATCTTAAAAAGAGGAATAAAATGTGAAAAAAATCATGTACTTCGGAGCTTCGTACGAAAAGTTATGGTATTTCAAAGCTCGTCGTACAATTCATTGTTGTAGCCGTCTAATCATGTGAAAACAAAAACAAAAAGCGGAAAGGGGTGCAACATGGGAGACAAACGCAAATAGGAAATAGGAAACAAAAAGAATATCCGAGAGGCAAACACCACGCAAGCGGCGTGTTGACAAGAAACGAAATTTGTATCCTAAGAAACTCAAAAAGGGCATCTCTCGGCTCTCTAAAAATCCAACGTATTGACCGAAATAAAGGATTTTGAGCTCGAAAACGGGGTCGGGCTGCCTTCAGCATCCCGCAGCATCGTTTATCTCGAAAAGAGGAATAAAATATGAAAAAAAATCTTATAATTCGAAGCTTCGTACGCAAATTTATGGTATTTCGAAACTCGTCTTACAATTCATAGTTGTAGTCGTCTAATCACGTGAAAACAAAAACAAAAAGCGGAAAAGGGGTGCAACACGAGAGACAAACACAAATAGGAAATAGGAAGAAAAAAGAATATCCGAGAGACAAACGCAACGCAAGCGGTGTATTGACAAGAAATAATATTTGTATTTTAAGAACTCGAAAAAGGGCATCTCCTGACTCAAATCAAACGTATCGACCTAAATGAAGTATTTTGAGCTCAAAAACAGGGTCGGGTTGCCTTCAATTTCTCAGAGCATCATTTATCTCGAAAAGAGGAATAAAATGTGAAAAAAATCATGTAATTTAGAGCTTCGTTCGCAAAGTTATGGTATTTGAAAGCCAGTCGTACAATGCTTTGTTGTAGTCATCTAACCACGTGAAAACAAAAACAAAAAGCGGAAAAGGGGTGCAACACGAGAGACAAATGCAAACAGGAAATAGGAAGCAAAAGGAATATCCGAGAGACAAACGCAACGCAAGCGGGGTATTGACAAGAAATGACATTCGTATCCTAAGAAACTCGAAAAGGGCATCTCCCGGGTCTAAAAATCCAATGTATCCACGTAAATAAAGAATTTTGAGATTGAATACGGGGTCGGGCTGCCTTCAGCAACCTGCTGCATCGTTTATCTCGAAAAGAGGAATAAAATGTGAAAAAAATCATGTCATTCGAAGTTTTGTACGCAATGTTATGGTATTTCAAAGCCCGTCGTACAATTCATTGTTGTAGTCGTTTAATCATGTGAAAACAAAAAACAAAACGCGGAAAATGGGTGCAACACGAGAGACAAATGCAAATAAGAAATAGGAAGCAAAAGGAATATCTTAGGGACAAATGCAACGCAAGCGGCGTATTGACAACAAATGACATTCGTATCCTAAGAAACTCGAAAAGGGCATCTCCCGGCTCTAAAAATCCAATGTATCGACCTAAATAAAGGATTTTGAGCTTAAAAACGGGGTTGGGCTGCCTTCAACAACCTGTGGCATCGTTTATCTCGAAAAGAAGAATAAAATGAGAAAAATATCATGTAATTCAGAGCTTCATACGCAAAGTTATGGTATTTCAAAGCCTGTCGTACAATTCATTGGTGTAGTCGTCTAATCGCGTGAAAACAAAAACAAAAAGCGGAGAAGGGAAGCAACACGAGAGACAAATGAAAATAGGAAATATGAAGCAAAAGGAATATGCGAGAGACAAACACATTGCAAGCGGCGTATTGACAAGAAATGACATCCATATCCTAAGAAATCCCTGAAAAGGCATCTCCCGGCTCTAAAAATCCAACGTATCGACCTATATAAAAGATTTTGAGCTCGAAAACGGGGTCGGGCTTCCTTCAGCATCCCGTGGCATCATTTATCTTGAAAAGAGGAATAAAATATTAAAAACATCATGTAATTCGGAGCTGTTGACGAAAGGTTTTGGTATTTCAAAGCCCGTCGTACAATTTATTGTTGTAGTCGTCAAATCACGTAAAAACAAAAACAAAAAGCGGAAAAGGGGTTCAACAAAAGAGAGAATGCAAATAGGAAATAGGATGCAAAAGGAATATCTGAGAGACAAACGCAACGCAATCGGCAAATTGACAATAAATGACATTCGTATCCTAAGAAACTCGAAAAGGGCATCACTGATCATCTCGTTTTCATACGTATTTCTTGCATGGTTTAGAAGACGTTTTCGGTATATATATGATGTTTTACGTATGATTCCGTATCCGTTTTACTTGCTTTCGTGCTTTTCATGTTCTTACAGGTTTTTACGCGTATTTGGACCATTTTGGAGCTAAAGGAGCATGCACGGAGCTAAGGAGCACTTCTGGGATCATCACGGGACAAACGGGACGAGATTGAGGTTGGAGAAGCCTCCACCCGGTCGGGTACAAGCCTTACACGATCGGGCAGAAGCCACGGGGCTTTGGACAGGACAAACCACACGACTCGGGCAAGCACATGCCCGAGCTGTTGCCTAGCACCCGAGCGGGCACATACCTAGCACCCGAGCGAGCGTTGCACCCCAGCCAGCAGACCACGCGGGTTACCCTAGCCGCACCCGAGCGGGTACACTCATTACCCGAGCGGGTAGCGGCCCGAAACCTCTAAAAACTTAAGTAAACTTAACTTAAAACATAAGGGAACTCGTGGGGCAATTAGGGCAACAATTGGACCGACTTAGGAGGCTTAAAAGGAGGCAAAAAGACGCCGTTACAGCAAGCATACAGAGGAGAACAATTCAGCGAAGATAGAGCAGATTCTTGCGAGGAGATAAGCAAGGAGCATTGGAGATCAAGCACCACCACTTCGGTTTTGTTTGGTTTTTATGTTCCTTAGACTCTCTACTATGTTTATGTTTCTTTACAGACGCATGAGCGAGTAGTTTGTTTGTTCTAGGAGAAGGGATTAGCCCTTGGCTATCCCGAGACCGCTTTTGATCTATTTTGAATGCATCTTCCCGTTTTAGTTCATCTATTCTTTATCTGAGTTCTTTAATTTACTTGTGTTTACAAAGGCCACGTAGATACATGTATTAGAGATTAGGAGAAGGACCGAAAGGAGAATTCTAATCCTAGAAAGTCAGGTTTAGAACAACCGAGGTTAGGCCACGAAAGTAGGGTAGCAACGGTTGAGGGTGAACGGGCGAATCACAGAGTTTATGGGTTTAGTTCAAGGTGTCAGCCACGAAAGTAGGGGGCAACTTGTCTAGATCACGTGTCTATGCCTTGAGAGAGGGTAGATATCATGTTAGGATCGTCCGCCTTAGATAGCTTTAACAGGGATTGCATGATAGATAGGTTGATCGCCGGTTTCGGTAGTCTTGTGGTGAAACCGGTTTCCTAGGACGCTTGTCTTATCGTTAGAACCCAAGTAGTTTAGTTAATTTCAGTATTTCATTCCTTATCCACATTCTTTCGTTAGCAAGTTTGATTCATAGTTCGGGTTTAGGTAGCGTTGCATAGTCTCTGTGGGATCGACACCTAAAATACTACACACGTGCCGTGCACTTGCGGGTAGATTATGATTCGTAGTTCGGGTTTAGGTAGCATTGCGTAGTCTCTGTGGGATCGACACCTAAAATACTACACACGTGCCGTGCACTTGCGGGTAGATTAGGTTATATTTAACTCTGATACGCATCAATCACCCGACTCTAAAATTCGAATGTTTACTCCTAAATCGAGGACTTTGAGCTCAAAAACGGGTTCGGGCTTCCTTTAAGAACTCGTGACATCGTTTATCTCGAAACGAGGAATAAAATGTGAAAAAAAATCATGTAATTTGGAGCTTCAGTTATGGTATTTCAAAGCCCGTCGTACAAGTCATTGTTGTAGTTGTCTAATCACGTGAAAGCGAAAACAAAAAGCGAAAAAGGGGCGCAAGATGAGAGAGAAACACAAATAGGAAATAGGAAGCAAAAGGAATATCCGTGAGACAAACGCAACGCAAGCGGCGTATTGACAAGAAACGACATTCGTATCCTAAGAAACTCGCAAAGGGCATCTCTCGGCTCTAAAAATCCAACATATTGACCTAAGTCAAGGATTTTGAGCTCGAAAACGGAGTCATGCTTCCTTCAAATCCCGCGGCATTGTTCATCTCGAAAAGGGGAATAAAATGTGAAAACACCATGTAAATCAGAGCTTCGTACGCGAAGTTCTGGTATTTCTAAGCCCGTCGTACAATTCATTGTTGTAGTCGTCTAATCACGTGAAAATAAAAATAAAAAGCGGAAAAGGGGTGCAACACGAGAGACAAACGCAAATAGGAAATAGGAAGCAAAAGGAATATCCCAGATACAAACGCAACGCAAGCGGTGTATTGACAAGAAATGACATTTGTATCCTAAGAAACTCGAAAAGGGCATCTTCCGCTTCTACAAATACAACAAATCGACCTAAATAAATGGTTTTGAGCTCCAAAATGGGGTCAGGCTGCCTTCAGCATCGCAGGGCATCGTTTATCTCGAAAAGGGTGATAAAAATGTCAAAAACATCATGTAATTCGGAGCTTCGTATGCAAAGTTATGGTATTTCAAACCCCGTCGGACAATTCATAGTTGTAGTCGTCTAATCACGTGAAAAAAACAAAAAGCTGAAAAGGGGTGCAACACGAGAGACAAGCGCAAATAGGAAATAGGAAGCAAAAGGAATATCCGAGAGACAAACGCAACGCAAGCGGAGTATTGACAAGAAATGACATTCGTATCCTAAGAAATTCGAGAAGGTCATCTCCCGGCTCTAAAAATCCGACGTATTGACATAAAAAGAGGGCTTTGAGATCGAAAACGGGGTCGGGCTGCCTTCAGCCTCCCGCGGAATCGTTTATCTCGAAAAGAGGAATATAATGTGAAAAAAACCATGCAATTCGAAGCTTGGTACGCAAAGTTATGGTATTTAAAAGCCCGTCGTACAATTCATTGTTGTAGTCGATTAATCACTTGAATACAAAAACAAAAAGCGGAAAATGGGGTGTACCACGAGAGACAAACACAAATAGGAAATAGGAAGGAAACGGAATATCCGAGATACAAACGCAACGCAAGCGGCGTTTGACAAGAAAGGACATTTGTATCCTAAGAAACTCGAAAAGGGCATCTCTCGCCTATAAATATACAATGTATTGACCTAAATAAATTGTTTTGAGCTCGAAAACAGGGTCGGGCTGCCTTCAGCATTCCGGGGCATCATTTAGGAAATAGGAAACGAAAGGAATACCCGAGAGAAAAACGCAACACAAGCGGCGTATTGACAAGAATTGAAATCCTAAGAAACTCGAAAAGGGCACCTCTCGGCTCTAAAAATCCAACGTATCGACCTAAATTAAGAATTTTTAGCTCGACAATGGGGTCGGGCTGCCTTCAGTATCCCACGGCATCGTTTTTCTCAAAAAGAGGAATAAAATGTGAAAAACATCATGTAATTCGGAGCTTCGTATGCAAAGTTATGGTATTTCAAAGCCCGTCGTACAATTCATTCTTGTAGTCGTCTAATCACGTGAAAAGAATAACAAAAAGTGGAACAAGGGTGCAACACGTGAGACAAACGCAAATAGGAAATATGAAGCAAAAGGAATATCCGAGATGCAAACGCAATGCTAGCGGTGTATGGACAAGAAATGACATTCGTATCCTAAGAAACTCGAAAAGGGCATCTTCTAGCTCTAAAAATACAACGAATCGACCAAAATAAAGGAGTTTGAGCTCGAAAATAGGGTCGGGCTGTCTTCAACATCCCGGGGCATCATTTATCTCGAAAAGAGGAATAAAATGTGAAAAAGATCATGTAATCGGAGCTTCGTTCGCAAAGTTGTGGTATTTCGAAGCCTTTTGTAGAATTCATTGTTTTAGTTGTCTAATCACGTGAAAACAAAAACAAAAAGTGGAAAAGGGGTACAACACGAGAGAAAAACGCAAATAGGTAATAGGAAGCGAAAGGAATATCCGAGAGACAAACACAACGTAAGCGGGGTATTGACAAGAAACGACATTCGTATCTTAAAAATCCAACATATCGACCTAAATAAAGGATTTTGAGCTCGAAAACGGGGTCGGGTTGTCTTCAGCATCCCCGGGCATCATTTATCTCGAAAAGAGGAATAAAATGTGAAAAAGATCATGTAATTCGGAGCTTCGTTTGCAAAGTTGTGTATTTCAAATCCCGTCGTACAATTCTTTATTGTAGTTGGGTAATCGCGTGAAAACAAAAACAAAACGCGGAAAAGGGCTACAACAGGAGTGATGTGCGTAAAGCTCAAGTAATAAAACCTAGACTAACGCTTCCGCAAGAATACGGATCGTGTAGTAACTAGGGTCGAACACAAGGAATTGATGCGACTTATAAACTATGAAACTAATGGAATAGACGTGTAAGGTGACTAAAGATGGGATTGTTATTGAGCTAAACTAAACTAAATCGATGAGAATAAACTTATAGCTAAGCACCATGGGTATCGAGAGTTTGCATAATGATGTAACGAAGTTCTAAAAGGATAAT
>CM071874.1:11280575-11299697 GCA_036759665.1 Gynandropsis gynandra
TTAATGCTTCAATACTTGTACGCCACTTGATTGATGATGTTAGAAGTCTAATAAATCTACGCCAGGGCATTAGACTTTGGAACTTAGCCATGATTTAGGGTTTAATCGGTTTAGAATCTACGCCAGGTCAATCGATTGAATCTAGGGATTAGGATAGCGGTCGTAATGCGTCTATGTATGTAAGATGCACAATAGATATATTGGTATATGAATGCTAGATAGTGGACAAGTCTACGCCATTCAATTCCTATAGGAGAGCTTGAATTCCCTGAACTCATGATAGTACCTAAGACCAATTATCCTTTTAGAACTTCGTTACATCGTTATGCAAACTCTCGATACCCATGGTGCTTAGTCATAAGTTTATCTTATCAATTAGTTTAGTTTATTTCATTCGCAATTCCATCTTCATACAATTTATACGTCTTATCCATTGGTTTAATAACTTAGAAGCCGCATCAATTCCTTGTGTTCGACCCTAGTTACTATACGATCCGTATTCTTGCGGAAGCGTTAGTCTAGGTATTATTATTTGAGTTTAACGCACATCACTTATCTACCTCTTTTCCCCTTGCTGATATCTTATGCCCCAACACGATGCCTTTGTGAACCACAAAATGACACTTCTCTTTATTCAACACGAGATTCGCTTCTATGCACCTATCTAGAACTTTACACAAATCGGTTAGACAAACATCGGAGAAGATAGAGGTCATGCACCACTGAAAAGTAGCAGGCGCATTACAAAAACCAAAAGGTATCCGACGATAGGCGAATGTACCGAATGGCATGTGATCGTCGTCCTTTCTTGATCGTTTGGGTGGATTGGTATCTGAAAGAAACATGAATAACAATAAAAAAAATAGGAGTGAAGAGCTAAACGTTCCAGCATTTGATCAATGAAAGGTAAAGGGAAGTGATCTTTCCGAGTGTTTGCGTTCAGCTTGCGGTAGTCAATACACATGCGCCATCCCGTGACCGTTCTTGTTGAAATCAGTTCGTTGTTCGTGTTTGGGACGACGATGATACCTCTTTTCTTCGGAACAACCTGTATAGTACTCACCCACGCACTATCTGATATATGATATATAATTCCAGCATCTAACAACTTAAGGACCTATTTTTTAACTACATCCATGATGATCGGGTTTAATCTATGTTGATGTTCAATGGAGTTCTTAGAGTCATCTTCTAAATGAATCCTATGCATGCAAAGGGCTGGAATAAGTCCCCTAATATCCTCTAATGTATAACCTATGGCATCCCTATTCTTCCTAAGAGCTTCTAGCAATCGTGCTTTTGGGATTCGTCTAGGTTATCATTCCCTATCACGAAATAAGTAGATTAGACTCCAAGGATATCGTACCTCAACCCTTGTGGTAAGGGCTTCAACTCCACTTTTGGGGCTTTGTCAACACTCCAGTCAGGTTTTGGACCCTTGGTTTGGCTATTAGGCATATCGGAAGTTGTTGAACTTGCATTGTAAGCTGCTTGAGGCGCGCAGGAATCTGTCTAGAATGCGCGGAGGTTTGTGCACTGGTTTATGACGTTTTTTTTACTTGAATCCATCCCCATTTGATCTGTGCTTATGTGTGTGTGAGTTTAGAAGTCTCCTTGATAAGGATTTTCCGAAATTCCATCTTTTTCTTGGGTTACGACCTGCTGTGCTCGCATAGCACAGAAATCAGCTCGGAGTGCATCTAGCTCGGTGTTCAGGATCTCTTTCATCTTTCCTTCGTCCAGAAGCTTTGTGTAATGTTTCACTTCGTTAGGGTCATTATAATGTCCCTCTCCAGCTGCTAAAAGAGCAATCTCAAGTGAATCCATGTTCCCAAATTCTTCGATAACTTCCTCGGCTAGTTTCTCGAAGACGCGTATGTAGAATGGCAGGCTGTTTGAGCGTGTTGTTCAAATTAAAATCCAATTCTTCATCGTGAGTCTACCTTCTGCACAATGTATGATCGTCTTAGCTGTATTAAGAAACGGCCTACCGAGGATGATTGGGATTTTCTTGTCCTCCTCCATATCCAAGACGACGAAGTCGACCGGGACGAAGAACTTCACCACTTGCAAATGCGTTGATTTGCTCACGAGGATTTGCTTCCGGTCGCCCCGGTAGAACTCCTTGCGGTTGAGAGGAGTTTGCATCGAGTTGTGCAACTTGAGTACCCAAGATCTTAAGGCGCGTTTTCATCTCCAAAAATTGTTTCTTTACCTCTTCATGTTCTGCTCTCATCCCTCTAGACTTGTTGTATAGACGTAATATCGGTGTTACCTTCTTGTTGTGGAGGAGGAGGCGCACGTGGCTGGTAATTCTGTGTTTGGGGCTGCATCCTTGGCTGAAAATTCTGATTCCTTTGCATCACTCGTGGCTGAAAGTTTCCCGATAGTTGTTGTGCGTTGGATGCACCGTCGGAATTCTTGTAGGAGAAATTTGGGTGATTTCTCCATCCAGGATTGTACGTGTTTCCCAAAGGTTGGTTGTTGCTCACGTAGTTCACTTCCTCGTACCCTTGGACTTCATGATCTTCTAATTGCTCTGAATATTGTGGACGACGTGATTCAGATAGAATATTGTAAATTCCAACGACTTGATCCTTCATCTCGGCTAAACCGGCATATAGAGCATGTGTGTCGTTTACATGAGCTACACTTGCTCGGAATACAACCAGTCTTGCGGCTTATCCTTCATTGAGAAGGGAAAGGTAGCTACCATGGTATCCTCATCCGAGATTCCGTCCCCGGTTGTGAAAGTTCTACAGAGCATCTTAATGTCAGTAAGATGCCGGTTCGGATCCTCGGCGGGTCTCCCTCTGAACGCTGCGTTACCGAGCATCTGGATGAATGCCGACTGTAATTCCATGCGAGCGTCTCTCCTAGTGATGCATGACAAGAGTTGTGTATGCCTAGGGACAATGTACGATCCATAGGTTATCGCTGGTTGCTTTTGTGGCACGTTTGGTTGCATTTGTGGCACGTTCAAGTCTCAACGTTCTGCCATTAACTCTTTTTTGCTCTTGTCTACAATCTTTGGTTCGATTACTATCTCGATTTGGAAGTCTAGGTGCACTTGTGTGTTATCAACCGGTTGGCCTGCACTAGCTATCGTTTGTCTCCTTAATTCTCTGAGCGTTCTATTGATATCTGGGTCATAAACTAGATCAACACTTCCGGTACCTCTCATGCACAAGTGAGCTGCACGAGATAAGCAAACAAAGCACAAAAGTTGTATGAGTTCCAAGAAGTGAACGAATTTGATTCAAAATAAAGAAAGCAAAAATACGAAAAAGAAAAATAAGACTCCAGAAAGGACTATGTCCTAATCCAAAAGTATCATAACTCAAAAGTCGTAATCAATTCCCCAGCAACGGTGCCAAAAACTTGATGTGGTTTATCTCAATTAATACTTACCTAGACTAACGCTTCAGCAAGAATACGGGTCGAATAGTACTAGGGTCGAACACGAGGAATCAATCCAACTCTAAAGCTAGTAAACTAATGAATAGGACGTGTAAAATCAATAAGTGTGTACAATGCGAATGAAACTAAACTAACTAACTAACTATCGGATTAAACTTAATGAACTAAACACCACAGGTTTCGAGAGATGCACGATGATGCAACAAAGTTCTAACAAGATCATGGTCTTAGATACTATCACGTATTCACGGAGTTCAAGTTCTAATATAGGAACTGACTGGCGTAGACTTGTCCACTGCCTAGCGTACGTACTACCAATCTTTCGATTGCGTAATCTCACCCACTAAACACATTAAGACTGCTATCCTAATCCCTAGATTCAAACGATCGACCTGGCGTAGATTCTAAACCGACTAAATCCTAAATCATGGATAAGTTCCAAAGTCTAATCCCCTAGCGTAGATTCATTAAACTTCTATGATCATTCATTCGAGTGGCATACAAGAACTAAAGCATTAAAAATAACCAATCAATCTGAAAACGATCAAATACCAAAATCATTCATTCAAGTGGCGTACAAGAACGAAAGCATTCAGAATACCAAGCATTAAGAACAAGACTTCGCTACATATCGACAAAGCTCTCTAACCTATGGCTATGGACCTAATCAGACATGAACTTAGCAAACGAAACACAAAAGATAACTATATTCAACATGGATAACGAATGAGATTCCTCCCTATTCTACTCTCTTTCCTTCTCTCTACGTGTGCTATGTTTTCTCTCTTCGTTTCTGTCCGAATTTGCTGCTGAAGCTCTCCCCTTTTTGCCCTCTTTCTCCACTTTCCTTTCCTCTAATCTTTCCTCTTTAGCCATCCTCTTTTCTTCCTCTCTAATGGCTGGAATTTTCTTTTTTCTTACAGCAACTGCAGTTTTCCTTTTCTGAGTTTTTCCATCTCTTGTTTTTCCATTCTTCTGTAATTGTCAACATTTCCTCTTTATTTCCCAGCCATGTACCTCCCATATATCTTACCTAACCATATTTCCTTTTGGTTTAAGTAGCCAACATATTCCTTTCTTGTTTTGCTAAATTTCCTTTTTTGGTTTATGCAGGTTACGAACACGACCCGCGCGGGCTGATGAGTGCCCCACGTGGGCTGGTTAGCAGGAGAGAGCCCGCGCGGGATGTTGAGGAGCTCGACTCGGGCTGAGGTTGCTGATGCAAGGAATTGTGGTCTTGCCCCGCACAGGCTAAGGTAGGCACCCCGCGCGGGCTGTGTGGGAAACATGATCCGCTCGTGCTTGACTTGAGCCCGGGGCGTGCAGAGATTACTGGTCCATGCAGCCTGCACGGGCTATGTGCCCACCCCGTGCGGGTTGCCTCTCCTTTAGCGTGAAAAGGTCATGTTTTGTGGTATTCGCTCGTTTTTGTGTCCCGTTATCTCCATTCACTACAAAATACGAGAAAACGATGAAAGAGGACTAAGTGATGCTTAATGCTTGGTAAATCCAAATGAATGATGAAACTAACTATGAAAATAGATGAAAATAATATAACAAAATAGACGTTATCAGTCGGGCTGCCTTCAGCATCCTGGGCCATCATTTATCTCGAAAACAGGAATAAAATGTGATAAAATATGTAATTCGGAGCTTCAGACGCAAAGTTATGGTATTTCAAAGCCCGTCGTACAATTCATTAGTGTAGTCGTCTAATCACGTGAAAACAAAAACAAAAAGCGGAAAAAGGGGTGCAACACTACAGACAAACGAAAATTAGAAATAGGAAGCAAAAGGAATATCTGAGACAAACGCAACGCAAGCGGCATATTGACAAGAACTGACATTCGTATCCTAAGAAACTCGAAAAGGGTATCTCCCGGCTCTAAAAATCCAACGTATCAACCTAAATAAAGACATTTGAGCTCGAAAATAGGGTCGGGCTGCCAACAGCAACATGCAGTATTGTTTATCTCAAAAAGAGGAATAAAATGTTAAAAAGATCATGTAATTCGGAGATTCGTACGCAAAGTTATGGTATTTCAAAGCCCGTCATACAATTCATTATTATAGTCGTCTATTCACATGAAAACAAAAACAAAAAGCAGAAAGGGGGTGCAACACGAGAGACAAACGCAAATAGGAAATAGAAAGCAAAAGGAATATCTGAGAGACAAACGCAACGCAAGCGGCGTATTGGCAAGAAATGACATTTGTATCCTAAGAAACTCGAAAAGGGCATCTCCAAACTCTAAAAATCCAACGTATCGACCTAAATAAAGGATTTTGAGCTCGAAAACAGGGTCGAGCTGCTTTCAACATCCCGAGGCATCATGTATCTCGAAAAGAGGAATAAAATGTGAAACAAATCATGTAATTCGGTGCTTTGTAGGCAAATTTATGGTATTTCAAAGCCCGTCGTACAATTATTTGTTGTAGTCGTCTAATCACGCGAAAACAAAAACAAATAGCGGAAAAGGGGTGCAACACGAGAGAGAAACGCAAATAGGAGATAGGAAGCAAAAGGAAGAATATCTGAGACACAAACACAATGCAAGTGGCGTATTTACAAGAAATGACATTTGTATCCTAAGAAACTCGAAAAAGGCATCTCCCGGCTCTAAAAATCCAACGTATCGACCTAACTAAATGATTTTGAGCTCGAAATCGGAGTCAAACTTCCTTCAGCATCCCGAGGCATCGTTTATCTTGAAAAGATGAATAAAATGTGAAAACAAATCATGTAATTCGGAGCTTCGTACACAAAGTTATGGTATTTCAAAGTGCGTCGTACAATTCATTGTTGTAGTCGTCTAATCACGTGAAAACAAAAACAAAAAGCGGAAAAGGGGTGTTCTCGTCCTCGAGCAAGACCAGAAAGAAGCAGGAGAGGAGTTAGACAACAACCGGAAACTAGCACAATTAACTCGAAAAGTCAGCCACCCTAGACAACAACGCGTCACACGAACATAGATCTAAGCGCACCGAATTTAGACCCCTATCTACCAAAAGCCACTAACCATGCAATCCTACACATATCCTGAGTTCATTTCACTAACCCCTAGACAACATCCAAGCAATCTCCATACCTATTCTAATGCACAAATAGTTCGATACCATTCTTAAGATAACTATTTTTCTTTTTTTTCGGTTCTCTTTTTCTTCTTCTCTTTTTTTTCGGTTTCCACATATTTTTTATTTGAAAATTCGCACTCAGTTTCTAGGACATCGGAGTTGAAGAGGACAGCCTTCTACTTAGACCCAGGTTACCAATTGGCACACTCATAAGGTCTTGTAACCTTAGCGGTGTGAAGAGGTTGCGTTTTTGCTGAATCTTTTTTCTTTTTTTCCTTTTTTTTTCTTTTTTATTATTTTTTATTAACTAGTATGAATACGCATTGACTCTAACCCTTAGGACGTAGAAAAACCGCCTCGACCCACCACTTAGACCTGAACCATCAATATTGATGCACTCATGTCAATGTAGGGCTGAAAAAGTTAAAGAACTTTGTCTATTGACAGCGGAGTGTAAGTGCGTGGAAATATAATGATCGAAACAAAACAAGGAATGAAAGGTACGCTCGGAGATATAAGTGCTTGGGATTGAAGCCTAAGGGAAGGAATACAGCTATAGGCTATGGATTCATGCACGACCACTAACTAATCGATATCTAAAGGTATGTTTCAGCAAACCTAGACATTTGTTCCCGATTCGACAAAGTTGCACAAGGTGACTAAAGTTCGAAATTTTTTCGTACTAGATATCCGTCCGTCTAATCCTAATAAAAACAAAATGAAGGAGACTTGAACGGAACACCGTTCCGGTGTTCAATACCTAAGAGAAGGACTAACATGCAAAAACTCGGGGAAAAATACTATAAATAGGAACATGTGCACTTGATGCGTGCTTGTTGTCCCGAATTGATGCAGCTGGGCGTACGCGGCTTTCCTTATGTTGTGGATGATTTTGAAGTGGAAACCCTCTAACAACAGTCACACAATCCAAAGGAGACAGTACGATACATCGGGGTTGTTGGTAAGGAGCATGCTTGTGAAAAGAATAAGAGTCGAATTCTAAAAAAAACTAAAACAAAATAACTAAAGGACATGGGGCTCGGGTTTGCCTCCCGAGAAGCACTTGTTTAAGGTCGCGAGCCTGACCAAAACACTCTTACTCATGAGTTGGCTCCGAAAGAGCGAGTGTAGCTTGAGTATAATCCGTGTTATCCACGTTGTAGAGCTTTATGCGTTGGGCGTTCACTTTTAATGGACCATTGGTTCCTATTAGCTAGATTGCTCCGTGTGGTGAGATGCTTTTAATTGTGAACGGTTCGGACCAGCGTAACTTGAGTTTGCCTGGAAAAAGTTTCAAACGTGAATTGAAAACAAGTACACGATCACCTACCTCGAATGTCTGCTGGACTTTGTGTCTATCATGCCACTTCTTCGTGCGCTCCTTGTAGATCTTTGTGTTCTCGTACGAATGGAGGCGCATCTCCTCTAGATGATGGAGCTGTAGCATCCGTTTCTCAGCAGCTGACTTGTAATCATAATTAAGTGCTTTGATTGCCCAATACGCTTGGTGTTCTAACTCGACCGGTAGATGGCATGCCTTACCATACACTAGCTGAAACGGAGTCATTGCGATAGGCGTTTTGAATGCTATACGATAGGCCCATAATGCATCGTCGTGTTTCAGTGCCCAATCCTTCCTAGACTTAGAAACCTTCTTCTCCAAAATCGACTTGATCTCTCAATTAGAAACTTCAACCTGGCCGCTGGTTTGAGAATGATATGGCGTTGCTATCCTATGTAGAACACTGTACTTCTTCAACAATCGTTCAATGATGTGGTTCACGAAATGCTTACCTCCATCGCTGATCACAACCCTCGGGACTCCAAAACGTGGGAATATGACATGTTTGAACATCTTGGTTTCTGGTTTGGAGTCGTTTGTTGGACTTGCCAAAGCTTCTACCCACTTCGTTACGTAGTCTACCGCGACTAGTATGTAGAGGTTTCCGCACGAGGACGGGAAGGGGCCCATGAAGTCTATTCCCCATACATCAAATGGCTCGACCTCTAGAATATATTGTTGTGGCATTTCATGGCATCTAGAAATACTACCCGTCCTTTGGCAATTGTCGCACGATGTGACGTAGTTGTGGGCGTCCTTGAAGAGTGTAGGCCAGTAGAAGCCCGCTTGCAGCACCTTTGCAGCGGTCTTAGATGCAGCGAAATGTCCTCCATAGCTTGAGGAATGGCAACGTGACAGTATCTGTGGAGCTTCTTCGTCGGGGATGCAGCGCCTAAAGATTCCGTCTATGCCTCTTTTGAAAAGATACGGCTCATCCCAATAGTACGCCTTGACGTCATGGAGAAATTTCTTTCTCGCATTGTAATTCAGCCCTTCCGGTAATACTTGACAAGCTAAATTATTCACAAAGTCAGCATAAAAGGGAATGGAAGTGCAAGTCAAGGACATTACCGCATCATCTCGGAGATAGTCATCGATAAGAGTGCATTCGGGGATTTCGAGACGTGAAAGATAATCAGCTACCCCATTCTGGGTTCCTATCCTATCCCATATTTCAAGATCAAACTCTTGCAGCAGTAGGATCCATCTAATGAGCCTCGGCTTTGCGTCTTTCTTGGTGCATAGGTAACGTAAGGCAGCATGATCCGTGCAAACTATTACCTTGGAGCCCACTAGGTCTGGGCGGAACTTTTCAAACGCAAGGACGATTGCAAGTAACTCCTTCTCGGTTGTGGAGTAGTTGCATTGGGTGTTGTCTAATGTTCGACTAGCATAATAAATGGAGTGCAACATCCGATCTTTTCACTGACCCAATACTGTCCCAACCGCATAATCGCTCGCATCACACATGAGCTCAAACGGGAGCTCCCAATTCGGCGGTTGCATGATGGGTATAGAAACCAACGCCTTCTTCAACTTTTCAAATGCATCTCGACATTCCGTTGTAAACTCAAATGGTACGTATTTGCCTAATAGATCAGTAAGGGGTTTAGATACCTTTGAGAAATCTTTGATGAACCGTCTACAGAACCCCACATGACCTAGAAAACTACGGATGCCCTTAACGTTCCTAGGAGGTGGCAGCTTCTCAATCACTTCTATTATTGCCTTATCTACCTCTATTCCCCTTGCTGATATCTTATACCCCAACACAATGCCCTCGCGAACCATAAAATGAGACTTCTCCCAATTCAGCACAAGATTTGCTTCTACGCACCTGTCTAACACTTTACACAAATTGGTTACACAAACATCAAAGGAAGGTCCATGAACCGAGAAATCATCCATGAATACTTCCATAATTTCACCATTTACATCGGAAAAGATAGAGGTCATGCACCGCTGAAAAGTAGCAGGTGCATTACACAAACCAAAGGGCATCCGACGATAGGCGAATGTACCGAAGGGGCACGTGAACGTCGTCTTTTCTTGATCGTTCGGATGGATTGGTATCTGAAAGAAACCTGAATAACCATAAAGAAAACAAAAATAGGAGTGAAGAGCTAACCGTTCAAGCATTTGATCAATGAAAGGTAAAGGGAAGTGATCTTTTCGTGTGTTGGCGTTCAGCTTGCGGTAGTCGATGCACATGCTCCATCCCGTGACCGTGCTTGTCGGAATCAGTTTCTTGTTCGTGTTTGGGATGACGGTGATGCCTCCTTTCTTCGGAACTACATGTACAAGACTCACCCACGCACTATCCGAAATAGGATATATAATTCCAGCATCTAACAACTTAAGAACCTCTTTCTTAACTACTTCCATCATGTTCGGGTTTAATCTACGTTGATGTTTAATGGAGGTCTTAGTGTCATCTTCTATGTGAATCCAATGCACGCAAAGGGCTGGACTAAGTCCCATAATATCCTCTAATGTATAACCTATGGCATCCCAATACTTCCTAAGAGCTTCTAGCAATCGTGCTTTTTGGGATTCGTCTAGGTTATCATTCACTATCACCGGATAAGTAGATTCGAGTCCAAGAAATTCATACCTCAACCCTTGTGTCAAGGACTTCAACTCCACTTTTGGAGCTTTGTCAACACTCCAGTCAGGCTTTGGACGTTTGATTTGGCTATTAGGCGTATCGGAAGTGGTCGAACTAGCGTTGTAAGCCACTTGAGGCGCGCTGGAATCTGTCTGGCATGCGCGGAGGTTTGTGCACTGGTTTGTGGCGTTTTCTTGTCTGAAATCCCTCCCCATTTGATCTGTGCTTATGTGTTTATGAGTTGAGAAGTCTCCTTGATTAGGATTTTCCGAAATTCCATCTTTTTCTTGGGGTACGACCTGTTGTGCTCGGATCGCACAGAAATCTGCTCGGAGTACGTCTAGCTCGGTGTTCAGGATCTCTTTCATTTTTCCTTCGTCCAGTAGCTTTGTGTAATGTGTCACTTCGTTAGGGTCATTATAAAGTCCCTCTCCAGCTGCTAAAAGAGCCATCTCAATAGAATCCATGTTCCCAAACTCTTCGACAACTTCCTCGGCTAGTTTCTCTAAGACGTCTATGTAGAATACCGAGTCTACCATACAAGGCTGTTTGAGCGTGTCGTATAAATTAAACTCCAATTCTCTATTTCCAAAATTCAACG
Organism: Gynandropsis gynandra; assembly: GCA_036759665.1. Classification (NCBI taxonomy): domain Eukaryota; kingdom Viridiplantae; phylum Streptophyta; class Magnoliopsida; order Brassicales; family Cleomaceae; genus Gynandropsis; species Gynandropsis gynandra. The sequence goes on from CM071874.1 coordinate 11,291,622, forward strand.
TGAGTCTACCTTCTGCACAATGTATGATCGTCTTAGCCGTATTAAGAAACGGCCTACCGAGGATGATTGGGATCTTCTTGTCCTCCTCCATATCCAAGACGACGAAGTCAACCAGGACGAAGAATTTACCCACTTGCAAAGGCACGTCTTCCAGCATGCCCTCGGGTATTCTAACGCTTCGATCAGCCATGGTGAGCGCCATTCTTGTAGGTCGTAGATCCATCCTATCCCTGAGATCCAATTTTTCGTATAATGACAATGGTAGCACGCTTACGCTCGCTCCGACATCGATTAGTGCATGGTTAATTTCATAATCTCCTATTTTACAAGGGATCACGAATATACCTGGATCGGGCATCTTCTTGGGTAGGTTTGGCTGCAGCATCGAGTTAGTAACCATGACGGTTTCCATCTCCACATCTCGTTTGTGTTCAAGTACGTCTTTGAGGAATTTGGCGTATGAAGGCATCTTCTTCAACGCTTCGTGGAATGGAATAGTGATGTGCAAAGGAGGTCTCAGTTCTTTTTGCGTTGGCGTTGAGGGAATGGCAAAGGAGGAGGGAATGGTTCGGGTTTGACGTATTTAAGCTCCTCTTCCTCCTCTTTGTGCTCTTCGACGTTGCTGCCCTCTCTCGCTACTGTCCTAGATGATTCTCCCTTTTCAAACATTGAATGAGTGGGCTGATCCAATGTCTTACCGCTCCTTAAGTGAATGGCGTTTATTTGCTCACGAGGATTTGCTTCCGGTCGTCCCGGTAGAACTCCTTGCGGTCGTACTGCCCTTTGTGCAAGTTGTACAACTTGCGTCTCCAATACTCTAAGATGAGTTTGAAAACTCTCTAGCTGCTTTTGGGTGTTATTCTGACTTTGTTGTATTTCCGACATCGAGTTAGCTTGAGTTTCTTGGATTTGGAGGAGACGAGTGAACATGGCGTTCAAATCGGGGCTGCATCGGATTGGTTTGGTTGTGATTGCGATGCACGTGGTTGATGGTTCTGAGTTTGGAGGTGTGTCCTTGGCAGAAAGTTTTGATTGCATTGCATCACCGGGGGTTGAAAGTTTCCCGATAGTTGCTGTGCGTTGGATGCACCGTCGGAATTCTTGTAGGAGAGATTTGGGTGATTTCTCCATCCGGGATTGTACGTGTTTCCCAAAGGCTGGTTGTTGCTCACATAATTAACCTCCTCTTACCCTTGAATTCCTTGCTCTTCCGGCTTCTCAAAGCACTTCAATCGATTTGTTTCGGACATCATATTGAAGAGCCCACTGATTTGACCTTTCATTTCAGCTAGCTCGGCATATATGGTATGTGTGTTGTTCACGTTAGCTACCCTTGCTGGAGTGTTGCGATTGTATTCTCCAGCGCCGTTGGTTCCTTCATCATCCATACGATCGATTAGGTCTTCGATCTGCGGAAAAGTGAGGTTGCTCAAAGAACCTCCAGCGGCAGCTATGATCAAGATCCTCGTGTTATCCATGAGTCCTTGCAGAAAATTATGTATGAGAAAACCATGATCCATGCCGTGATGTGGGCAAAGGCGTTGGTAGCCTTTGAATCGCTCCCACGCTTCGTATAGACTCTCAGCTGTCCCTTGAACAAACGTGTTTATCTGATTCTTGGCAAGCTGAACTTTACTCTGAGGGAAGAATCGCATCATGAACTTCTCCTCTAGTTGTCCCCATGATCCAATAGAATTCGCCGGTTGGGAATACAACCAGTCTTGCGTCTTATCCTTCACCGAGAATGGGAAGGCAGCTAGCATGATGTTCTCGTCCGAGATTCCGTCTTCGTTTCTGATTGCTCTACAAAGCATCTTGAAATCAGTAAGATGCTGGTTCAGATCCTCCGCGGGTCTCCCTCTGAACGTTGCGTTACCGAGAATTTGGATGAATGCCGACTGTAGTTCCACGCGAGCGTCTCTCCTAGTAATGCATGAAAAGAGTTGGGTATGCTTAGGGATCATGTAAGATCCATAAGTCATCGCTGGTTGCACTGGTGGCACGTTTGGCACGTTCAAGTGTCGACGTTCTGCCATTAGCTCTTCTTCGCTCTTGTCTACAATCTTTTGTTCGATTACTATCTCGGTTTGGAGGTCTAGATGCACTTGTGTGTTATCGACCGGTTGGCTTGCACTAGCTCTTGTTTGTCTCCTTAACTCTCTGAACGTTCTATCAATATTTGTGTCGTAAACTAGATCAGCACTTCTGGTACCTCTCATGCACAAATGAGCTGCACGAGATGAAGAAACAAAACACAAAAGTCGTGTGAGTCCCAAGAAGTAAACGAATTTGACTCAAAATAAAGAAAGCAAAAATACGAAAAAGCAAATAAGACTCCGGAAAGGACTATGTCCTAATCCAAAAGTATCCTAACTCTAAAGCCGTAATCAATTCCCCGGCAACGGCGCCAAAAACTTGATGTGGTTAATCTCAAGTAACAATTACCTATACTAACGCTTCCGCAAGAATACGGATCTTATAGTACTAGAGTCGAACACCAGGAATCGATGCAACTCTAAAGCTAGTAACTAATGAATAGAACGAGTAAAATAAATAGGTGAATGGAATGCGAATGAAGATAAACTATCTAACTAACTAACGTATTAAACTCAATGAACGATGATGCAACGAAGTTCTAATAAGATAATGGTCTCAAATATTATCACGAGTTCAGGGAATTCAAGCTCTAATATAGGAACTGACTGGCGTAGACTTGTCCACTATCTAGCATGCGTAAACCAATCTCCCAATTGTGTATCTCACCTACTAGACGCATTAAGACCGCTATCCTAATTCCTAGATTCAGTCGATCAACCTGGCGTAGATTATAAACCAATTTAATCCTAAATCAAGGCTAAGTTCCAAAGTCTAATCCCCTGGCGTAGATTCATTAAACTTCTACGATCATTCATTCAAGTGGCGTACAAGAATGAAAGCATTAAGAACAACCAATCAATCTGAAAGCTCTAGAAAGTCTCATAGGTGCTGATGGGGATCCTCGTGATTTTCACCCATGGATTGCTTCTGATAAAGCATGTTGATCATCACCGGCTTAATTTCAAAATGTTCTCTAGCAACAACAAGCATCCGTATGGCTCTTTGCACGTTATTCATATTCGACACCACGTAATCTCTAAGGTGACGTAGTGGAGAAGCCTGCGGTTCTCGTGGTTGAGGTGCGAGTTGTTGTTGCTGCATATGCCCCAAGTTATAATTTAGGCTGTCCATGGCCGTTCTGATTATACATATCTCGTTGATCTGACGGCTCTGTGTTACCTTCTTCCTTGCCCTTTCTCAGTTGTATGTAAGTTTGCTTGATCTCGGGGTCGATTTGGAATAGACTAGAAGCAGTTTAGATCTGGTCATAACCAACAAATGACAAATAAATGGAATTAGGTAGAAAGAACAAGAAAAGAAAGATAAAAGAAAAACGAAACAAGAATGACTCTAGTCTCGAATCTAAGACGTGTTGACAATAGTCCCCGGCAATGTCGCCAAAAATTGATGCTATTCAAAGTTAAACAATATTAACCTAAACTACCCGCAAGTGCACGACACGTGTGTAGTACTCTATGTGTCGATCCCATAGGGACTACGCAACACAACCTAAACTAAAACTACGAATCAAATTTGTAAACGAACGAAATATTGGTTTTAGGAATGAAAAACTAAAAAACAAATAAACGAACGAGTTCTAGGAATCCAGTTTCACCACAAGACTAGCGAAACCAACAATCAACCTATCTAATCATGCAATCCCGATCAAGTTATCTAAGACAAACCATCCTAATATGATATCTACCCTCTCTCGAGGGATAGACACATGATCTAGTCAAGTTATCCCCTATTTTCGTAGCTGACACCTTAAACTAAACCCATAAGTTTTGTGATTCATCCGTTTTACCCTCAACCGCTGCTACCCTACTTTTGTGGCCTAACCTCGATTGTTCTAAACATGATTATTCGTAATTAGAATTCTCCTTTCGGTCCTTCTCCTGAGTTCCTAAAAGATGCATCTGTTTTGCCTTCGTATATACAAGTCAATCATAAGCGGTTCTGGGATAGCCATGGGCTAATCCCTTCTCCTAGAAGAAAACAAAACAAACATAATCGAAATAGATAGTTTAAGAAACATGAAAACAAAAAGAAAATGAAGTCCATGTTCGATGCCCCTTGAATGTCTCTTGCAAGTCTCTGTCTTCTTCCTCTTCGTGTATTTGTGTCTAATGTCTCTATAATTTTTTTTGTGTAACGTCTCCCTGTAACATGTAAACCCGAATGAATATGTCATCTTTCCTCTTCTAATCTTTTTCCTTTTCTTCTACTTTCCCCTTTTTCTATGCTTTTCCATTGTTCTATCGTGATCTTCCTTTTCTTCTCCATGACTAAACGTTTCCTTTCCTGTGTTTCAGGTCTGTGTGCCTCCATGCCCGACCATGCAAGATGGTGAGCCCGATCAGGTATGTCTTTTGAAGAGTGACCGGCCGTGCATCTTAGGAGCCCGGGTCGTGCATGAGGTTCAGGGGTTGTTTATGTTTCAAGCGCCCGGTCGGGCTGGAGTTAGTGCATGGTCGTGCACTAGGTTGATGGTTGAGTAGCCCGGTCGTGCATGGGGCTGTTGTTCGGTCGGGCAGATGTTGCAAATGCTGAGCACGGTCGTGCTGAAGTTGATGCACGGTCGAGCATTGGTGTTTCCCATTGAGCATAGTCGGGCATTGGCTAATGTATGGTCGGGCATGTCTTTGTTTGCTCAGCCCGGTCGTGCTATGCATTGTGCTGGACGTTGTTTAGGAGTACGGATTAGACTTAGGTCATTGGTAGGATTGCATGGTTCGAGACTTTTGGTTGATAGAAGTCTGAACTTGGTACGCTTAGGCTTGCGTTCATGTGACGCGTTGTTTAGCATGATGGCTAATACTTTGATGTATTTGTGCTAGTATCCATTGTTGTTTAGCTCTTCTAGTCTTTGACTCTAGGTTTGTGACGTGTGGAAACACGAGTTATAATTAACCTAGTCCACTTCACCGCAAGTATACGGATCTTGTAGTACCAGGGTCGATCTCAGGGACTAAAACAGCTAAACTAAGAACGAGACTAAACTAAGACGAGAGATGATAAGATGGGATATGGTCCTCATTTTCCTAAAACTATCCTAATGGTGACAACGAAACTAGGGTAAGGATGAAACTAGATATGATGAATACTACGGGTGTACGGGATACCGGGAATTGCATAGATGAACGACTAAGGATCATAGATCTATAACATCCTCTTGACTACGGGAAATTCATGCTCTAAGGTGAGGAGTGATTCTTCCGAGCCTAAACCTCCTAACCATGGATACATGCAACCCTACCTTCCAGCAGCGATTAACATATACCATGGCAGCGTTACGATCGCAATCACTATCCCTAAGATGACTAACCGACCGGTCAGATTCTCATTAGCCAAAGCTTAATCTACTACTTAGCGGACCGGATTCGTTCCTTAACCTTCCAGCAAGGTTCGAGATCCTATGTTGTTGAGCGGTCAGCACTAACGTATGATTGATATTGCTAAGCGTAGAACCGTAAATCAAGAGTAAATAAATAAAACTAAGCATTAATGTGAATCATCGTTCATACATACAATTCCGATATGCCTACCCGCAGTAGGGACTCTACTCACTCATGGAAGAAACAAAAACAGAAGATGACACACTTCCCAGATGTTTTTCCAGTCTTTTCTTGCCCTGTTCGTCGCCCCCTTTGCCCTAGATCCATTCAGTTCTTTTTATTCGCTCGTTTGAAACTTAGATCCAGGTTGTTGCGAAGTTCGTGGCCCGCTCGGGCACACATGTTACCCGGTCAGGTATAGGCAGCCCGACCGTGTTGATTCGTGAACCCGATCGGGTGAACGTCACCCGATCGCGTGACTAAGCGGACCCGAGTCGCGTAAACTTACGGGGCTGAAAGATGGTTAGTTGCCCGAGCGGGTATTCAGATTTCGCCCGATCGGGTGGTGATCACCCGATCCTCTTTGCTCATATGCCCGGGTAGTGTCAAATGAATGGATAAACCCCGTAGGTTCTACCCGAGCGGGTGAAGGAATAGTGCCCGATCGAGCACCCTTGTATCCTTGAAATCTCTCTTTTCCGCTCGTTGCTCGAAGTGCTGAGCCATGAAATCTTTCCTACAATCTAAGTCTACTTCACAACCCTAGATAACGTCCAAGCGATCTCCATACCGGTTTTTTCTAAGCTCTTGATATCGTTTAAATCTTTTCTTCTCGTTCTTATGCAATTTTTTTTCTTTTTTTTTCTTCTAGATCCACGCTTTGTTCCTAGGACGTCGAAGTCGAAGAGGGTCGCTTTCTACTTAGACCCAGGCTGCCTATGGCACACTCATAAGGTTGCGCGACCTTAGAGGAGTGAAGAGGTGCGTTTTTGAATCTTTATTTTTTTATTTTCTTTTCTTTTTTTTGATTACGCAACACTCTAACCCTTAGGACGTAGAATAACTTCTCTACCCACCACTTAGACCCGAACCATCGAATATCGATGTACTCATGTCATTCTTAACTCGGAAAAGCGCAAAACTTATCCTAGATGACAGCGGAGTATAAGCGTGTGGTCTAATTCTAGAACGCAAAATATATCAATGAGGCTAAACTAAATGGTATTCACGGAGATATGTCTACTTGGTATCGAGATTTAAGGAGTGAATTCGACTAGACATAGGGTTTCAAACATAACTACTCGACTAATAGGTATCTATACGACTTCTAAGCAAACCTAGACCATTATCCATGATTCGACAAAGTTGCAAAAATATGACTAATTTCGAAAAAATTTCACTAGATCCATCTTATTTCTAAACCTAATCCTAAATCTAATCAAGTCGCTTTAAGTGTGCATCCGTATCATATCAATAAATGTAAGAAAGAACCCCCCCACTGAACGGAACACAGTCCCGGTGTTCTAAATCTAAAAGGGACCTCTACATGTAAAAATATCGAGAAAGCGTAAAAGTGGTAGCGAATACACCTGGTGTGTGCGTGTGACTTTCTAGAATCGTGATATGCTCGGATGTAGTGAATCTTGCGCTCTCATGCATTGGTAACGTGAAAGACCTGTGATACAAATATGCAATACAGAGAGTAGAACAAAGAGTACTAAACGAGTCTGAAAAGAGCGTACAAGAAAGCTATCTAAAAAAAAAATTGATAAAATGGTCCATGAAAGAAAAATAAAAAGAAAAACGAAATAGCCAGACCTGAACGGAACACAGTCCCGGTGTTCTAGACCTAAAAGGGACCTCTACATGAGAAGAATTCGAGAAAGCACCAAAAAGGATGACGAATACACCTGATGTGTGCGTGTGACTTTCTCGAATCGTGATATGCTCGGATGTAGTGACTCTTGCGCTCTCATGCATTGGTAACGTGAAAGACCTGAGATACAACATGCAATACAGAGAGTAGAACAAAGAGTACTAAACGAGTCTGAAAAGAGCGTACAAGAAAGCTATCTAAAAACAATAAACGATAAAATGGTCCATGAAAGAAAAAAAATAAAAATAAAAAGAAAACCGAAATAGGAAAATGGGAAAGAGATGTCTAATCCTCGTCCGCCCCATCGCGGGTGGTCGGTATGTCCGCTGACTCTCCCGATGTTCCTTCCCCAGGTGGGAAGTAGAATCCCTCCAGCTCGTACGGGATGTGAGGACTGTAGGGGATGGCTCCGGTGTGGTAGTCCTGCGGAATCGGGATGTAGGGCTCCTGATAATGCTCCATACTGAGCTGCTGAAACCACCGGACTAACTCGGTGAGGTAGTAGGTATGCTGTATGGACTGCTCGTTGAACTGCTGCTGCTCCGCATACCTCGCCGCCTCTAAATCGTACCTCTGTTCAGCCATAAACGACTGATACCTGGTCTCCTCCGCTACGTACCTGAGTGCGTCGGAGACTCCTTCCATCGAGGGAAAGTCGGATCGGCTGTGGGGGTACTCTGGGCGCGCGCGCGAATGTGTGGCGCGTCGGCTGCCTCGCCTCGAGGAAGACGGTCTAGGTGCGGCTGCGGGAGGTGGATCCATCTC
>CM071874.1:11309342-11333491 GCA_036759665.1 Gynandropsis gynandra
AACGAGGGATCCGAAGTATGGAGGATCTATTGAAGACATCGGTTGATGAAGGGAGCATTCTTATTCTCTTTCTATGTTGAATTTAGATTTCTTTTGTGTTTCGTTTCCTGAGTTCATGTCCAAGTAGATCTATTGCCATAGGATAGCGAGTATTGCCAACATGTAATGAAGTTTTGTGCTTAATGAATGGTGGATCTTAATGCTTTCATACTTGTACGCCACTTGATATGAATGAATTTGGTATTTGATCATGTTTTCAGATTGATTGGTTGATCTTAATGCTTCAATACTTGTACGGCCACTTGATTGATGATATAGAAGTCTAATAAATCTACGCCAGGGCATTAGACTTTGGAACTTAGCCATGATTTAGGGTTTAATCGGTTTAGAATCTACGCCAGGTCAATCGATTGGATCTAGGGATTAGGATAGCGGTCGTAATGCGTCTATGTATGTAAGATGCGCAATAGATATATTGGTATATGCATGCTAGATAGTGGACAAGTCTACGCCAGTCAGTTCCTATAGGAGAGCTTGAATTCCCTGAACTCGGGATAGTATCTAAGACCAATGATCTTGTTAGAACTTCGTTACATCGTTGTGCAACTCTCGATACCTATGGTGGTTAGTCTTTGAGTCATTCCTATCATTAGTTTAGTTTAGTTTGCATTTGCATTCCATCCACTATTGATTTTACACGTCTTATTCATTAGTCTAATAGCTTTAGAGTTGCATCAATTCCTTGTGTTCGACTCTAGTTGCTACACGATCCGTATTCTTGCGGAAGCGTTAGTCTAGGTAATTTATTACTTGAGTCTATGCACATCAGGATTTTGAGCTCAAAAACAGGGTTGGGCTGCCTTGGGTTGCCTTCAACAACCCGAGATGTCGTTTATCTCGAAAAGATGAATGAGATGTGAATAAATCATGTAATTCGGAGCTTCGTACGAAAGTAATGGTATTTCAAAGCCCGTCGTACAATTCATTGTTGTAGTCATCTAATCACGTGAATAACAAAACAAAAAGCGGAAACGAGGTGCAACACGAGAGACAAAAGCAATAAAGAAATAAGAAGCAAAATGAATATCTGAGATACAACCGCAACGCAAGCGACGTATTGACAAGAAATGATATTTATATCCTAAGAAACTCGAATGGGGCATCTCCTGGCTCTAAAAATCGAACACATCGACCTAGATAAAGAATTTTGAACTCTAAAACGGTGTCGGGCTGCCTTCAGAAATCTGAGGCATTGTATATCTCGAAAAGATGAATGAGATATGAAAAAATCATGTAATTAGGAGCTTCGTACATAAAGTTATGGTATTCAAAGCCCGTCGTACCATTCATTGTTGTAATCGTCTAATCACGTGAAAACTAAAAGAAAAAGCAGAAAAGGGGTGCAACACGAAATACAAATGCAATTAGGAAATAGGAAGCAAAATTAATATCCGAGAGATGAAAGCAACACAAACGACGTATTGATAAGAAATGACATTAGTATACTAAGAAACTCGAAAAGGCCATCTCCCGCCTCTAAAAATCCAACGTATCGACCTAAATAAAGATTTGAGCTCCAAAACGGGGTCCGGCTGCCTTCAGCAACCCAAGGCATCGTTTATCTCGAAACGATGAATGAGATGTGAAAATTCATGAAATTCAGAGCTTTGTACGCAAAGTTATGGTATTTCAAAGCCCGTCCTACATTTCATTGTTGTAGTCGTCTAATCACGTAAAAACAAAAACAAAAAGCGGAATAGGGGTGCAACACGAGAGACAAATGAAAATATGAAGAGAAAGGAATATTCGAGAGACAAATGCAATGCAACCGGCATATTGACAAGAAATGACATTTGTATCCTAAGAAACTAGAAAAGGGCATCTCCCGGCTCTAAAAGTCCAACGTATCCACCTGAATAAAGGATTTTGAGATAAAAAAAATGGGGTCGGGCTGCCTTCAATAATCCAGGGCATCGTTTTCTTGAAAAGATGAATGACATGTGAATAAATCATGTTATTCAGAGCTTCGTACGCAATCTTATGGTATTTCATAGCCCATCGTACAATTCATTGTTGTAGTCGTCTAATAACGTGAAAACAAAACAAAAAGCAGAAAAGGGGTGTAACAGATAGACAAATACAATAAGGAAATAGGAAGCAAAATGAATATTTGAATGGGGCATCTCCTGGCTCTAAAAATCCAACGTAACAACCTAGATAAAGGATTTTGAACCCAAAAAACGGGGTCAGGCTGCCTTCAGCAAGCCAGAGGCGTCGTATATCTCGACAAGATGAATGAGATCTAAAAAAGCATGTAATTCGATGCTTCGTACGGAAAGTTATTGTATTTCAAAGCCCGTGGTACATATCAATGTTGTAACTGTCTAATAACAGAGTAACAAAAACAAAAAGCGAAAAGGGGTGGAACATGAGGAAAAACACAAATAGGAAATAGGAAGCAAAAGGAATATCCGAGAGACAAACGCAACGCAAGGGGCGTATTGACAAGTAATGACATTCGTATCCTAAGAAACTCGAAAAGGTCATCTCCGGGGTCTAAAAATCAAATGTATCGACCTAAATAAAGGATTTTGAGCTCAAAAATGGAGTATGGTTGCATTAAAAACCCTTGGCATCGTTTATCTCGAAACAATGAATGAGATGTGAAAAAATAACGTAATTCGGTGCTTCGTACGCAAAGTTAAAGTATTTCAAAGCCCGTAGTACATATCAAAGTTCTAACCATCTAATTACAGCGAAACAAAAACAAAAACCCGGAAAGGGGTGCAACACGAGAGACAAACGCAAATAGGACATATGAAGCAAAAGGAATATGTGAGAGACAAATGCAACGCAAGCAGCGTATTAAAAAGAAATGACATTCGTATCCTAAGAAACTCGAAACGGATATTTCCCGGCTCTAAAAATTCAACGTATCAACCAAAATAAAGGATTTTGAGCTTGAAAACAGGGTTGGACTGTCTTAAAAAACATGGGGCATCGTTTATCTCGAAAGGATGAATGAGATGTTAAAAGATCACAAAATTCGGTGCTTCATATGCAATGTTATTGTATATCAAAGTCCGTTGTACATATCAATGTTGTAATCGTCTAATCACTGCAAAACAAAAATAAAAAGCGGAACAGGGGTGCAACACGAGTGACGAACACAAATAGGAAGCAAAAGGAATATCTGAGAGACAAATGCAACGCAAGCGGTGTATTGACAAGAAATGACATTCGTATCCGAAGAAACTCGAAACGGGCATCTCCCGGCTGTAAAAATCCAATGTATCAACCTAAATAAAGGATTTTGACCTCAAAAATAGGGTCGAGACAAACACAAATAGGAGATAGGAAGCAAAATGAATATCCGAGAGACTGATGTGGTAAATCTCAAGTAATAAAATACCTAGACTAGCGCTTCCGCAAGAATACGGATCGTGTAGTACCAGGATCAAACACGAGGAATCGAGGCAACTTTAAAGCTAGTAACTAATTAATAGGACGATAAAAATCAATAAGTGTGTAGAATGCAAATGAAACTAAACTATCTAATTAACAGGATAAACTCAATAGAATAAACACTACAGGTTTCGAGAGATGCACGATAGTGCAATGAAGTGCTAACAAAGATCATGGTTATGAATATCAACACCTATTTAGGGAATTCAAGCTCTTTCCTAGGGAATGACTCTTCTGATGCCTAACCCCACTATCTAACGTATGTACTACCAATCTTCCAATTTCGTAATCTCACATGATAAATACATTAAGTCCGCTATCCTAATTCCTAAGTCCAATTAACCAACCGGTCAAGGTTCTAAATCAATTGAGACTTCATATCATGGCTACGTTCCAAATGTTACTTTTTATCTTCCAATGCAACCAAACTTTTATGATCATTCATTCAACGGTCAATAAGAATAAAAGCGTTAAGAACAACCAATCAATCCGAAAACGATTAAATATTATAACCAAGTATTAAGCATGAGCCTCCATTACATATCGGCAAAACTCTAACCCGTAGGTACTAAGCTACTCGGACATGGATTCTGAAAACAAAGCACGAAAGAAAACTATTGCAAACATAAATATAGAACGAGATTCCTCCCTATCCCAATACCGTAGTCTTCGAAAGCTCCTCCGCATGCCAAGTTCGTCTTCCCATCTCAAGCCTTCCGGCGTATTGCTCTCTCCCTACTCTGTCTCTCTCTCTCTCTGCGTCTGCTCTGCCTCTTCTCTGTTTTCGTACGAATCAAGCTCTTCTCCTTACCCCTCTCTATTCTCTTTCCACTTCTCGTATCTTTCCTTTTCTCTTATTTCCTCTTTGATGGAGTATTTCCATTCTTTCTCGTGAATTTCCTATTGTTTTTCCATCGGCCAAGACTTTCCATTTCTTGTTCGGTGCGTGCAGGTACAACATGCCCGACCATGCACAAGAATGAGCTCGGACGGGCTCTTCATCTAACCATAGCCCGGTCAGGCTTCACATGCGCCCGGGTCATGCTGCACCTTTGGGTATATGTTCTGTTTGGAGAGCCCGGTCGGGCTAAGAGGGATACACGGCCGGGCTGTTGCCAATTTGATGAACTCAGACTAAGGGTGTTGCATGCTCGAGAGACAAACTCAACACAAGCGGCATATTGACAAGATTATGACATTCGTATTCTAAGAAACTCGAAAAGGGTATCTCTCGGCTCTAAAAATCAAACGTATCGAGCTAAATAACGGATTTTGAGCACGAAAATGGGGTCGGGCTGCCTTCTACAACCTCGGGCATCGTTTATCTCGAAAGCATGAATGAGAAAATATCATGTAATTCGGAGCTTCGTGCGCAAAGTTATCGTATTGCAAAGCCCGTCGAACAATTCATTGTTGTAGTCATCTTATCACGTAAAAAAAACAAAAAAGCGGAAAAGGGGTGCAACACGAGAGACAAACGCAAATAGGAAATATGAAGCAAAATGAATATTCGAGAGACAAACACAACGCAAGGGGTGTATTGACAAGAAATTGCATTCGTATCCTAAGAAACTTGAAAAGGGCATCTCCCGACTCTAAAATTCCAACGTATCGACCTAAATAAAGGATTTTGATATCGAAAATGGGGTCGGACTGCCTTCAAAAATCCGTGCATTGTTTATATTGAAAATATGAATGAGATGTGAAAAAATCACGTAATTCGGTACTTCGTACCCAAAGTTAAAGTATTTCAAAGCCAGTCGTAATATCAATGTCGCTGATAACACTGAAAGTGTATCAATATTAGGATAGGTTTTAGAGCCATTTTTGCATATATCTTATGTATAGATTTACATATCCGATAAGATTATGAGTTTCACACACCCGTTTTGTTGGTTTTCAGGTTTTTAGGCGACAAGGCCTAAATGAGCTCTAAAAGACGAATTCCTGGACAAAACCACGTAAATTGAAGATATATCTACTCAGAGCCAAGATCGAGCTTCAGAACCCAAAGTAACACCCGAACAACGAGCGGAAAAGAGAAATTTCAAGGAGACACGGGTGCCCGGTCGGGCACCATACACCACCCGCTCGGGTAAAACCTACGGGGTTTTATCCGCATACCTTGCACGACCCGGGCACGAAGGCAACGAGATCGGGTAGCCTTACCCGATCGGGCGCAAGACATCTACCCGCTCGGGCGTTAATTCACCCCAAAATTCCCCGATAGTTTGCACGACTCGGCCCGCTCAACCACACGATCGGGTACTGATGCCCGATCGGGCATAATGATGGAACACGACCGGGCGCGCCTCTGCACGACCGGGCGATAGTGGTGCCCGAGCGGGCCGCGTATTTCGCAACAACATAGATCTTGATTTCAAACGTCCGAATTTAAGGAACAAAACAGATCTAGAGCAAGGGGGCGACGTACAGGGCAAAGAAAGGCTAGGAATACATCTGGAAATGCTCGAGAGACGTTTGGGAAGAAGAGAAGCATCAATCCTTGCATCGGTAACACGATAGGGAAGGTCAAGGCATCGAATTCCTTAGAGTCTATCATGTATAGGGTTGTGTTATCTTCATCTTTTGTTTTCTCCATGAGTGAGTAGAGTCCCAACTGCGGGTAGGGATATCGGATTTGTATTGGATGAACAATGATTTGAGTTAATGCTTAGTTCTATTGATTTATTCTTGATTTCATTTCCACGCTTAGCATTATCACTCTTACGCTAGTGCTGACCGCTCAGCGACATAGGATTTCGGACTTTGCTGGAAGGTTAAAGAATGAATCCGGACCTGCTAAGTTGTAGATTAAGTTTGGCTAATGAGAATCTGACCGGTCGGTTAGTCATCTTAGGGATAATGATTGCGTTCATAATGCTGCCATGGTACGGGTTAATCACTGCTGGAAGGTAGGGTTGCACGTATTCATGGTTAGGAGGTTTAGGCTCGGAAGAATCACTCCTCATCATAGGGCATGAATTTCCCGTTGTCAAGAATAGTTGATAGATCTATGATCCTTAGTTGTTTCATCCATGCCATTCTCGGTATCCCGTACACCCATAGTGTTTGTCATATCCGACTTTATCCCCAACCTAGTATCGTTGTCACCATTTAGGATAGTTTTAGGAATTTAGGATCACATCCCCTTCTATCTCTTTCCGTCTTAGTTTAGTTTTATTCTTAGTTTGGCTGCTTTAGTCCCTAGAGATCGACCCTGGTACTACACGATCCGTATACTTGCGGTGAAGTGGTCTAGGAATATTTATAACTCGTGTTTCCAACACATCAGTCGCAACCGTCTAATCATGGTGAAACAAAAACAAAAAGCGGAAAAAGGGTGCAACACGAGAGACAAACGGAAATAGGAAATAGGAAGCAAAAGGAATATCTGAGAGACAAACACAACGTAAGCTGCGTATTAACAAGAAATGACATTTGTATCCTAAGAAACTCGAAAAGGGTATCTCCCAGCTATAAAAATCCATTGTATAAACCTAAATAAAGGATTTTGAGCTTGAAAATGGGGTCAGGTTGTCTTAAAAAACCTGTGGCATCGTTTATCTCGAAAAGATGAATGAGATGTTAAAAGATCACGTAATTTGGTGCTTCGTACGCAAAGTAATTGTATTTCAAAGCCCCTTGTACATATCAATGTTTTAACTGCCTAATCACGACAAAAAAAATAAAAAGCGGAAAAGGCATGCAACACGAGAGACAAACACAAATAGGAAATAGGAAGAAAAGGAATATATGAGAGACAAACGCAACGCAAGCGGCTTATTGCCCATCGCGCTTTTTTGATCCACTTCATAAAGACCTCGTGTCTTGTTTAGCATACTTCTCGGTGTCGACCACATGGTGTGGTTCATGGCAAGATTGTCGATAAGCTCGTATGCCTCTTTTACGCTTAAGTACATGAATGATCCTCGAGCAACGTTGTCTAATGTCATTCTATGCTCATACGTGATCCAATTGTAGTATGTTTGAATCACGTACCACTGCTCTAGACTGTGATGAGGACACATTTGTAAAAGGTCCTTGAATCTTCCTCATGCTCAAAATAACATCTCTCCCTCTCGGCTTCTAAACATAGTGATTTCTCCTTGCATTTTAATCATTTTGCTCGGAGGGGAGAACCGTGATAGGAATGTCGTGTAAAGTTGATTCCATGAAGTGATAGAGCCAGCGGGAAGAGATTGTAGCCACGCTATCGGCTCATCCCCCAATTAAGAAGCGAAAGAGACGCAGCAAGATCGCATCTTCCAATACTCCATGAATTTTGAATGTGCTTGATGAGGGTCTTCGTGATTGTCGCCCATAAACTGTTTTTATATAACATTTTGATCGCGGGCTTGATCTCGAATTGCTCCCTCGCAACAGCAGGCGTCCTTATAGCAGTTTGGAAATTGCTCATGTTTAGAACCATGTAATCACGAAGACGACGTGGTGGAGGAGCCTGCTGTTGTTGTAATTGCGCCACATTACCCATGGGTAATTGCGGCTGTCCGTGACCATCCAATACATCGTTTTGATTGTTCATCACTTGTGGATTGGCCTTGTCTACCATTTCGTCTCACTTGCCCTTCTTTCGCTTATTTACCGTTCTCTCAATCTCAGGGTCGATTCGATGCAAATTCGAATTACCTTGAGATCAGGTCATGCACCTACGAAAGACAAGTACAATGAATTAGTAAAAGAAACGAAAAGAAAAGAAAAAAAGAAAACAAAAACAAGTATGATTCTAAATATGGATTCCTAAACGTGTTGACAATTAGTCCCCAACAACTGCGCCAAAAACTTGATGCGTGTCAACAAGTTATCCTAAGACTACCTGCAAGTGCATGGCACGTGTGTAGTACTTAAGGTGTCGATCCCACGAGGACTAATGTAACACGATCTAAGAATCAAAAGTAAAACCAAAGCTTGCTGTGAAAGAATAAGGATGATGAAATGCAAATATAGTGATGATGTAGTGAATAAGTGAGTTCTAAACAAAGGGAAAATGCCCTAGGAAACCGGTTTCACCGCATAACTTCCAAAACCTATCTCTGATCTATCTAATCGTGGGTTCCCTATCAAGATATCTAAGGTGGACAATCCTAATGTAGAACCTACCCTCTCTAAAGGCATAGGAATGTGGCTAGATTGAGACATCCCCTACTTTCGTGATTGACACTCCAACTAAACCCCATTACGATCCAATCCTTAACCCTCAACCCTCAACCGTTACGACCCTACTTTCATGACCTAGTCTTGGTTGTTCTAAGCCTGATTTTCTAGGATTAGAATTCACCTTTAAGTCCTTCTCCTAATTCCTAAAACATGCATATACGTGGCCATTCGTAAACACAAGACAGTAAGTTCTCAGTAATCCTGATTTTCTAGGATTAGAATTCACTTTCAGTCCTTCTCCTAATCCCTAACAGCTGCATATATGAGGCCATCCGTAAACATAAGATAATAAGTTCTCAAAAAAAGAATAGATAATACGAAATAGGGAAATGCATTCAGAAACGAATCAAAGACGGTTCTGGGATAGCCATGGGCTAATCCCTTCTCCTAGAACAAATCTACTAATCGCTCATGAGTCTAAACATCACAAACAAAACAGTGGATCAAAGAGCATAGAGATATCACACGAGCGATGATCCCGAATCAATCACTCCTTGCGTGCCTCTCGTCAAGGGGACTCTATGGATGGATGGTGGTTGTGAATTGTGTTCTAGATGGTGGATTGTGGATGGTGGATCCCATCATTCCTTTATGTCCTTTACGTTTTATAAATTTGAAATTGAAGCTTCGGTCGAGTCCTTTCCACCAAATTCGTCGGTAGGCCATTTTACATAGTCATGCCTGACCAACTCCATATCATGCCCAGTCGGGCATACTTCTTCCGTAATTGTAGACAAGTTGTTTTGCCATGAAGCCCGATCGTGTTGTGCTTGATGCCCGACCATGTTGTGTTTGATTGTTGGTGCCCGACCGTGCACTTGGAACGCCCGACCCGTGCACAAGCTACGAGGATGAATTTATAGTAAATGCCTGACCGTGCACAATTGGGAGCCCAACCGTGCTGCATTCACAAAAGAGGATGCCCGACCGTGCAGCATTGAGAACCCGACCGTGCTGGATTGGGAGCCCGACTGTGAACATGGTAAGGGTTGTTGTTCTGTTGTGCTAGACACCAAGCCCGACCGTGCTGCTTCATCAAAGAGGTGTCCCGACCGTGCTGCTTCATCAAAGAGGCGGTCCGACCGTGCTGCTTACCAAGCCCAACCATGCATAAGGTGAGAGTGCATGCTCGGCCGTGCACTTCATCATTCTTGGTCATGACTTGTCCACTTCTCGTTCCGTTCGATCCGTTGTGACCTTCATTGTCCAATTATGTCTTGTGTACGATCATTACCTCCAAAATGAATCGAATACACATTAAAACCGATAAGAACATGAAAACACGGAAACATGTAAAACGGATACAAAATCACACGTAAACCTCACAACTATGGTCATAAACATCTCTAAAATCATGCGAGAAACGTGTACGAAAACGAGATGATCAAAATCCCCCATACTTGAATGTATGCTTGTCCCTAAGCAAATGTAAACGTGGAACACGTGGGAGATATAAAATGTGAGAATTCACCTTTCCCCTAGAAATATCGCTAAAGCAAACAAACCTAATCGATCAACAAACAAGTTAGAGCAAATTTTGGTCTAATAACATTCAGTCTTCATCTTAGGTTCACCATGGCTACCTATAAGAAAGTAAACAAAGATGAGCTAAGTGAGAAACCGCAACTCTCTCTACCAAACGAGACTTCAAATAAATGCTAATCACATAATCAAAGAGGATACTTATTTTATTCTCGAGCTTCTTTATTCTTTCATTCCATTTTTTTCTTTATGATTTTGTGAACACACTAGGCTTCTAGGATGTCAGATTTGAAGGGATTCAACTTCTACTTAGACCCAAGCTACTTATGACGCTATACTCTTGCATCTCGTCGAAGAATGTAGCGGAGTAGATGGCGTTTTTATGCGGCTTGCTCTTAGGACGTAGAAAGATGATCGCCAACCCACCACTTAGACCCGAACCATCGAAAATGTATCAAGGTCGATGCACTCAAATTAATTTTAGATCATGCTTTCAAGCATTATTTCTATCGATAGCGGAGTGTTAGTGTGCGCTCTTATTTTCTGCAAAACAAGATCAACTCATACGATCAAATCATCCTCGTGAAAAAGAAATGAAGCATCGTCAATATGAAGTATAATCATTTGGATAGAGAGAATGAACAAGAAACTAACTTAGCAAACTCGTCTAAACTTCCCATAAGTAACACTAGGATTCCCAAAGACTTATGACCCATTCGTTCCTCAACCATCTAATAAGCTCTAACATGCAAGATATCATGGAAAAGGCCAACTTCTTAAGCATCCTATGTTCAAGGTTCATCTCAAAACGTGGCACCGGACAAGTGCCTGGGACTACTCTAACTACAAAAAACTAACCTAAGAACTACAAAAACAAAGGAAAATGCAATGAGATCACATGACAAGCGTGAGCTACTCCCCCCAAACTTCAATTGAACGTCATCCTCGACGTGTAGCTCATATGGAAGATAGGAAGGTGAAGTCACAGTTGTCGGTCTTCGTCTTTTTTTATGATTTTATATTTTTTAAGATTTTCAAATTAACCAAGTCCAAAATACGAAACAAAGAAAAAAAATGCTTGGTTGCCTCCCAGAAAGCGCTTTTTTAACGTTGTTAAGCTTTAAGACTCCATGCTTCATGTGTGCGCGATGGGTGGATCGAATAGGGAGATGGAGTTTCCGCTTTCGATCAGTGGAGCGGCTTCATATAGCTTTAAACGCTCCCCATTTGCTGCGAAAATTCCGCTTGAATCGCTCCAAAGTTCTACCTCTTCATTTGTGAAGACTTCTCGTACCTGAAATGGACCATCCCAATGGGAATGTAATCTGCCCGTGAAAGAATTAAAACGAGAATCACAAAGTAGAACAATATCACCTGACCGAAAGTTATGAGGTAGAGTCCTTGTATTGTGCCATCTTTCAGCTCGGTTGCCTTTCTCATTGTGCATTGCCATCGATGATCCTTTCTCTTCCAAACATTGGTGCAGCTTTCTTTGATGGTCGATTGAGGGTTCACGGCTGTCCTCCTTCGGTATCCAGCGAATACATGTTGAAGGGCTCACTCTCCTACGCTTCTTGTGACAAATATGTGGCTTTTGCGTCTCATGCCGAATAGAGGAAGGAAGAGGTTCAAACTGCATCTTAGATGCCTTTTCTACCGCAAAATCAGTCAGTGTTTTGTGCAGCGTCTTCTCATGTGGAGCGTCTTGAAGTGGCTCATTGGCACTTACGAATTTCATGTAGACCTTGGCCCCTTCATTGGTAATTCCTGTAGTATTGTAAACTTGTGTTAGACATCTCTCTAAAAGATAGGAAGTACTTACTCGATTAAACGTGTCATTCGTCGACTTGTCTAGCTCACCAACTCTATAGCACGACTCCTTAGGGCTGGAGAAATGGAATTCAATTCTCTAATTACGACACGTAGAGAGAGCTTCCCTTGTTGTACATCTATTTTCGCACCTGCAGTAGCTAAGAATGGTCTTCGAAGAATTATAGGCACGTTAGCATCTTCCTCGATATCGAGTACAACAAAATCAGTGGGAATGCAAATACTACCTAACTTGGTGGGAATGTTTTCAACAATTCCCACCGGATACCTTACCGAATGATCAGCTAGCCGTAGACACATCTTCATAGGCTAGATATTCCCGAAGTTCACCCTCTTATAAACCGAATGTGGCATTATGCTCACGCTTTCTCCCAAATCACACAAAGCTTTGTCGATGTCAATGTCTCCTATGGTGCATGGGATGGAGAAGCTTCCGGGGTCCTTCAACTTTGGTTGATTGTTGTCCCCATTTCCTCGTAGAATTTCGTTTGGAGTGATTGTTGCTCCTTGATTCTGTGTTGAAATTGCCTTTGCTCTTTGATGAATTCGAGCATCACCGCTTCAAGGCTTGATGAAGGAGCTTGAGGAGGTTGAGGAGTTTGCTGCACCGGCTGGAATGGCTGTGATTGTTGATAATGCTGCTGATTTTGTTGATAACCCGAATACCTCAATGGTTGACTCGTTCGATACGAAAGATTAGAGTGCTTCCTCCAATTCGGGTTGTAAAAGTTTCCGAATTGTGCATTGCCTTGTTGTTGGGCGTAGTTCACTTGTTCCATGCCTTCTTGCATTGTGCATTGGTAAGCCATATGATCAGTTTCTCCATAATTTGCACAATAGATGGCATTCACCGCATTACCCATCGCACTTGTTTGTTCCACTTCATAAAGACCTCGTGTCTTGTTTGGCATACTTCTTGGTGTCGACCACATGGTGTGGTTCATGGAAAGATTGTCGATAAGCTCCTATGCCTCTTCTATGCTTAAGTCCATGAATGATCCTCGAGCAGCGTTGTCTAATGTCGTTCTATGCTCATACATGATCCCATTGTAGAACGTTTGAATCACGTACCACTACTCTAGACCGTGATGAGGATACATTTGTAAAAGGTCATTGAATCTTCCCCATGCTTCAAATAATGTCTCTCCCTCTAGCTTCTAAACATAGAGACTTCTCCTATCATTTGAATCGTTTTTCTTGGAGGGAAGAACCATGATAGGAATGTCGTGCAAAGCTGATCCCATGAAGTGATAGAGCCAGCGGGAAGAGATTGTAGCCATGCCTTCGCTCTTCCCCCAATTGAAAAAGAGAAAGAGACGCACCAAGATTGCATCTTCCAAGACTCCATGAATTTTGAATGTGCTTGACAACTGTAGGAAGTCTCGTAGATGTTGATGAGGGTCTTCGTGATTGTCACCCATAAACTGTTTTTGGTATAACATTTTGATCATCGCGGGCTTGAACTCGAATTGCTCCCTCGCAACAGCGGGCGTCCTTATAGCTGTTTGGAAATTGCTCATGTTCGGAACCATGTAATCAAGGAGACGACGTGGTGGAGGATCCTATTGTTGTTGTAATTGCGCCACATTACCCATGGGTAATTGCGGCTGTCCGTGACCATCCAATACATCATATTGATTGTTCATCGCTCGTTGATAGGTCCTATCTACCCTTTCTTCTCCCTTCCCCTTTTTCGCTTATTTATCATTCTCTAAATCTCAGGGTCGATTCGATGCAAATTCGAATTACCTTGAGATCGGGCCATGCACCTACGAAAGACAAGTAAAAAGAATTAGTAGAAAGAAACGAAAAGAAAAGAAAAACAAAAACAAGTATGATTCTAAATCTGTATTCCTAAACGTGTTGACAATTAGTCCCCGGCAACGGCGCCAGGAACTTGATGCGTGTCAAGTTAACAAGTTAACCTAAGAGTACCCGCAAGTGCACACCACGTGTGTAGTAGTTATGGTGTCGATCCCACGAGGACTAATGTAACACGATCTAAGAATAAAAAATAGAACCAAAGCTTGCTGCGAAAGAATAAGGATGATGAAATGCAAATATAATGATGATTCAATGGATAAGTGAGTTCTAAACAAAGAGGCAAACACCCTAGGAAACCGGTTTCACCGCATAGCTTCCAAAACCTATCTTTGTTCTATCTAATCGTGCATTCCCTATCAAGATATCTAAGGCGGACGATCCTAATGTAGAACCTACCCTCTCTCAAGGCATAGGAACGTGGCTAGATTGAGTCATCCCCTACTTTCGTGGCTGACACCCCAACTAAACCCCATTACGATTTATGATTCGCCCGATACAACCGTCAACTGTTACTACTCTACTTTCATGACCTAGTCTCGGTTGTTCTAAGCCTGATTTTCTAGGATTAGAATTCACCTTTCAGTCCTTCTCCTAATCCCTAACACATGCATATACGTGGCCATTTGTAAACACAAGACAGTAAGTTCTCAGTAAGCCTGATTTTCTAGGATTAGAATTCTCCTTTCAGTCCTTCTCCTAATCCCTAACACATGCATATACGTGGCTATTCGTAGGCCATTTTACATAGTCTTGCCCGACCAACTCCATGTCATGCCCGGACGGGCATACTTCTTCCATAATTGTAGACAAGTTGTTTAGCCATGAAGCCCGACCGTGCCGTGCTTGATGCCCGACCGTGCTTTGTTTAATTGTTGGTGTCTGACCGTGCACTTGGAACGCCCGACCCGTCCACACGCTATGGGGATGAATTTGTAGCAAATGCCCGACCGTGTGCAATAGGGAGCCCGACCGTGCTGCCTTCACAAAAGAGGATGTCCGACCGTGCAGCATTTAGAACCCAACCGTGTTGCCTTCACCAAAGAGTAGCCCGACCGTGCACATGGTAAGCCTGACCGTGCTACTTCACCAAAGAGGCTGCCCGACCGTGCTGGTTACCAAGCCCGACCGTGCATAAGGTGAGAGTTCATGTTCGGTCGTGCACTTCATCATTCTTGGCCATGACTTGTCCATCGTTCGATCCGTTGTGACCTTCATTGTCCAATTATGTCCCGTGTATGCTCCTTAACTCCGAAATGAATCGAATACACATTAAAACCTATAAGAACACGAAAACACGGAAATAAGTAAAACATATACTAATCACACGTAAACCTCGCAACTATGCTCATAAACATCCCCAAAAATCATGCGAGAAATGTGTACAAAAACGAGATGATCATCGGGCTGCATTTAGCAACCCATGGAGTCATATATCTTGAAAATATGAATGAGTTGTGAAAAACTCATGTAATTCGGAGCTTCTTATGCAAAGTTATGGTATTTCAAAGCCCGTCGTACAATTTATTGTTGTAGTCCTCTAATCACATAAAACAAAAAGCGGAAAAGGGGTGCAACACGAGAGACAAACGCAAATAGGAAGCAAAATAAATATCTGAGTGACAAATGCAACGCAACAGTCGTATTGACAAGAAGTGACACTCGTATCCTAAGAAACTCGCAAGGGCATCTCCCGGCCCCAAAAAAGCCAAAGTATCGAACTAAATAACGGATTTGAACCCAAAATGGGGTCGGGCTGCCTTCAGCAACATGAGGCGTCATGTATCTGGAAAAGATGAATGAGATGTTAAAAATCATGTAATTCGGAGATTCGTATGCAAATTTATGGTATTTCAAAGCTCTTCGTACAATACATTGTTGTACTCGTCTAAACACGTGAAAACTAAAACAAAAAGCGGAAAAGGGGTGCAACATGAGAGACAAACGAAAATAGGAAATAGGAAAAAAATGAATATCCGAGAGACAAATGGAATGAAGCAGTGTATTGACAAGAAATGAAATTCGTATCCTAAGAAAAACTTGAAAAGGGCATCTCCCGGCTCTAAAATTCCAATCGCTGCAAATAAAGGATTTTGAACTCGAAAATGGGGTCGGGTTGCCTTTAGCAACCTGTGGCGTAATTTATCTTGAAAAGATGAATGAGTTGTGAAAAAATCATGTAGTATGTCGTACAATTCATTAATGTAGTCCTCTAATCAAGTAAAAAAAAGCTCTGAAACATGTCATGGTATTTCAAAGCACTTCGTACAATACCTTGGTGGGAATTGTTGAATACGTTCCCACCAAGGTAGGTAATTTTTAAACATGTCATGGTTAAAAAAATCTAATTGGATTTTTAGAGCCAGGAGATGCCCTTATCGAGTTTTTTAGGAGACACATGTCACTTCTTTGAAAATGGGGTCGAGCTGCCTTTAGGAAGCCGTGACATCATTTATCTGGAAATGATGAATGAGATGTGAAACAATCATGTAATTGGGAGCTTCGTAAGCACAGTTAGGGTATTTCAAAGCACGTCATACAATTTAATGTTGTAATCGTCTAATCACATATAACAAAAAAAAGCAAAAAGGGGTGCAACACGAGAGACAAACGCAAATAGGAAATAGGAAGCAAAAAGAATATCCGTGAGACAAACGCAGTGCAAGCGGTGCATTAACAAGAAGTGACATTCGTATCCTAAGTAACTCGAAAAGGGCATCTCCCGGCTCTAAAAAATCCAATGTATCAGCTTAAATAAAACATTTTGAGCTCGATAATGGGGTCTAGCTGCCTTTAGCAACCTTTTGCATCGGTTATCTCGAAAAGATGAATGAGATGTGAAAAAATCATGTAATTCGGAGCTTTGTAGGCAAAGTTATTGTATTTCAAAGCATGTCGTGCAATTCAATGTTGTAGTCGTCTAATCGAGTGAACACAAAAACAAAAATCGGAAAAGGGGTGCAACATGAGAAACAAACGCAAATAGGAAGCAAAAAGATGAATGAGACATGAAAAAAATCATGTAATTCAAATCTTCGTACGGAAAGTTATTTAATTTCAAAGTCCGTCGTACAATTCATTGTTGTAGTCTTCTAATCACGCGAAAACAAAATACAACAATCGAAAAAAGGGCACAACATGATAGACAAACACAAATAGGAAATAGGAATCAAAAGGAATATCCAAGAGATAAACGCAACGCAAGCGGCGTATTTAAAAGAAATGACATTTGTATCCTAAGAAACTCAAAAAGGACATCTCTCGACTCTAAAAATCCAACATATCGACCTAAATCCAGGATTTTGAACTCGAAAACAGGGTTGGACTACCTTAAAAAAACCCATGGTGTTGTTTATCTTAGAAATATGAATGAGATGTGAAAAAAATCATTTAATTCGGAGCTTCGTTCGGAAATTTATTGTATTTCAAAAGCCGTCGTACAATTCATTGTAGTAGTCGTCTAATCATGTGAAAACAAAAATAAGAAGCGTCAAAGGGATGCAACACGAGAGGCAAACGCAAATAGGAAATAAGAATCAAAAGGAATATCTGATAGATAAACGCAACACAAGCGGTGGATTGACAAGAAATGACATTCGTATCCTAAGAAACTCGGAAAGGGCATATCCTGGCTTTAAAAATCCAACGTGTCGACCTAAATAAATGATTTTGAGCTCGAAAACAGGGTCGGGTTGCTTTCAAAAACCCGTGGTGTCGTTTATTTCAAAAAGATGAATGATATGTGAAAAAATCATGTTATTCGGAGCTTCATACGAAAAGTTATTGTATTTCAAAGCCCGTCGTACAATTCATTGTTCTAGTCGTCTAATCACGTGAAAACTAAATACAAAAAGCGGAAAAGGGGAGCAAAACGAGAGACAAACTCAAATAAGAAATTGGAATCAAAAGGAATACCTGAGAGACAAACACAACGCAAGTGGCGTATTGATAAGAAATGACGTTCGTATCCTAATAAACTCGAAAAAGGGAATCTCTCGGCTTTAAAAATCCAAAGTATCGACCTCAATGAAGAATTTTGAGCTCGAAAATCGGGTTGGGCTGCCTTCAGTGCCCCGAGGCATCAATTATCTCACGAAGATGAATGACATGCGAACAATTCATGTAAGTCGGAGTTTCGTACGGAAAGTTATTGTATTCCAAAGCCCGTCGTACAATTCATTGTTGTAGTCGTCTAATCATGTAAAAATAAAAACAAATAGCGGAAAAAGGGTTTATTACTAGAGACAAAAAAATAGGAAATAATAAGCAAAATGAATATTCGAGATACATACGCATTGCATTTGGCGTATTAACATGAAATGACATTTGTATCCTAAGAAACTCGAAAAGGGCATCTCCCGGCTAAAAAATCCAATGTACCAACCTAAATAAATGATTTTGATCTTGAAAACGGGGTCGGGCTGCCTTCAAAAACCCGTGGCATCGTTTATTTCGAAAAAATGAATGAGACGTTAAAAAATCACATAATTCGGTGCTACGTACGCAAAGTTATTGTATTTCAAAGCCCTTCGTACATATCAATGTTGTAATCACGGCGAAACAAAAACAAAAAGCGAAAAAACAGTGCAACACGAGAGACAAATACAAATTGGAAATAGGAAGCAAAAGGAATATCCGAGAGACAAACGCAACGCAAGCGGCTTATTGATAAGAAATTACATTCCTATCCTAAGAAACTCAAAAATGGCATATCACGGCTCTAAATATCCAATGTTTCGACCTAAATAAAACATTTTGAGCTCAAAAACAGGGTCGGGCTACCTTCAAAAACCCGTGGCATTATTTATCTCGTAAGGAGAATGAGGTGTTAAAAAATCACGTAATTCGGTGCTTCGTACGCAAAGTTATTGTATTTCAAAGCCCGTCATATATATGAATGTTTTAACCATCTAATCACGGCGAAAAAAAACAAAATGCAGAAAAGGGGTGCAACACGAGAGACAAACACAACGTAAGCGGCGTATTGATAAGAAATGACATTCTTATCCTAAGAATCTCGAAAAGGGCATCTCCTGGCTTTAAAAATCCAATGTATTGGCCTAAATAAAGGATTTTGATCTCGAAAACGTGGTCGAGCTGCCTTTAGAAACCTGTGGTATCGTTTATCTAAAAAGAGGACTGAGATGTGAAAAAATCATGTAATTCAGAGCTTGGTAGGCAAAGTTACGGTATTTTAAAGCTCATCGTACAGTTCATTGTTGTAGTCATCTAATCACGTGAAAACAAAAACAAAAAGCCGAAAAATGGTGCAACACGAGAGAAAAATGCAAATAGGAAATTGGAAGCAAAAGGAATATCCGAGAGACAAACAAAACGCCAGCAGCGTATTGACGAGAAGTGTCATTTGTATCCAAAGAAACTCGAAAACGGCATCTCTCGGCTCTAAAAATCCAATGTATCGACCTAAAAAATGGATTTTAAGCTCGAAAAAAGAGGTCGAGCTCCCTTCAGGAACCCGTCGCATCGTTTATCTCGAAAAGATTAATGGGGAGTAAACAATGATGTAATTCGGATCTTCGTATGCAAGTTTAGGGTATTTCAAGCCCATCGTACAATTCATTGGTGTTGTCGTCTAATCACGTGAAAATAAAAATAAAAAGTGGAAAAGGGCGCAACACGAGAGACAAAAACAAATAGGAAATAGGAAGCAAATGGAATATCCAAGAGACAAACACAGCGCAAGCTGCGTATTGACAAGAAGTTACATTTGTATCCTAAGAAACTGGAAAATGACATCTCTCAGCTCTAAAAACCCAATTTATCGGCCTAATTAAAGGATTTTGAGCTCGAAAATGGGGTCGAGCAGCCTTCAGGAATGCGTGGAATCTTTTGTCTTGAAAAGATGAATGAGATGTGAAAAAATCATATAATTCGGAACTTTGTACTCAAAGTTAAGGTATTTCAAAGCCCGTCGTACAATTCATTGTTGTAGTCGTCTAATCTTGTGAAAACAAAAACAAAAAATAGAAAACGGGTGCAACACGAGAGACAAACACAAATAGGAAATAGGAAGCAAAAGGAATATCCGAGAGACAAACACAACGCAAGCGGCGTATTGACAAGAAGGGACATTCGTATCTTAACAAAATGGAAGACGGCATCTCCCGACTCTAAAAATGAAATGTATCGACCTAAATAAAGGATTTTGAGCTCGAAAATGGGGTCCAGCTGTGATGTGGTAAAATTCAAGCAATAATTTTTCCTAGACCACTTCACCGCAAGTATACGGTTCATGTAGTACCAGGGTCGAACTCTATAGACTAATGCAGCCAATCCTAAGAATATCACTAAACTAAGACGATGAGAAATAGACAATGGTGTGGTGAGAAATATCTAAAGACTAAACTAAATGGTAGCAACAAACACTACGGGTGTCGGGATACCGGAAATCGTATGGATGTAACAACTAAAGATCATAAACCCATCGAATTATCTTGATAATCGGAAATTCATGCTCTAAGGTGAGGAGTGATTCTGCTGAGCTTAAACCTCCTAACCATACGTACGTGCAACCCTATCTTCAAGCAGTGATTAACCCGTACTATGGCAGCGTTACGAGCGCAATCCTTATTCCTAAGTCGATTAACCGACTGGTCAGATTCTCATTAATCGAACTTATCCTACAACTCAACAGTTTCGGATTCATACTTTAACCTTCCAACAAAATACGATTTCCTATGTTATTGAGCGGGCAGCACTAGTATAGGCATTACGATGTTGATTGTAGAACCGAATATCAAGACAATAAGATAGATCTAAGCATTAACGCATAAATTTGTACATCCGTTACAAAACCGATATCACTAACACATAGTTGGGAATATACTCACTCATGGAGTTTACTGACAACGAAGATGACATAACCCTAAACATGATAAACCCTAGGAAACTCGATGCCTCGATCTTCCCTATTGTGTTACCGATGTGTGGATTGATGCTTCTATTCTTCTCCAGCGTCTCTCGATCCTTTCCTAATGATTTCCAAGCCTTTCCTTGCCCTAGACGTCGGCCCCTTGCGTCTGGATCTGTTCTATTCTTTTAATTCACTCATTCAAACTCTAGATCTAGGGTGTTGCGAGAAAGGTGGCCCGCTCGGGTACACGTTTTACCCGGTCGTGCAGAGGCGCGTCCGATCGTGTTGAGTGCTGAGCCCGATCGAGCATTGCTTCCCGATCGCGTGGTTGAACAGCCTGAGTCGTGTAAACTCTCGGGGATTTTCAGGACTAATTAACGCCCGACCGGGTACCTTGATTCGCCCGATCGGGTATGATCACCCGATCATGTAGTCTTCGTGCCCGGGTCGTGCAAAGTGGTGCAATTAAACCCCGTAGGTTTTGCCAGAGCGGGTAGACCTCAGTGCCCGAGCGGGCACTCTTCAATACATGATTTTGCTCTTTTCCTCTCGATGCTCGGGTGTTCCATTGAGTTCTGTGGTTTGATTTTGGCTTTGAGTGAATTGTATCTTCAAATTAAGTGGTTTGACTCAAAAATTTTCCTTTTTACGCTCGTTTAGGCCTTGTCGCCTTAAAACCTGAAAACCAACAAAATGGGCGTATATAAAGAATAATCGTATCGAAAATGTAACTCGTGCTATCAAATCCATGCGAAAACGATACTAATACCTAACCTAAAACTGATACACTTTACGTGTTATCAAACTCCCCCAGACCTAAACCTTTGTTTGTCCTCAAACAAAACTAAAGTCAAGTGTATGAAGAATCTAATAACGATGGATACTAGCACGAAAATATTCGAAAAGTTAGTCATTCCGCAAATCAACGCGTCACAAGAACAAAAGTCTAAGCGTACCGAGTATAGACTTATATCTACCGAAAGTTCCGAGCCATGCAATCCTACCAAAAATATAAGTCTATTTCACAACCCTAGATAACGTCCAAGCGATCTCCATACCAATTCCCCTAAGCTTTTAATATTATTAAACATGTTTTTCTCGTTCTTATTCATTTTTTTCGATACTTAGATCCACGCTTGGTTCCTAGGACGTCGAAGTTGAAGAGGGATGGCTTTCTACATAGACCCAGGCTGCCTATGGCACACTCATAAGGTCGTGTGACCTTAGCGGAGTGAAGTGGTGCGTTATTGAAGATCTTATTATTTTATTATTTTTCTAGATCACACATCACTCTAACCCTTAGGACGTAGAACAGCACCTCAACCCACCACTTGGACCCGAACCATCGATCATCGATGTACTCCTGTCAATCCTAACTCGGAATAGTCAGAAACTTATCCTAGATGACAACAGAGTATGAGCGTGTGGCATCTAATAACTCATGAACGGTATAGATATATCAAATAAGCAAAGGCTAGACGGTATACACGGAGATATGGCTACTTGGTACCGAAACCTAAGGAGTGAATTCAACTATAGATCAAGGCTTCAAACACAACTACTCGACTAAACGGTATCCAAAAAGCTTCTAAGCAAACCTAGACTATTGTTCACGATTCGACAAGGTCGAACAAAAAATGACTAAACCTCAAAAAATTTGTACTATGTATCCATGTATTATTCCTAATCCTAATCCTAATCCTAATCCTAATCGCAAATATGTCGCTCATAAAAGATTGTATCACTCAAAACGAAGAATTCCCCCCAGACCTGAACGCAACACAGTCCCGGTGTTCGAGATCTATGAGGGATGCCCGGATGCCAAAAATTTTGAGAAAACATAAAAAAATACACCTGGTGTGTTTAGCTTTCTCAAATTGTGATACATCCGAATGTGCGATACTCTCTTGCTCTAATGCGGGTGTTATCGTGAAGGACCTGAGATGAGAATCATGCAATGCAAAAGATAGAGAAGAGATAACTAAATCAATAAGTCCCAAAGAGCGTACATAAGCGCGAAAACTAAAAAAAAAAGAAGTAAGAAAGATAGGTCCATAAAACGAAAATAGAAAAAGAAAGAAAAAGGAAAAAGGAAGAAAGGTGGCCTAATCCTATTCCTCTCCACCGTGAGTGGCCGGAGGGTCTGCTGGCTCCGCGGGTGCCTCTTCCCCAGATGGGAAGTAGAAGGATTACAGCTCGTACAGAATGTCCGGGCGGTATGGAATGGTGCTAGTGTGGTAATCCTGCGGGATCGGCATGTACGGCTCCTGGTAGTGCTGCATGCTGAGCTGCTGGAATCTGCGAACGGACTCCGTGAGGTAGTACGTATGCTGTATCGAGTGCTCCTGAAACTACTGCTGCTTCGCATATCTCGCAGCCTCAATGTCGTGCCTCGCCGCCTCGAGGTCGTACCTCTGCTCTACCATATAAGACTGATACCTGCTCTCCTCTGCAACATACCTGAGAGCGTCGGAGACACCTTCCATGGAAGGGAAGTCAGAGCGGTGATGAGGATACTCTAGGCGGGTACGAGAGTGTGTGGCGTGTCGGCTGCACTACCTAGACATAGATGGTCCTGGTGCAGCGGCTGGAGGTAGATCTACCTCACCTAATCCCGGGCCGATGTGTCTGATGGCTGGGTCAATCCTGAATCGAGAGCCCTCCTCGTCTAATCATGGCATCTGAATCTCAGATAGGTCGACTTCCAAGTTTCGACAGTGCTCATCCTTATAGCTCCATATGACATTATACCTCTCGATCGTTATCCCCCTTCGGTTGCGCAAGTTCTGAAGGTTCGGCTCGGGTTCCTCATTGATCTTGTCCTCTGTCAGGATGCCAAGGTTGATCCCGACTCTTCGTGCTATCATCGTGACAATCCCACCGCACATGATCTTCTTGTATGTGCTACACTTCTCGGGGGCGATGTCATAGAAATGACGCATGACTAGCGACGCCAATTCGACGTCTAGGATATCCCACTCGTCCACAGCAAAGCCTGACTGTACCACCTGCCTAAGGTACGCAAACTCCGTGTGGTTGACTCCGCCTTGTGCTCCTTTTCCTAGTATAGATGAGACTAGGAAGTAATGAAAGTACCTTAGGGCGGGGTGGCGTATTGATAACACGTAATCCGTTATAGTTTTTATATCATTCTTAGGTCTAGTTTAGAATAGATTATTTATATTTCATTCATTTATTGAGTATATTCGAAGACGTTATACACATTTCGTGTTGTGCATAGGAAACGAAGACACGAGAAGAAACACGAGTGATTTTGGTAATCTAACCCCGAAAACGAAGTTGAGTAACAAGGTTCGACTTGTGCAAGGCCATGGACTGAAAGTGAACACTCAAACACCGAGCGAAGGGAGAGAAACAACATTTCGAGACATGCCCGCTCGGGCATTGGAGGTGTACACGATCGGCCCATTAGCTGCCAATTACCCCCCGTAGCATTGCACGACTCGGGCACTCAAGGTACACGACCAAAATGGAGTGC